>JAKTQX010000007.1:0-214033 GCA_030559035.1 Ogataea wickerhamii
CTTTTTTTTTTGTGTTTTTTTTTTTTTTTTTTTTTTTTTTTTTTTTATTTCTTGCTCCTGTGTTTTCCTGTTTTTTCTGATATGAAAATTGTTCATGCAAGTCAAGTAAAAACATCCGTTTACCAGCACGTCGCTGTAATCCGAACCCGAGGCATAGAATACTGAGACGTCGTTTTGAACGGCCGAAAGCGGGATCACTTGCCACAAAAAGACCCCCACAAGTCAAACCAAGACTCGTGACGTTCAGGATTCAGATATTCACCTCAAAAATGACATCTTCCGTAAGTTTCAAGCACACCTGGTTCCCGCTGCTGGCAGATCCACTAACCCACAGACCTCCGTCCCTCAGACGTCGCAAAATCTTCCACTTGTAGTGCTTCCTCCTGAAGTGCCGCTTCCTCTTTCATGCATTTCTCCTTCGCTCGCTCCAGACACAAACCCAGACTTTCTGCTGCCAACGCCTATCTGTCGCCGATACAGAACAGGGGATCTGGGGATTCTTTCCACTTCTGCTGTCCTCCCTTACAGCTCTCTTAGTTTCAGCTGTGAGAGGAGACACGAGAACATCCTGTTGCAGAAACTCACGAAAGAAAATGCATCCAGCACTAACGAAACAGGTGCGCTATCGAAATCACCATCTGAAGAAGACCTGTTTTCTTCCGAAGGCGAGTCGATGTCCTTCACATCTGCGTCGCCGTCTCCTTCCTCCTCAGACTCACAACCCATCTCGGCTTCCATATCCTCTTCGCTGTCGCAGCAGGCCGAGAAGACACAACAGGAAATCGTCGCTGTTCCTAAGAGAAAGAGAGGTCGCCCCCGGAAGCTCCTTGCACAAGATACCACCGGTACATCTGTGAAATCTTCCCCCGCTTTTCCAACCGAGAAGAGAAAGAGAGGAAGACCGCGTCTGCCTCCCCTCGAAAAGAGAGAAAAGTCTAGATATGTCAGGAAAAGCGTCACAAAGCTCTAGAAGTGGCCAGGCTCGTGGCATTTCTAGACTTTTGATGCCCAATCGTGACTGCGTGTTCCATGCTAGAGCTTGGATTTCTGAGTTTGCCAGCCAAACTTAAGTTCCGTGCCATCGGCAGGTTTGATCAATAGGTTCACCACACATACCCTCCTTTCCTTTGTAACATTATTCAACGCATTGGCCATAGCAGCTCTCAGCTCGGTGGCGGTCGACGCCAAATAGCCTGTTCCACCTAAAGAGACACACAGTAAATCGTATCTAGTATTGTAGCTCAGCGCCGTAGACGGCAGAGGCTTCTGGCTGAAAGGCGCATAATCGTTAGGGTTCTCTATTCCGTGATAGATCCCAGAGTTGTTCAGTACGATAATAAGAACAGGAAGACCACATCTCACTAACGTTTCTATCTCCATCGCAGAAAAACCAAACGCAGAGTCTCCCTGGATAGTGACAACGAGCTTTTCTTCGAAACACAGCTTGGCTGCAATAGCATATGCAAGTCCTACTCCCATAGTTCCATTGGTTCCAGCGTCGAGCCTCTGCTTAGGATTAGTCAAATTGAACGCCAGTCTAGACGCATCCATTGTCCGTGCTCCTTCAGAAACAAACACAACATTGTCCTGCCACGACTCAAGCTCTTCTCTGATCACACCCAGCGCCTGGGCATGATCGAGCCTCAAGTCAGGACCGGGTAATCGCTCTCTTCTCGCCAGCTTACCCTCGTTGCTTTTGATTGTCAGCCTTATCGATTCCGGAACCGGAGGACCCTCATACCCTTCCAAAAGAGAGTCCAGCTCGACTAGTGTCTTCTCGATGTCACCGCATAGACCATGTTCTATGCATTTCGTGTTGCGGCTGAGTTCTCCGCTATCAGAGTCGATTTGAATGAACTTAACATTCTCATTGAACTTCGGAGCCTCCCCAAAATGCAAAATCCAGTTCAATCTGGCTCCGGCAAGAATAACCAGATCGGCTTCTCTTAGGGCTTGCGATCTGGCTGAAGATACGTTGAGCTCTGAGAAATCAGAAATGACGCCCTTTCCCATGGGTGTTGGAAGAAAGGGGATCCTGTGCCTCTTCACAAACTTTCGCAGTGTCTCCGATGCGTTAGCAGAGCCCTTCCCTACAATCAGCAGTGGAAACTTGGCGCTCCGCACAGAATCAGCGGCCCTCAGCAATCCCGAACCATCTGGTTTCGTTACTGGAATATCATCTCCACAGGTGATCGTGTTTGCGAGCAGCAGCAGCTTTTCTCCGTCCTGTGTCACTTCCTGGATCAAGTTGGACGGAAAATCAACATACGTACATCCAGGAACTCCCAACAGGCTTTTCCAGTATGCCCTGTTGATTTCGGCAGGTATCTGTTGCAGGCTGGTCGGCCGAGAGGAGAGCTTGGCCCAGTTAGACATCACGCTGACCTGATCCAGCTCCTGGAACCCACCCTTGTGCACATCTGCCACATCTGTAGACCCAGCAAGAACCACAAGAGGCCACTTGTTGGAACTGGCGTTATAAACACCAGCCAATGCATTAACGACTCCGGGACCTCCAACAACCAACAAAATGCCGGGCTCCTTAGTCAGGTATCCATAAATAGATGCAGCGTAAGAGGCCTGTTGCTCATTTCGAAAGGAGATGAATCTGATCCCATTGCTCAAACACGATTCTGCAATCTGGTAGTTGGATGTTAGTACACACTAGCTTAGGGTCCAGGGGTCTTTCAAACATACTTCAACAACGGGAATTCCCACGATTCCGAATACAGTCTTCACGCCAAGCGCTTTGAGAGAAGCAGCAATCAAACTGGCACCAGTCAGAGCTCCGCTTAGCTTGTTCACCATTGTGCGCACATAAACTCTCTCTTCTGTCAGACGTTTGCAACGTAATGAAACAAACCCCTTTTTTAGTTATCATGTTGTCTTGTCTTGCTCTCGGTTAATTTTACCCCACAAAAGAACTTATATTATTATAAGATACCGTCAAAAAAAAAATAAAAATTAAGGAGACAAACCAGTGGTGTACGGACGTAGATTCCACCTACGTAGTCCAGCACCGTCATTACATCAACTGTTCGTCCTGGGCAGCAGTTCGCGGGCTGTCCCGAGGCAGGTCTCTGAAAATGAATCTCCTCAGAAGTTGGTGGTCATTGAACTTGAATAAGCGGTTTTTCTCGTGATAGTCCAACATCTCTTTATGTAGGAGGTCGAGCTTTCTATTATCATTCAGTAGTGAATACATCCTGATGAAAGACGAAATAGAAGATGAGTGGGCAATAGAGCATGCCAGCGTGTGGTCCATCACAGTCGTTGAGGGGTCGTCTATTTTGTTGAAATCCAATTCCACCCGATCAACAAAGTAACTAGTGTAGAACTCGTTCTCTTGCTCTCGAGTCATCAACCCATCTTGCGGGGAGAACACGTTCGGAAAAAGCGTGTCCTTCGTTTGCAGTGTATCCTTCTGTACCGAGTCATTTGATGAACTTTTCTTATGGCTTCGCAATGAGCTCACCGTATAGACTGCTTCTGACCGGTTACGGTTTCTGTCCTTGAGTGGGGTCCTCGAAACAGCTGCTGCTGTTTCAAATTTGGACTTCTTCTGATTTGAAAGTGTGACGATATCCCTCATGTCTAGGCTATTTTCTTTGAAGTCGTTCTCAGACTCCTCAATCTCACTCTCAGAAAGCAGAGACTGTCGTCTCCAGCCATTTCTCAAAGGAGTGGATTTATCTCTAGAAAACCCTACATCAGGAGTCTTCTCTTGGTTCCTCTCACCAGACAACGTAACGGCTTCTTCCGCGGTTGACAAAAATGGACTGCTGCGAAGATCGCATGCCCTCGATTGCTTTGCGACTACCCAGTCTTTCGTTGCTCGCGCCTCATCAACAGGGTTATCGTTCCGCGGATTACCAGGGCTCACTGAAACACCTATAGCCTCAAATCCATCATCTGAAAACTCTTCTAAGTCAATTAAGATAGCATCATTTCCAGTCGCGTGGCTCTTACTGTTTCCCCCATCATCCTCGCTCAGGTCATCCAGCTGGATTGAGTTCTCGAAATTTGAGCCCACAATACTATGCTCTGCAGCCTTCTGGGACTTTCTTGCAGATGACATGATTGATGAAGAACTGAACAGCTCGCTCGGCTTCAGATCTTCTTCATCATTGGACTCTTCTAGATCGGAGACGTCTTCAAAAAAGCGCTTCTTGGCCCGGACTACACCTTCTGCATCATTTTCCGCAGTTGGAGGTGCTTCTACTCGGTCTTTTCTTTGAACCATGTTGGATGCTGAACGAAAACCCGTCTCGACTCCTTCCGGCATAAAAAATCTTTTGGACAGAGTAGACTGACGCAAGTTGTCACCTCCGGAGCTGGTTTTCCCCTTAGGCTTGGTCTTTTTCTTGTTGTTCATAGTCATTTGTGTCGCTATCTTCAAAAATTCGTCATCATCTTCAGTTTGATGTATTATCTCTTCATTTATTTTGGGGATATCAATAAACCTCCTTTCAGGGAAAGGGTCAATGTTGGGGGGAACTATGCGGTCAGATGGATGAAATTTGACAGAATTATGTGTTAACATATGGTTTTGAATCCAGCTGTAGTTATCCATAGCCTTATCAAACTTCTCCCTCTCATTACTTGACAAAAGCAGGACAATTCTCCCATCTCTCTTTCTACCTGTTCGACCCATCCGCTGAATGTTTTTGATTGGAGAGGATGTGGAATCATAACATATAATCATATCCACCTCTCCTATATCAAGTCCCTCTTCTCCGATGGAGGTAGCTACCAAAATGTTAAACGTCCCCTTCTGGAACTTTTGGATTAGCTCCTTTTGAAACTTCTGAGACATACCCTTCAGATGTGCATCCTCGGAACTACCAATTCGGTCAGTAGGTCTTGGTTTTGGCCTCTTGTTTTGCTCGGTTATTGTGTTTTTTGTAACCTTGCCCTTCCCTTTCTTTTTGCCTTTCAGGAAAATTGCTTGGTCAAACTTCTCCTTCTCTTTTGCTTGTCCAATAAAGACATGGGGTCTCAACAGTTCACTGTGCCCGTTGAGTCCCCTAGATCTATAGTGACTATTTGAATTTTCCACGCACTTAACAATCTCCAGGGCACTATCTCTGAACTCGGTAAATATGATGACCTTGGAATCCTTGGCCTCTGGCCGATCCAAGAAAGAGTGTAGTTCGGAAACAAGATGTTCAAGCTTTGGATGAGAGTAGACCCCCCTAATAGACTCACCGCGATAAGCTTTGGCTTCATCATCCTGTATCAGCTTTTCAACAAAGCTCTTCATCTGTTTAATTCTCTCATGATAATAGAACCAAGCGGCAGTCTTATTTGTAGACTTCTTGTTGTCGTATTTTGTAGTGAATTCAGTGTACTTGTCTTTGAAGTAGTCAAAAAACGTCGAGATCCCGTACACATATAATCTTCTAAGGAATTGACCGACAGTTCCCAAAAGCTGAAGCTGGAAATAATAAGTCCATCTAATCCCTTCAGAAAGGGATGGGTTCCTGATTACTTTTTGAGACTGCTCCATGGCTCTGAAGTGATTGATTTTGGCAGGATCTGTTATATCGTAGATTCCGCTAGCGTTGGCTTTTTTCAAGATAGGCAGGATAGCTTGCGATATCATTTCCACAATGTACTCGATTTCTTCTGTGGGTTTGCAGTCAATTTTCTCGATTTCTTTTGTCTTCATATACTTGACGGTATCCGGACTGTCTTCGGTTCTGACCTCGATCCTAGAAATGATCAGCGAGTCAACCACGCTTTGAATAGACTCCACGTCTGCTCCAGGAGTGGCAGACAGAGCCAGAACACGAAAACTGGTATTGAAGCGCTTGATGAAAGTAACAACAGATGCGTGCGAATAGTTTCCCTTGGCTCTGTGGGCCTCATCAACCACCACACATACGATCTCTTTGGGATCCAAAATACCACTCTTCAGGTCGTTTTCAACCACCTGGGGAGTGGCAAAGAAGACTCGCTTGTCCTGCCAGATTTGGGCCCTGTTTCTCTTGGACTTGTCGAGAAGAATCGCCGTCTGGTCCCACGGAATTCCTGTAATCCCGTAGCAAGCCTTTATTTGCTGAGCCACTAGCGGCCTGGTAGGAGCCATAAAAATTACTTTAGCCTTGGTGGTCCATCTGAAGAAGTTCAACATCACAGCGGATGCAATGAATGTCTTTCCAAGACCTGTGGGAAGCGCGCAAAAGGTGTTTTGGAACAAAGACTTGTGTACAATGTCAAACTGGTACTCTCTAACCTCGAAGTTTGTAGGATATACATACGACGAGAGATTGTCATAGTTGAGTTCGTGGTGTGTCCTTCCAAACATCACGGTCTCTCTTATCTCCTCATAGGATGTTGTCCCTTCTCGTGTCTCATATTGAACCACTCCCCCATCAAGGGTTGTCTGCCCTATTCGACGGACTGTACTCCTTCTATTGATGGCGCTGTTGGGTCGTCCTTCGTCTTCCAGAAACAGGATATCGCCGTCATCGCTGAATTCGTCCTCTGAAGATGACTTCATGTTAGTGCCACTTTATAGCGCTCTATTGTAGGCCTCTTCCAATGGCTTTTCTTCGATATTGTCAAGTCACCTTTTGTATGCGATCAAGATAAAATCAGACGCGTTTTCTTCTTGTACACCTGAAATAAAAAATATTTACTTTTGCTCATAATGGCAACATTGACACCGCCTGTATCTATAGTAGTTATGTAAAGGAGCATAATTCAAAGCTGTAGCCAGATCTATTGCAAGTACTCCTTGCTGAAGCCGTAGTTGATCACGATCTTATCCACAGGACACGATAGGTCTTCATAGTACTCCTTCAGAATAGGGTTGAGTCGAGAAAAGCTGGAGTTGTAGATAATGCTGAGTGAGCTAAGACAGTTATTGAACAGGTCTTTTTCAATCTGCTTTTCAATAGTCATACCGGACTCACTCTCACGTGAACCTTCAGAGGCGCACTTCCCCAAGACCTGTCTGGAGAGCTCCTGTGCAAGCTGTTTGATTCCCACTTTCAGAAGATTCGGCTCATAGTGTCCCAGTAAAGCTCTGAGGTTCGATGGTGAATAAGCATTCGTTCTAGAAGGATCAGTATGCGATCTTATAAGGCCATCCATTCCTTCCAGAAATACAACAAGCTCCCCAATGGCCTGAGAACGGGCTAGAATGCCGCAGTAAGTGTTCATCTCGGCAGACTTCATTTCCTCAATGGAAGTTTTGATCTGCCCCGGAAGGGTGGTGAGATCCTTGATACGGTAGCTCAGCCACTTGTAGTTCAAAAGCAACACCAGATGTTTGTTGAAAGTTTGTTTTGAGGAGCCGCTAGAGTGTGGAAGAACCCTGGACTCGTCAGCTGTAGCCAAACTGGTATTGCTTGACATCTGTACAGCCTCCGGTCTCTCGAGAGCATCGGCGTTAGCTCTTAAACGCAAGTCCATCGCACGCCAAATACGCTCGTAGTCTGTTGTCAGCAGCTCATATGTACCTGATGCCGTAATGTCAGAAACCTCTAATAAAGCTAGTCCTAACTCGATCTCTCTCACAAATTCAGGAAATGCTTTGGTGAATTCGAACACTTTGAAGCCTGTCTGATTGTTGATCTTCTCAACCTGCACATCTATTTCTTTTTTCCACAGAAAAATCAATCGTGTTCTCAGCCGAATCAAGATGGAAACCAAATACTCCTGATTGCTCGAGGACAGCTTCTCAATAAGCTGTTCCAAAAACAGCATCAGTGTAGGTGACTGCAAAATATCCACTTTGGACATGATCGACACAATTTTGACAATTGAGTTTAGAGATGAGCTCGCCATACACTCTACCGTACTAAAGATTGCGTCGCTAACATCCCTATCTGTTTCCACTTCGTCCAGAGAATGTATTTTTTCTCTGAACTCACTTACTCTCTCGGTTATAGGAATCGTAATCAGTTTCGAAAACTGCGAACTGTCTCTGGATGACAATGAAAATAGTTGGCAAGCAGACTTTTGCTGAATTATAACTGAGTCAGCGTAATCTTTCAAGATGTTCATAGTCAATTCACTCAGCTTGTTTCTTCGGGAACCTGTTGTAGATTTCTCCCTTTCGTGTGTCTCGTGAGAGCTTGAAGTGCCTGCCAATCCAAGCTCTTCTAGAATCTTCGTGTTGGAGGACATTCGGCCTCTAGAGTTTGAATGAGTAAGTAATTTCTGGGGAGTCTGGGTCGTCATCATATCATATTCGGGATCCTTTTCAAAACTAAATGGAGCTGTGACCGCCAAATTCCGCTCCTTCTCAAACTCCTGTAACAATGCCGATGCAAGGTTGGTATTGAATAAGGCAAATTGGGACTCCAATTCGCTCATGATCTGCTTGTAGTCGTTCAAAGATATTTGCCTCACATATGTAATCAGCCCATTCAAGGTTAAAATCTCTGCCAGCTTCTCCGGCAAAGCATTATGCACAATGGTGCTCACAGTCCCAGTTGACTGGAGTTTTGAGTTCAGCGATATGACAATGCTGTTTGTAATCGCAGAGATACGTTTCTTAAGATTTGAGATAAAAAGCTCATTTACCTTCTCATATTTGGCCTTTTTCTCTGCCAAAGCTCTCATCTGGCCCATACTGTCATCACTATCATCCTTGCCGTTGCCTCGTATCTTTATTAAAGCACAATAAAGCTCATTTAAAAGCTTTTCGAGTTTCTCGTTCTGAACACCAACGGCAGGTTTCGCCTCAGCTAAGTATGATAGTTTGTTCTCGGAGATATCAAACGAATGAAGGACATCATTGAGCTCTCTTTTGAGTAGCTTCTTATTAGTACTTTCAATTTGGAGACCTTGACCCTGTTTCTCCACATAATCTATATCATCCTGGCAAGACGCAAGTTGGACGCCAAAGAATGATAGAATAACATCTACGTCAGCACATTCCTGAATCGAGTTGCTAATTGCATTTCTGAGAGATGTAGTATCATTGACAATTCCAGACAGAACATCAATACGCTCGAATTCAAGTACCTCTTTCTCTCTCTGTAATTTTTTGAACAGAGCTTCAGATCCATCAGCTTTTGGATCCCATCCAATCTCTTCAAATAGATCAATAGGGTCATCTGTCTTTTCAGATTCAATGGATACCCTACTGAATGCTCGTGTTCTAGCATCTGGACGTAGTGAGTTCAGACTACTGTCTATCTTATCCCGTTTCTCCAAAGAGATGGTAAGTCCTTTTGTAGGTGGAAGCTCCTGTGCCTCCAACTTATTGCTGTCAGAATCAGCATTTGTCAAATCACCGCCATCAATTTGTATTTCAGGGTCACCGTGTGTAGCAAAGTCAGAACCCGAGTTTCCTCTAGAACTCAGATTTAGTGGGGCCGTTTTTGCCTCTTGCTCGTCAGTCGTGTTGGCGTAGGTGTCAAATAAATCGTCGTACTCCTCTTCGTCTGATCGATTTTCCATAGAGGTAACATTTTCAATGTCTTTGAGTGATCTTCTGTGTCCGATAAACTCAATCGATTTTAGAGACTTCGAGACAGATTTCTCACGAGAGAGATCTGGCATGTTGGAACTTGACAATAGGTGAGCCTCAGCAGATTTCTGCTCTTCCAGTTTCTTAGAAGCAGAATCTATATTTGAAGACATTTTCAGAGATCCTTTTGAGCCACTTCTGTTTCCATTTGACGAGGAATTGGATAGTTTGGCCATTGCAGCCTTTTGGCCTTCACTCTTCTCGATGGAGGAAACAGAATGTTTTGCGTTTGAACTCTCTACTGAAAGAGGGACAGCCTCAGGTTCCTCAGAAAGGTTGGGCTCATACAAATCAACACCTGGATCCAGTCGGGTATTCATATTATCGCTTGACTTATCCTTTCTGTCCTTTCTCAATGGTGCCTGCTGCTGCTGCGAGGTCACAGCTTTGGAAGGTGTGGTGGTAGATGTTGCGGTAGTGGGGGCAGTGACAGCTCCTGATACTGCGGACTGAAAACTACCTGAAGAGTGGGGTGGAGTCGGTTGGGTATTGCTGCGGCTGTTAGCAGTATCTTGACGTCTCAAATTATACTGCTTCATCATGTCCGCGAGGTGAAAGTACTCAAGAGAGCAGTTACTGAGCTCCGGTATTCTTCTGCCTCCCGTGTATTGAATGTAATTTTCTAACAGGGAAGTAAGCCAGACTCTCCGCTCTCTGGGAGAGTCCGTTTCCCAGTAATAGATTTTGCCCATTTCGAACAGAAAGCCAGTTGGTACGTCGGAGTCGAGCTCAATTCGAGTCAGCTCGTCGAAGTCCCAAGTTCGTCCTATCTGGATAGATCCGTCAGGGTTCTCTCTAGCCTTGTGTAATCTCATACGGCCCGAAAGCTTCACCGACAAGATCAACACACGGCTCTTCTTATTCACCGCAGCACTATTGGCTGGGGGCCTTTTATTGGGGCACTTTGAGTCCTCAACGACGCGACAATGAGCTACATACTTTTCCAGCTTCTGCCCACTGGTATTAGCTTCCCGGAAAAGATGCTTGCTGATCTTGTAGATGTCTCTTTCGTAGCGTTTCGCAAGATCTGTAGAAGAAGATGAAATAGTCTTTTTGTGGGATCGTTGTTGTTGTTGTTGTTGTTGCAATGGAGAGGCTTGATCCGTTAGTTTCGGGTGCGATAACGATCGACCAGGAGCAGTTCTTGCTCCGTTATTCATCATGTGAGTGTCTATGTGATTAGGGGAAGACGAACGGAGCTTGTTCTGACTAAAGAAGAAGTTCTTTTCAGTGTGCCTTTGCTTTGACAAGAATTATTATTTTCTGCTAGGGGTGCGCGACTGGAAATTAAGTGAGAGATTTAGGATGGACATGGTAGTCGACGGTTACGATTATAGCAGAGCACGTCCTTCAGTTCCACCAGCTGTCGCATAACTACATAGCACGTATAGGCTTTGATAACTTACCCAGATGTAATTCGGTGTATATAATGGAAAACGCATAAAAAAGACTGAGACAGATGAGAACCGTCACACATTGTACGCCGCTATCAAGAACGTCAAGATAAAGGTGACGTTGAAGCTGGGCTGCTCAAACACCATAGATCGCAGATCCACCATCTGCGAACCGATTCTGACCATCTTGGTGAACGGAACAGTGATGATTCCCCGGGAATTGAGAAACTGTACCCCCAGATAGAACCCAAGAGTAGCAAACACAAACACAGAGCTCAGCTTCCCTACAATCAGCCCACAAATAAGCCCACACATCGAGCCCAAAGACAGCTCCTGGTAATTCAGTTTCCCTTTGAATGACTTATTGAATTTTGGATTACTGCTTGTCTCAATTGTAGCAGGATAAGTATCCGCAAAGGCTGGAGAGTCATTTGAGATATGCGCTTTGTATGCCATAAATGACGAAGCCCCAATCCCAAGAGAAATCCCGAACCCTGCAGAGGCTTTCCTCATTCTAAGCCCCGAGCTTGGAAAAGCAGTCCGCTTTGCCAACGACTGCTTGAAAAGCGTTGTAGTGGATAGCAGCCTGAAAGGTCTTATCTGCTTAGCGGCAAGGCGTGTAGTCAGCATCTGGGTAAACATAGTGCTAGTTGTCTGTCACAAATATATAAATGTATATGCTTTTCCCAGCTTCACAATGTTGTGAAATGTTCCACCTTTGAAATAGCAATGTTACTTTCTTCTCTACGTGAAATTTTATTTCTCAACGGAATCCGGGGAAGCTGAGAACCGAAGCTAGATAGCTTGCAGATAGCATTTCACAATGAAAGATTGACTGTTCACAAGGCAAATTCAGGAGGGTCACATTCTGGTAGCGCTTGAAGGTATCTTGGGTAACCAGGATGCGTTCTCGAAGTCCGAAGCTAAAGGTTTCCCAATCCCCCCTCATAATAAGTCTCTTCCCCAACCAATTCTTTTTATAATCAAAAATCAGTTTTCCAAGATATAGAATCAGCTGGAGCAAGCTACTGAGCAAGTCTGAAATAGTGGGTCAATGGTCCTCGAAATGAGAGTTACAGTAGTACCAGTTTTGTCCTACATCAACATACCTTTTCAAACGATATGCTTGCTCTCATCGCCGATTCTTGGGCTTCCTGCGAACTGAAGTTCTGTGCGGGAAAACAAGCCAGCATAGTTTCCCTTGTAAATCACTCACTCCTGTCTTTGTTAGGCCTTATCTGCCTCAAGAATGTCAGCCCCGTTGAGTCGTAAATATACTTGACACCAAGTCGGTGCTGGGACCAAGCTGCCTCTAGCGACGCCGCATAGTACTGTGCATTCAAATCACTGGGAAAGAGTCCTGTTGAGGCTCACGATAGAATCAGCTATTGATTGTGAGTCAGGCACTCAAGCACGCCTGCTCTGTATCCGCGAACTCACCCAGTTGTATATCTGTTAATAGGCAACTCTTTTACAGCGCTCAATCCTACTGCAGCTATGGATTTAGCCCCAAGAGCCATAATAAGACAACCTATGATGGCAGACGAAGTCGCTCTTTCCAGATGTGCAAGACTTCCTTTTATCAAAGCATGTTCCTTGTGGATGCAACTGCAGAGCCCATCCAGCGTTTCCAAGTACCCTCTATTCCCTTGTTCTCATCAGTCATATTTCCAGTGTGCATCATTTGTTTCCCCAGAGAGTAAGTATATAAAAGGCTCGCGAAAAATATTGGTGCGGAAAAGACAAGTTTTATATTTCAGAAGCAAACAGTCCCTTGTGCGAGAACGCACACCAAGACAAGCCAACGGTTAGCAGAAAATGGCAGTAACGGTCGATATGTCAGAACAAAAAGACTTGCTGCAGCAGATTCCCACGAAGGAAGCGATCGAAATTGAGGCTGACAAGCTTGAAAGGTCGCTTCAACAAGCATCCTCAACTACACAGCTGCTGAAACTACTCACTCAGATTGAGTCCAAACAGCAGCAGTTGGACCAGTTACTGCACCGATTCACATCCAAACGACTTGTGAGCCACCGCTCCGCTGTTCGATCGTTGGAAATCACAAGGGTAGAGCTCTCATCGACACTGACCCATTCCAGATCTCTCAAGAAAATGACGGAAGATGCCTCCGATCTCAGCTTCAAGATCACTGAAAAAGTGAGGCAGCTGGACGCCGAGAAATCTAAGATTTCCACTACTAAGACCTATGTTGAGAATGTCAAGGTACTCAAGAATGAGATCCAGAAAGCAAGCATCTCCATCTCACGAAAAAACTGGCTCTCAGCGGCCACTTCTATCCAGAAGATCAGAGACCTTCCGGAAGGTTTAATTTGCGATGAATTTGTCGAGTTCATTGTTCCCACCGGAGACATTCCAGAAATGCCAGCTAACCTGCTCAGTACATGGACAGAAGAGCTTAATGGTATATTTGTTGGCGAGTTCAATGAAGCTGCAGCAAATAAAGATGTTCAGAGATTATCGTACTTTTTCGAGCTATTTCCCTTGATTGGCAAGAGTGAGGTGGGCCTCGAGTGTTACTCAAGGTTTATTTGCAATATCATAAGTGACCAGTCGAGGGCCATTCTGAAGCGCGTGCAAGGGAAAAGCGATGTCAGACCTGACTTCTACGCTCAAGTTCTTTTTCAATTATACCAGATGATCGCCAACATGGTCAATCAGCACACTCCTATAATCCGTAAATACTATGGAAACCATGTCATCACATTGATTCTTACTGCAATACAAACAGAATGTGACCTACAAAGTCGATTGATATTTGATACCTTCTGGGATTCAAAGCGACTTGGGCAAGCTTTGTCTGGTGTCTCTCACTATGGGTACCCAGTCTTGGTTGGATCGATTTATAGACAGCCAAACACGGAGGAAGTGCTAGTGGATGATGACCAAGGCGTTTCTCTTGCTGAAATATCCAATTTGATTGATGAGCTTTCCACAATGTTGAACCACTGGGCAATGTACTGCAAGTTTTTCGTTGTTACTTGGAACGAGGCTATAGACATTTTGGACAAATCCCATGCCTACTACCCCAAGCCATTATTAACAAGCACCTTCACTGAAAAAATCCGAAACAGTGTGACTAGAAACTTTGACCAGTTATGCACTTACGCTATTAGAAGAACAATTGAGAAAGCATATTTGATGGAGAACCTGCCAGATTTATCTCCCCAGCTTTCTGCTTGTGTTAAATATCTCGCGTTAATATCCAGAGCAAACACCTCGGCGATTGAGCCATTGGTGGTACTCAGCCCAGAAGACCCACCCGTTAGTTCCATGATAGAGGATATTACCATCTCACTTAACGTTATCATGCTCCAGACAATAGCTACAGGTGAGTTTTTCACGATCAAAAATATGATCTCCAACACCAGAAGAATCTTGGAAAATGACTTCCTGAACATACTCAAGAAAAAGCTGGAAGACTACCAGCCAAGAATAAATTCTGTATTGCTTACACAACAGGCAATCCAACAACTCCAAACCCCACAGATGCGTGGTATCTACAGTGCGAGTCAAAATGGTAGCTCATCCAATCTCATTTCTCCGCGGAGTGGAACACCACCTATTGGAGGTAAGGAGTCGTCAAACATCAACTCTGGGTCATTGTTCATGAAGAGTGCAACTTCTGCAATTAACGCTGCCATCAATCTAGGAGGAGTTGAGGCGGAGAACTCTGATAAGTTGTCTTGCTTTGTAGTCGTTCTCAACTCGATATCAGTGTTCCAACAGTATCTGCTGAAGCTGACTGAAAACTTGATAAGCAGGTTGGTAAAAGACAACTTACTGATAATAGATGACCAAGACATCAACAGTGTACTGTCGTCGCTGGAAAAAGATGCACACACAGACATCGAACTGAAGGTGAATTTGCAGTCTTCTGTGGGAACAGAAGGTAGTCCCTCTGTCCAGGATAGAGTGAAAGTTGTGATTGGGACGTTGAGCTCTTCATTCAATGAGAAGTCGAATGTTGTTCTTGCTGAGAGTGTCAGGCTATTATTTACCCAAGTCTTTAGAGGGAAGATAAACCGAATGGTCAGCGATCTTTTTAAGGATGGGGAATATCTCACTTCTTCTGACATCACCAACTTCAACTCTACATCCGATGGAGTATATCAGTTTATTAAGGATTGGAATTATCTTGTGATTCCGTACCTCACAACTCTGACTAAGTCGAACATCAGCTCACTGATTGACATCATTGTGGACTATCTTTCAGCGGCGTTGGAGACGAAGATCTGGTCACTGGAAAGGAAATGCAACGAACTTGGGTCCACACAGTTGGAAAAGGATGTATCTACGATCATCAGTGAGGTAACGAAGTTTGATTATAGGTTGAGGAACAAGTTTATTCGCATCACACAGATTGTCATGTTGATGGGACTCGATGACGACGAAGAGATTGAGGATCTGAGTGATTTGGAGTGGGCCTTGACTCCAAGCGAGCGTAATAAAGCCAGAAATCTACGTGTTGATAGAAAATAGAAGCGAGGGTCGAATGTTATTAACACGAAGTTAACACTATTTATAAGATGGTGCGGTTACACAACCTCAATGTCCTGGGATTGGCTCTTTTCGTCAGCCTTCTCTAACAACTCGAGCTTGGCTTTTCTGGCTGCTACGATCTGTTCATCGGTTCTTATCTTGAATCTTCCCTGGATCATGGCTGGGTTGAACTTGGGGTGTGTCAGCTCACATTCTCTTCCCTTGGGACAGAACCCTGTGAGATAGAGGGGACACATGACTTTTCGCACATGTTTCTTCTGGCAGGATGGACCATCGGGACAGAATCCGAGATTGGAGTAGTTGAAACATTCCGCGATCTTGGATTGTGGGTCAACATGGAGATATATACATTCTGGGGACTGGGTGCACACACCGTTGGCAGCATAGTAAGCACACTCGGGCATTTTCTGAAGATTGTACTCATGGAGGAAATCGCAGTCATCTCCCATTTTACACAGTCCTCGCAACCAGTACTTGCATACGATTTTATTTCTGAAAATCTTGGAGGGGTGCTTATTGGGACAGTCTGTTCCATTAGGACAGGAGCCTGTCTGCTGCCAGTACTCACAAACGGGTCTATCTGGGTCCAGTCCAAACCCATACTGACGTCGGAGAAAAGGCTCGAACTTGAATATCTGCTTTTTTGGCTGGTAACTGGCATTTGCGGCCAGGAGACCGTTTCCAGTGCCAAGAGGCGGCATCGGGGGCATCATAGGCATCGGCGGCATAGGAGGCATTCCTGGATGTTGTCCAGCGAACCCCAGCAGAGGGGCTGGCATGACAGGCATCATGGGAGGTTTTTGTGGTATACTCATGATTGACCCGGCTCGAACACTTGTAAGTGATTGTCACTGTGGATCTGGAGAGAGGCGACAAACAAACAAACCTCTTGTGATTTTATTTGTCTGGATGTGAAAAAGTGTAACAAAAAAAAAAAAAAGGCACGATGGAAACAGCATTATTTTCGATTACTAAGTGATTACATAATATAGAGATACAATACACAAATTGAGAGACTGGCGAGAGAAGCAAAGCTGAGCGGACATGACACGAGCTATGAAGCGCCTCTTGGAAATCGTCTGAAGTTCTCCCAGTACTTCTCGACGTTGGAGCACCCGATGAACTTGCCAAGTTTGAAGATCTTTTCCTGTCTGGTCATTCTCTCCGTGGGGGCGGATCTCGAACCTGCTCCTGTGAGTTCATAAAGGCTGAGCAGCTGGTCCAATGCAGATACATTGCAGTTGAACAACACGTACACGCTGTATAAAGGTGGCAAGCCCGACTCGTCGCTCAGGGGGTCCAGCCCACTCGAAAAGGGCACCAGCTCATATTCATTTTCCAGCCCCGAACCACGAGACTGGTTCAACGACCGTGCCAGTCTTTGCTCAATTCTCACCATGGACTTGTTTTGCAGTCTGATTTGCTGGTTCAGGCTCTGTTGGGCCTGGATCATGTTCTGCAGTGCCAACTGGATCTGAAGTGGCTGCTGGGTCGCCTGGGGAGACACCTGCTGAATTGCCTGCTGAGCTGCAAATAGATTAGAGTCGAACTGGTCAGCCTGCTTTTGGATGTTGTGATCTGCGCTTGGAGATGCTACCACCTGCTGTTGGGATTGGGGCTGCTGTTGTACTCCGTTTTGGATATCCATTCTGTACAGCGGAGTCTGGATAGCAATGCTTCTTGAGAGAGAGTCTGAATAGTCGTGAGTCGACAGGTCGCCGCTAGGCCCTGCGGAGGAGCCAGAAGATGGAGAAACTGAGGCTCTCCGAGATCCGCTGCTATTAACCATGATTCCGCTATTTTGGAGCAAAGAGCTCGGTCCACTGAAGGTGGCTGAAGAGAGATCATCGGCAGAGCCCGTGGAAGACTTCCCTGTCGATGAGGATGGGAACGGTCTTCTAGTGATGGAAGACTGCGGCTGGCCCAGGCTATGAGTTTTGTTGATATGTCTAGCGAGGTTCGTGGGGCCGTTTCTGCTAGAATACTTGAACGTTTTGTCACAGTGAAGACATTGGACAGTGGAATGTGTCTCTTCATTAGACAGGTGTCTGAAGTGCTGCCAGACCCAGCTGTTCGGCGGCCGCGGCATCCACGATATGGTTCTTGAAGAGAGGCTGGTGAGAGTGTTTGAAAGCGCAGGATCTTGTTGCAGAGCCAGTTATTGATATTTTGTCTATTTCCTAGTACTATTGAGTTTCCAACATGTCGAAGGAAGGAAAAAAACAACAGGCGGGATAGTTTCCATCCGGTTTTTTTCAAAATGGCACACACACTGCTAATTCCAGACACGACCAGAAAAAATTATTGACACCCCAATGCTAGCGGTGTGGGGTGTGGATATCCAGCCAGCAGACCAACAGAGTCTCGAGTTACTCAGCGCTCACGCTGCATCAGTCTTCGGCGACGGATGGTCTCCTTATTCCAGAACTCATTACGATACAATTCCCATTGTTCTCTGGTATCGGTGCTGAAAATCCGAGGGTTCAGCACCAGTTTCACGTCCTTCAGACCATATTTGGACGCTCCCAACGCAGCCTGTTTCTCAGCAAGCCAGTTTCGTACTGTTACCACGCCAGGGATCGGACATATCTTGAGGATGTATCTGGTTTGAGCGTGGAGGATGGTCACGACCGCTAGAACAACTTGGCGCAGGATATTGGTTAGCCAGTCCGAGAGCTTGAGCCGGATCTTGACCAGGCGGATATTCAGCTGTCTCAGGCCCTTATTAGCGATTGTGATGAACTTCCGTGGCCTTGCGATTGCCCGGTTGTATTCCCCACTCAGATAGAACAGCAGCAACGTCACGAGGTCGATAAGAAACACTATCTGAGTTACAAATCGGACGTACCCTGAGTCTGTTGTTACCATGAGACGGTGGCCTGTTGCCACAAGTACTAGACTCATGCACATGAGAAAGGAGATGTATTTTCTGCGGAGGTTTTTCTGCTGGGCGTTCTGCTGCCTGAGTGTCTCCTCCAGAATGAGGAGGTTTTTGAATATTTTGGCTGTCTGTGAGATTTCAGAGCCCGTTGCACCGGAAACCGCTGTCCCCGAGCCCGAGGAAGACCCTGCAGCGTCGCGTATCTGTGATCTCGACCTGGCTGGTCTTCGCTGCTGCGGTGTGCTGCTTCTGAGAGCCCCTGTCTGGCTGGAAGACCGGAGCGGCTCGCCATCACTGTCCAGCAAAACCTCCTGACCCGACCCTATTGAGTCATCGCTGATCCTTCGGGGCTTCTTGGAACTCCCGCCGTACGACTGAAGAGGGGAGTCCAGCATGCGACCTCTGAGCTCTCCAAAGGAGTCTCGATGCTGCGAAAAATATGAGTCAGATGTGAAGTTCAGCAATTCAGCCCGCGGCCCATTGAGGTCTCTGTCAGAGCCAAGCGACCACACGTCAGAGTCTGAGGACAGAGCGTAGTCATCATACTTCTCGCTGATCCGCGGCAGAAGCCCTGGAGAGCTGGGAGGAGAGTCTGCGACGTGCGAATGGGTTTGAGAAACGCCTGTCTCGTTATCGTCCTTTTCTGCAGCTTCGTGCGCCCGCCCGCCGCCGTGACGCCTGCCAGCTGTGTCCTCGGACATCGCGATAAGAAATAGGGCGCCAGCTGTGTATTACTGGTGCGTGAGTATGCGGTGGTTGCTCAGGAACAGGCTGGGTTGTGACTGTTGGTTCAATGTGATACTTCAAGATGTTCTATTTACTTATAGCTGCTAGATGAAAAATATCTAGATTCTCGGACTGCCAGTTTCCAGCCCGTGTCAGTCGCGTCCGTGTGGCTGTGCTAGCTGAGGCGTAGTAAGTAAGTAATAAGAGTTAGATGGTGGGTGGTTTTTTTTGTCAGTTGGCGTGGGGGAAAGGGACTCCTTTGATCAATCTTAGTTTCTCCATCTAACACAACTGAATTTGTATCACCACCACACAATATCATCTTCTACACTCTCAAATGCTGCAGTACATGGATTACGTACTCCGATGCTACTGCAGCGCCACAGGCTGGAATCTCGAAAACTCCTACGATCAGATACTAGCCACATCTTCCAATCTTCTCAACTTCTCAATCCCTTCAACCGTGAAGCTCACAGTCTCTTCCAAAAACACACAGCATAGCTACAGCTCCGTGACGCTTTCCCAGTTCAGCAGACTTGCCGGAACAATCGCGTACTCGTATTGTTCCACGGACCTCGCGGAGCATTATCAATCGTCCTCAAACGTCCCTCTTCAAGCTGTGTTTCAAGGCTATGAGATGGTCAAAACACCCCTGCACCACACATCTACGGTCAAAGCTCTACATCCGGTATTGGTTTACGGTAAGATGTACCTTCCATCGCAGTTTCTAGAGGGTATGCTTGTAAAGAGACTGTCTCAGAACTCCCAGCTCAAAATCAAGTTTGTGAATACCCCGAAACTCAATAAATTGTCCACTTCAACGTCCATTATGACCCTATACTATCAGCGACAGTCTCAGTACTCCGCCCAAGACTTCATATTCTCCACAAAGGAGGGTCTGTTGGGATTCAGATATCTCTACACCCTCGGCAATCCTGTGGAGCTAAAGCCGTCCGAGTCCTCGCTTCTCTCTGTTGGCTGTGAGCTCTGGTTCGCCTCACAGTCACTATCTCCGGGAATGTCAACAGCCTTGAGGTACTCCACAAATCTCTCTTCCTCAGGAAAACCTCTGACAATGACTCTCGCAATCAACCCCCTACTAGGTTCTATAGAGTCCACCTATGCTATCAAAACAGACCTTGCTTCGACCTTTATCTCGAAGTACAATTTCAACGTCTATTCCTATGAAAGCGATCTGTCCTTTGGCTGCGATCTCTGGAGATTCGACAAAGACTCGCCCCCGCTCCAACGTGACCCAGACCCAGATCTTCACGCTTCTAATCAGTTTCTCAGTATGTACAATCAGTCAGATTTCAAATCAAGCCTCAAGTGCGCAACGAGCCTCAGCAAGAAAAACTTGAATGTCCTCTGGGAGGGTAAGTTCAAAGACTGGTTAGTCACAACGGGGTTTACCGTCCGGTATCTCGACAAAACACCAACAGTTTCTGGGTATGAACTGGGGTTCCAGTACTCCTCTTGAGCCTCAACTGGAAAACAAAATCTTCTCAACTGCTTTGGCCACACTATCCTCATTCATATCTGAACCCCCTTTGGCCATCATCGAGTTGTCTAATTGCAGCTTGTTGTGTGCTAGTTGCAAAATGCTCTCCTCAATCGTATCTTTAGAAATTAATCTATGGACATTCACTTCCTTGGTCTGTCCGACTCTATGAGCCCTGTCTTCGGCCTGCTTATCGTCATGAGGGTTGAACGATTGATCAAAAATGATCACATTGTTAGCACATATCAAGTTGATTCCAAATCCTCCCGCTTTTGTGCTCAACAAAAATACAGGGATATCCTCCTCGTCATAAAACTTGTCAATAATTCCCTGTCTTTCATCAACAGAGGTTTGTCCATCCAACCTTAAAAACTTGATGCCATTTAAGCTGAAAACTTTCTCCAAAATATCAAGCATTTGCGTGAAGAGAGAAAATACGAGAATCTTCTCTTTCTTCTCAATCACTTCCTTAACTATATTGAGCATCTTGCCAACCTTTCCACTTTCATAGTATGCTGACTTTTCTAACTGGAACTCTTTGAGTTGTAAAGGGAACGAGTAACATAATTGATTTAACTCGAAGTCAGTCATGACTTGCATGTCCTCGAAAATGAACTGTTCATTTGCATCGTAATATTGTGGACTCTTCATGATGGCCTTGGCCATTTTTTTCAAGACAGAGTCATTATAATGATACCTCAATAATAAAGTATGTAACGCAGCCTTTCGCAGATGCATAATCCCGTTGGTGGGAGATAATGTAACGTCTGTTGTCGGTAATTTCTTGATCTCTTCGCTGGTCATTGCTTTCCGTCTATCTCTCTCTATTTTCGCCTCTCTAGCTTTGCGAATCTCTTCTTGGTAAGCTTTGTCCTGCATGGGATCAACAGAACAATACTCAACAAAGTATCGCTTGGCAGGCAAATGTTTCATGACTTGGTCCTTCTTTCTTCTCAATACAAAAGGCGCCATCATGGTTCTAGCGTTTTTTATAGCCTGCTGTGATAATAGTGGATTGAATTTGCTATCTTCACCCTCATCATCCAAAGCGTTGGCTGACTTTGTTGATGCCTTTTGGTCAAACAGCTCCAAGAGATCCGACTTCTTCTCATTGAAAACAGAGGGCAGAATAAATGAAAGAAGTGAGATCAGCTCTCTCAAATTATTCTGAAGTGGCGTACCCGTCAGCAGAAGTCTAAAGGAAGCTTGCAGTCTCATAAGTTTTGCATATCTATCAGAATTAGAGTTCTTGAGCATATGTCCCTCATCGTATACAACCACATTGAAGTTTCTGCTTCTTAGGAAAGACTGATCATACTTGTTTCCTGTAGCCAAGTTGTATGTGGTCACAAGAACGTCAAAGTCATTGTACGACAATTCCTCTCTCAGCTCAACTCTGGCCTCTTGAGAGCCGTAGTAAGGTCTGACATCAAGTGTTGGTGCGAATTTCTGGAATTCACGAAGCCAGTTCTCAAGAGTTGAAGCAGGAACCACAATCAAGTGTGGTCCATCATGTCCCTTCTCCTTCAAATAAGCGAGAAACGCGATCACCTGGACAGTTTTTCCAAGACCCATTTCATCAGCAAGAATACACGACAAGTTCTTCTGATACAGTAGATTAAGCCAGTTAATTCCAACTTGCTGATAGCTCTTGAGTTCGCAACTGGCAGCCAAAAGAGCAGGTTGTGCCTTGAAATATCCAACACGGCCGTTTTTCCGTTTGGCAACGTTACCAGAATTCACTCTGCGATGCACTGTTCCAATTCGAAACTCCTCATCACTGTCATCAGAGCTGTATTGGACACTGTTTTTATTACGGTGTAACTCAGCTGAGTCTTGTCTTGGTGTTTCTACGGGCTCATCATCTGTGTCAACATCTATCTCAACAATTTCCAGCTCGCCTTTCTCATTATGGAAATTTACCCCCCATTGTTGAATAGACTGTGTGATCTTTTCGCCATACAAATGGCATTTTTTAATCAAAGAGTCCACTGCATCATATCCTCTGAGTTTCCTGATAGAGGTCTCCACAATCTTCTCTCCGAGCAGCTTACGTTTGAAGTTTCCCCTTTTATTGGATGTGTGTCCAGCACCATTCTCTGCGAAGTTTTTGACCTCGATCTCACTCAAAGACGAAAAAGGACGACTGTCTATAAGAAGCTGAGCTGCTGAAGGCGCTACTCCTGCTATGTCAGAGATGTCTCTTTTGTCTGCAGAGTTGAGGAATTTGAGTACTTTTTCGTCGAATTCCAGGTCTTCAGAATCGTCGTCTTCAGATTGTATCATTTCATTATCGTCGTCCTCATCTAAAACCACAATCTCGTGTTCAGATTGAAGATCCTCACTGTCGGAAACAGAAATCACAGAATGACTTCTTCCACTCTTGGAGCTTTTGATGTCGGCGAATGGAGTACTTTCCGTAGAAGAGTTGCTATCTTCAGGATACGACGGACTCCTCATACGTCTCAGACGTCTTTTCTTCTTGACTACCGGACCGTTGGAATGGTCTCCGTAACGTTGTAGAATTGTTTGTTTTCTGTCCAGCATTACTTTGGAAGACTTTACATCCTCTGGCTTTTTGGGAGGCGAAGAAGATAGAACGACTCTCTGCGGGGATTCACGGCTGGGAGAAATCAACCGCGCAATCCCCTTGGGATATCCGTACGGATCTTTGGTTGATGTCTTCCCGTGGTGCGGCAACGTGCCCAGATAAGCCGCAGCTTCCCTGAGAGAACCTTTATTTTTGAGAGCAGATAATACTGTAGTTTGCGAGAGATCAGGATACTTATTCTTTAGAGCAGTGAAATTGCGACGAAACTCTGCAGAAAGCCCTCCTTTCGGAGCCATACTTTGGGCCACAGATACGCCTTCGGCAGAGAAAGGGCTCGCAGGGATATACGAGAATTTCTCCCTTAAACTCGGAAGTCGCGTGGTCACTCTAATTGGAGAGGAGTCCGGCTCCGACGCGTTGGATCGTATTGGAGATGAATCTGCCACTTCTATAACAGAAGACTGTGATCTGTCCCCCTTGTTTCTCCCTGGGGTCTGATCTATGATGACGCTGTCTTCGCTCATTGTGACGTCAGGGTCTACTAGGTGAGCCTATAATGAAGAACAGCCAGCTGTGTATTGTTGCAGAACGCCGATGTTGAAAGCAGCAAGAGCGATAGTTTGAAACAAAGGGTAGAGAGAGCAAAGGAACGAAACTTATTTTTTTTCCTTATGGTGACAAAAGGGTGACGCGAATTTTTAGAAATGACGTAATCAGCTCTTAGAGAATAAAACATACATAGCTAGAGCTGAAAAGTTAGAGCAGATCAATGGGGTGTTATCGCTATTTTTGATAGTAACTGGTAGCCAGAGCCAATGAGACTTCGTATGCTTTGTGTGGCGCCGAAATTCCGCTGATGGGGTATCGAATTCTGTCATGTGGATCCAATGGGAACTATCAGCTGGGGATAAATAATAAAGAGGATCAATCGGTATTGAGGGAATCTTTGATAGAGACGGACGATGGTACGCTAACGGACGTTGTTTCCGCGATGCCTCTTAAGGTGGCATGTGGTGGTAATCACACGATAATGCTTCTGGATGATGGGACGGTGTATGGGTGTGGGAGTAATGACCGGGGCCAACTGTTAGGCATCCAAGAAGGGTACAGTGGTGTTTTCAAGAAGCTAGATGCGGGCGGGAGCGTGAAGGACATTTCTGCCGGATGGGAGTTTAGTGTGTTTGTCACTGTCGATGGGGGTGTTAAGGTGTGTGGATATGGGCCCGATGGGGAGCTGGGGCTCGGCAAGGAGTGCAAGGCCAGCAATTATGGTATACTGGCGCGACGGGAGTTCTGTGCGGTGAAGTCCTCGATTCACTCCACAATATTACAAGGCGCGGATGGCAGTATGTGGGGTTACGGAAACAACAAAAAGGGGCAGCTGGGGGGTTTTGCTGATAAGCAGCTGTGGAGTCCTGCACAGGTTGAGATTTCTGGGCAGCGTTTGGTTGATTTTTGCATGGGCAGAGACTTCAGTGTGTTTCTGCAAGAGGGCGGCGACGACCGGAGAAGGGGAGTACGCATTGTAGGCCGCGACAGGCTTGGGATCGGGCGGCAGATTGAGCAAGCCGGTCTGGATATGAGCAATGTTTACGGCGTGATGGCTATGTGGTCCTCGGTGCATCTGGTTGGCTTGGAGCAGGGACGCACGAGAGTGTGGTCTTTCGGCAACAACTCGCACGGGCAGCTGGTCCCCAGCAAGAACCACCATATATGGGAGGTCAGGGCATGCCACGTTGGGAGCGAGCACGGGCTGCTCCTGACATCTGATAACAGGGTGTATGCGTGGGGCTGGGGAGAGCACGGAAACTGTGGCACTCAGGCTTCCGGCAGTGTCACGTTTGGCCAACTGAGCTGCATTTACAGTGATAAGGCTAAGGCGTTGGCTGTGTTTGGAGGCTGCGCAACGTCGTGGGTGATTATTGAGGTCTAGTTTACTGTGGTCTCTATGTATCCTTAGTTTCTTTCCCACGCCCATATGTGCGATGTCCGATGGAAACGGTCACGCCGAAAATGGAAAATATGTACTAGGAGGTTGCTATAGGTGTAACTGTATCAAGGAGCTGGTCATTGTTGCGGACAGACACGTTGTAGATCAGATCTACCGTACCTTGTCTGACTCTGTAGCTCCTCTTCTTTGGCTACCCAGAAAAATACTACATCAGCCACAGACACGCAGCCAAATGCTTTTGGACACATGTTTGTGGCTGTGACGGGTCAAACCCATGATGCCAAACTGCCGAACTGCTGAACCTCGTGTTGAGCGGTTGTTGGCGTGGTGAGCAAAATTTTCATTCTTTCTAGCCAAGAAATGTATACAGGAAAATTCAAATCAGTGTAGACTGAAAAATCATACTAGGTTGGTTCACGAGATGAAAAATAGTGCATCTCTCCATATTTATAATTGGCTGTGCTGAAACGTGCTACGAATCCGTGGTGACTACCACTACTAATACACAGGTCGCACGTCCGTCTACGAGTGCTAGGACGGAGATCTGTCTCTATTTTTGAAGAAGTCCGGAAACAGGTCCTCCTCGTCTTCTTCGGCCCCACGACGGCCCCGACCTGGTCTTACCACTCCTCCTCTGCGTCTGCTGTTGCGCTCGCGCCGTCCGCCGCGCGGCCCTCTGCTGTCGTTGTATGGGTAGTCCACCTCCAGCTTTCTCGAATGCGTATCTCTGTCAGATCTGTATTGTCTGCGGTCCTCCTGCGCTTCCCCTGAGTCTCCAGTGATGAGATCTGGCTCGCTGGACGCACGGGGCCCGCCTCTGCCATTGTGAGCTCTGTAGCCTCGGTGTGATCGCTGCGTCTGCGTGGGCTCACCGTGTATCAGGTAGTACCGCGAGTAGGTTCGCGCATTCTTGACCTTTCTGTCCCCGTACAAACTCTGCCTGATAGTCAATCTGACATTCTGGTCGTTCACCGTGGGATCGTCGCTCAAATAGGATTTCGCAGGACGCTCTTGGTCGTTCGGGATGTCCTCCTCCACTTCTGAAAGAAGCCCCAGCGCCTCTACGGTGGACTCAGGGTGCTCGAACACAACGTTGATTGTCTCATCATTGACCCACTCCAACTTGTAATCGAACCTGGCGTACTCCTCTCTCTTCTCAAACTGATAATCTGGCTTGATGAACGAGTCAATATACAGCTTTATAGCCCTGGTATCCAGCTCTTCTACACCCTTGAGCAGCAAGGCGTCAGGTCTCACGTCTCCCGGTAGCTCCTCGGCATCCTTCATCGTTAGACCAGAGTCTGACTGCCCGTCACCCCCGAGGTTCTCCAAATGCGGTGGAAGCGATTCCGATTCAATGTCCATTGGCTCAACCTCATCCTCGTGGCTGATGCCAGTCAGCCTGCTTCCGAAGTCACTCATTGATGGTGTCTTGAGCTGGCAATCGCTTTATCTCAAACGGTAACTTCGTACCTCTTCTTCTCAAAACTCATCTATTTTTCATAACCCTTCTTCATTTCACCCTCAGCTACCCAGCATCGGGCAGCGCACGACCTTCTACAGTTTTGATGCTGGCCCATCCAACACCACATCTATACCGCTCACAAACACCTAGAACAGCCAAATATCAGTATCTAATGACACATATGTATTGTACAAGTAACTATGTAACATCGACCTCCCGTCATTGTTCCACGGGGTGGCCGTTGTTTTCTGAGACGTCCGCGTTCTCAGGTTGTTCCGTCTGGTTTTCGGGCTCTGCTCCCACCCAGAGCACATTGTTGCATCTGATAAACAGCTCGTTCCCCAGGTCCGTGCTCGTTCCATTAGCAGTGTCTATTTCTATGGCGTCCGAGTCCAGCAGCAAGTTCATGTAATTGTCGACTGAGAGCAGTTTTCCTCGGTATTCAATGTTGTTGAATTTGAGCTTGACCACAACCTGTTTGCTGATCAGTGACTGCAGGTACGGCTTCGGGTTGATTGGCTGAAACGACATCGTGGTCTGTGTTACTGTGCTTTCGGACAGTGTGCAGCACCTTTAGAGTTATAAGTGTTTGTATGTAGTACAAATATATATAAATGTATACGAGGATTGCATTTTTTTTCATACTTCTTCTTATATCACGTGACCCGTTAACGGCTTTTTCCCCACGCTACATCCATACAGTGACTATCTAAGCACAAAAAAAAGGAGAATGTTGATATTGAGTTACAGCAGTGGAGCATCTATCTATTGCTGCAACCGCAAAGGACATTTTCTGGTATGTGTGTGTATGGATTATTGCATGTCATCACAAAGAATGAATGAATGAAACAGATAAATAATATTGAGTCCATAACAATGGTCTCTATAGTTCATCAGCATGTGGTACAGCATCAACGTCACCCACAACCGCTAGGTTGAATTTCGGAACAGAAACGGATCCGCTGGCCGACGCAAGATCGACCTCGGCTCCCGACTCTGCAACCTCGAACTCAGCTAATGCCTTATATTTCGAGAGGTCCTTTGCAGTCTTGATCAGCTTGGATGCCTCGGTGATGATGGAAGCAACCTCGGCCGCAGATGGAGATGTCACAGACACGTAGAACAGCGACGCGGCATTGTACTTCAAGACCTGCGAATCGACTAGCACAGTGGTGGAAGAGGGAGGTAGCGTCGACTTGAGGTACGCAGCAAGCAACGCATATGAAGCTGGGTTCGACACAGGCACACCTAACGCGGCTGAGGTCGAGCCGGCCCTTCTGATTCTGGACTCAAAGCCCGTATATGATTTTTGTGGCACAGACGACGAGGATCCCGGGGCAAGGCTGGAGAATGACGACGAGGCCAAAAACTTGGTGAGGTCAGCCTCCGCAACGTTCGACGACACAATCTCGATGTTGCCGTCAACAAACACAGACTTAGCGTAAGCAGCAACGTCTTCGGACGAGTACGACTTGGATCCGTCAAAGTAGAGTGGGTTGCCCAGGCCCTTTCTGAAAGAGACTGCGTGAAGCTCTTCGAGAGCAGTGAAAGCTGGAGAACTGTACGCCTCAGAAGCCACGTGCTTTGCATATGGGAGAGAAAGCTCAACTAGCTCGTGTGGCTTGAATAAGGTGGACGTCAGGACATCTCCAAGGGCTTCCACATAGTATGGTAGACTCTCTGAGAGAAACTTGGTCTCCAAAACAATGTCATCTCTTGTCACAGAGGCCTTGTACTCACCTCCAAGCAGCTCAGACTCTCTTTTCAGCCTTAGTCCAGACTTGGACTTTGTAGTCAGGAATGACGAGGCCGACAACAGGTGTGCTAGTCCTGGCTTCTCAGTCTTGGAACCGGCATTTTTCACTACAACTTTCAACGACGAGATCGATGAAGACGCTGCTGGAGAACTGGTCACTTTGACAGCCCTAGAAGCCGAGCTGGAGAATGCTCTTGTTGCAGCTCTGGAATACATTTTGTTGTTGTGTGCAATAGCCAAGTTTAGCGTTGCAATTGACTAAGTGCGTTGTCTTGATATTGTATTTATTTTATTGGTGGTTGGATTTTTTTTTTCTCTTGGAGAAAGAAAGCTAGTTAGCTCTTTTGCGCGCGCCATTCTACGCTGTAAACCAGTACCAAACGTGCGCCACTACGGAGGTTTCCGGGACGTTCGGCGCCAGGTAGTGAAATCTCTACACCATTCAGAGCTTCCTCTGAGTTGTCTCAATGATTTAATACAGAAAAGACCATAGAATCAGACTCTCTGTGCTACTGTGAACACGCTAGAGGCCCCTCTCTTCATGTCGTTATAAATTATATCGCTGTGATTGGCTGGTCGAGAACTTTCTCTCAGTGTTGTTTTGTCTGATTCTTTAGGTTTTCTGCTGCCCACAGAAACAACCGTGCACCCGACTGCGTAAGAGCTTATGTCATCTTTGGATTTTTTGGTTTTCTACGCGAACCCAGGGTTGGTGATGACAGTTTATTAAAATAGGGAAAAGAGAAAAAAAAAAAAATTTCAGGAGGGGAGAATGATACATCAAAGAAGAGGGTTCTCTAGTAGCCTATTAGCAGCACGTGAAGAGCATCAGATCACTTGCGTTGAGAAGCTGTGGGGGATGAATGATGGAGGTGCTGCTGCAACTGCAACTGCAACTGCAGCTGCTGAAGCTCCCGAATTGGCCGCAGAAAAACAGTCACCGGAGCTGTTTCTTGTCACGTCGATCTTGAAAATGCATCTGGGAGAACAGTCTGCCTTTGTCTACTCTGTGCTTACGATGTATCCGCGGCTAACGGTGCAGGAGGTTGTTAGACGCTCGGATCTACCGGTGGCAGTGGTGAAGAAGTCGTTGGCTACTCTGATCCAGTTTAATTGTGTGGTGTACTTTAAAGAATCAAACTATCTTACAGATCGAAGTAAGGTAGTTTATTTTCCCAACAGCGAGGGCTGCTGGAAACTAGTCTATGCCAATGATATTATATGTGCTGTAAGCAGAGAGTATGGAACAGCTGCTGGCGATATTGTTTGCAGGATTTTGGCATCAGGCACTATGACGTTTTCAGATTATCTCCAGACTCTCAGCATTGATGCTAGGGTTGCAGATACAGAAAAGGCGATCCTGCGACTTATCAGAGACAAATGGATAATTCCGGTGAATGAATTGTACTTCCAGAGTAAGTTCGATATAGCCTATAAGATATACGAGAAACAGACCCGCCAATTCAACTCTGAGAATAGAGGGAAGCTGATTTCACAATCCAAGAGACTCCAAATCGTTAAGGAAGACACAAAAAAAATTTATCTTTCTGTGCTCAGCAATGAGAAGCTGGAGTCCCAGCTTTTCCGCCCCGAAGACAACTCAGCACTTCATACGGTGAACTGTAACATACCTGTGGCCATCAGTTTTGGCAGATATTTGCAACGAGCGCGGTCATTTCATCTCGCTACCGAAGTGAAACATCGTGTAGGTGAAATATCTTCCAAAATATTTGCATTGATCCTACACAAGATAGAGGCTGATTCGAAGTCTGTTTTGGACCATCAACTAGAGCTGGAAAAGTTTCTCGCAAACGTTGGGCAGACAGCTTCTGGAATGGATCCACTTTCCGTAAATGATTTGGCTGCCCAGTCGCGATTGCGAGACCAGGAGAAGGGGTTGAATGTAACGGTCACAAGCGTGTACAAGGAACTGCGAATGAATGGGAACAAGTTTCATCTGACCGAGGACGATCTGAAGGGGACAATCGTCGATTCTTCCAGCATAAGCTCTAAGAGAAAGAAAACTAGTTTGGGTCTGTCAGCCAAGAGAAGGAAAATCAAGCAGGAGGTCATTGAGTCGCTGGATATCGTTAGTTCAGAGACTGAGGTCTCGGAAGATGAGACTGAGGATGAAAACATCCTGTCTATTATCAGGCGACACTTAGAGCTTTTGACCGCAGATCCTAAGATTCCATTTTTGGAAGAGACTGGAACAGGACAGTACTGTGTTCCCTTCACCAAGATTTTCTCGGCGTTTTCAAAATCTGCCACCAAGCAGTACATAAAAACTGTATTTGGACAGGAAACTTTGCGAATCATCAATTGCATAGAGAGCACGCATCTGATTGACGAAAAGTCGGTCAGTAAACTAGTTCTTATGAGAGAAAGTCAGGTAAGGAGCATTTTGGGCCGGCTTTTGAGTTCAAACATGATCGAGCTTCAAGAGATCCCAAAGACCCAAGACCGGTCAGCAATGCGCGCAGTTTACGCATTCAGGTTCAAGGAGGATGCGGCAGCCAGTCTGCTGAAGAACTCTTTGACATATAACATGGCAGAGGCACTTCAACGCTTGGAGCACTTGAAGCAGCAAAACAACATTTTGCTAGATAAAATCAGCAGAGAGGATGTTAAAGGCAGAGAGAAGGAGCTTCTTCTGGCATCCGAACTCGCACAGCTGGACTCCTTTTATGCTCGTGAGAAGATGTATCTGGCCAGCTTTTCTAGACTCAAGATGGGGGTCCAGATCTTCCGCTATTTTGGAGCCGCCCTTTAAAGGATGATCGACGCGTCGATCTTTGTAATAAATTCAATCATCTGCTTTCTTTATCAGACATATATATAAATAAAGAATATAGATACGAGAAAAAATATAAAAAGAGGGACCTCTCCCTTTTAGTTGTTTTGTTCTCAGTTATACACTCTGTCTTTATCTACGCCATTCAGGAACACTCAAACTTGCTCTCATTTATCTGTCATAACGTGGCCGGGTATTTGGACAGTCTAGCTTTTCCTTTTGCTAGCTGCGTAAGCGGATATAACAGAAACCGGACGTGAGTCACGCAAAATCAAGAGGGAAATAAAACCCAACCTTTGCTTTTAACAAGCCTTTTTCTACGTGGAAGCTCTCTTAATTTTCTGTTCCAGGCATCCTGCTACCCAGTTAATTGCTTTGCAGTGTTTCTGCGCGTCGATTTGAGCCTTTTTGGTGGACAAGCTTTGGTTCTATGTCGCGATTATGTCATCTTTGAGGAGGCCTTCAAGACTGCTTTCTGAGAAACAATCGGACAAATTGGCACAAATCATCCAAAACTTCTTCATCAAGTCATGTCACATTATAATTCATAGACGATCCGGCGTGAGCACAGCATCTCTAGAGGAAGGCGATTCTCTGCAGGATCCCGCCACTGGCGGGAAATGGAGCAAGTGGTTCAACCTGGAGCTGGATGACCACGAGCTGCCAAAGGATGACTTGCTCATATGGAAGGCAAAGGACATTCTTTCGCTACCTCCGCTGGTAGTTGAGACATATCTGGACCTGCGAGCCCTGGATTCAAATCAGGCGCTGTTTCTCGATGACTCCGTAGTTCGAACGTCAAACAAGTCAGAAGTGGTACTGGAAAGATGGCTGGTGGAGTTTGATATAAGCACTTTTGACAATGACAACCTCGAACTCTCTGGTATCTATAAAAAGATCATAATAGAATTCAGATCTCTGTACCTTTTAATGGGTCTGCTTCCATGCTACAAGTTGAGAGACCGTCTTAATAATTCCAAGCTCAAGGCCGCGGGTCTTCTCAAGTTGGCATGCAGAGTTCTAGATGGAAGCAAGCCGATATCCTCGAAAGGCAGGATTGGATTGAGTAAGAGGCTGAGTGACACTGGCCAGAACCATCTGAAGTCAAGAAAACTGGCTCCCGTGCTGACACCAGTTGGAGCATTGAGACTCTCTGTTTCGTATAGAAATAACTGCAACTTCCAGCTGAACGACAACGAAGAATTACTCTCTTCACAATTCATGCTTGATCATATCCCAATAGCAAACGTTGAAAGCTATGACAGTGACCGCCACAGCCTGCCTTCCCCAATAGAGCATCACCGCAACCGTCTCTCTTCCACGTCTGTCACAATGAAAGATCAGTCTCCAAGGAGACGGTCTTCCACCAGGTCTGTTTTGATGTTCAAAGTGGGATCCATCAATTCATCAACGTCGCCTCCGCCGGCGGTCACAAACAGTGGAATGTCTCAAGGAAACCAGAGCGTATCGTCGTTTAGCACTTCAAAGCCAATTCCGGTGACGTTAACTAAAACGAACTCTAGTGCCTCATTAGTGGCCATGCTAAGACAGAACAGAGAATCATTGCCGAAATCAGTGAGCTCTGCGTCCCAGAATCCGGTTCAGCAGGACAGTTCTCATGCATTAGTATCATCTACATCTACTAAGTTCTCTTCCTCATTTGGATCCAGATTCAGAAACACATCCAGTCGAAACAACAGCTTGGACGGACAACTGGCACCATCATATATTCATCACACCCCTACATCTACAAGCAATGCTCTTCCACAGAACTTCAAGTCTGAAAATAAATCTCAATCTTTTTCGTCTTCTGACCCTTCTGGATCTATGTACATGGATGAGGATTTGGATAATTTCATGCGCATGTTAGATTCTAAGCCAGACCTCCGGTTTGCGTCTAATTCACCTTCTATCTATGATGACTCCTTGACAAACTTCAAAAACTGGCAAAAAACAAACGACCTGTTTAAGTTGGATCACAACAACGCTCCATCACAAGCTTTCTCCCAGATGCATTACTCACAGCAGCAAGTGTTCAAGAAGAATTTCTCAGTTGATATGTCGAGAAGAAATTCAACCTCATCCAACTATTCGCCATCTTCGCAAATTTTGAGACCCTCCCTGTCTGCCACAATAATGACGCCTTCTGTCAGTTATGGAAAGTTCAACACAACATCCATGTCTCCTTCCAACTCTTCTCTCACAAAGATTTTGAGGCGAAACTCTTCGCCATCAATATCGCATCCAATGGTGACTTCTGGGTTGGGCGGTGCTCCGAGAAGACTGACCAGCTCATCCCACCGTACAAACACCAACTCGTCCAACGGTAGTCATAAATTAGTGAACCCTGAGTTGCTCAAGTTGCGCTCGTTCAACCAGGAAGTATTTGAGTCTGATGATGAGGACCATGTTGAAATAGACCCATCTCATTCAAGCGCCAACAGACTTAAACTCCATGGCACAGAATCAGGTGCTCATGCAGCTGAAGATGACGAGGACGAGCTTCTCTTTGCCATGAGCGACATGACATTGGCCAAGAATAATCAGGAGTTTTAAACTTTTATGCAAGATTTCAAAGCAGTATAACCAACGACATTGTTGGGATTCAAGAAAATACCCCTTTGAATTTCTCTTAGTTCTCCTGTATTGATATATGCCATGCTCAACTCTGTGGCACCGACTCTTTCCGATGCCCGACATACGTTCAGACAGACATCATTGCTGAGTTTTTCCCAGGACCTAATATCTGAGGGAAAGAGATAAGCATTTCTTTGCCAAATGGTACTGGTGTTTTCACCCATTTTCTCCTTGAGCTTTTCGATAAAAAATGGAATTTTTCGCAATGGATCATTGATTCTGTCCTGTAGTGACAACGATTGGAGATCCTCAGCGACTGCTGGGAAATAATCAGTTAGGTCCTCGACAAAAGAAATAGACGCTAATGTTAGCGCTACCAGTACAGAGCTTCCGTATGTTTCAATGTTATCAAAGAGCTCTTCAATAGCTGCCAGTTTTGTGTCCTCTGTGTCATAGTCATACAGGACTTGAGAAATCAATATCACAATTCTTTTGGAGTCTGGTGTCGATTCTAAAATTCCTTTAAATTGGGCCAATGAGTCATCAAAATCTCCTTTGAAATAGTGGCTAAGACCTAACACCGAGAGAGACGACAAGAAACTTCTTTGATCTTTCTCATGGTCAATGAGCTGTAAAACTGCGTTACTTGATTCGATTGCAAGGTCATACTCTCCGGCTCCCAATTGTAATCGTGCTAGTTGGCATTTCGCTATGGCATAAGATTTCAGAACGGTCTCGTCTTTAGCTGCCTCGTACTCTTCTTCGAGCAGAGAACACAAAACTGTTGAGTAATGGATTCCCGTTTTGAAATCCCTGATTCTTTCTATCAGAGTGCTGGCAACCTCAAGAGCAAATCTGTTCGATGGATAATACTTCAAATAGTTGAGTATTGCAAAATTTGCAGTAAAGAGCTCCTGAAGAATACTCATGTTTGTCTCATCATAGGAAGAGGTTCCAAGAAGTTTACGAGCAAATGACATAGCATACATTAGCATCGAAAGTGGGTCTCTTCCGTTCGAAATGACGTATGAGTGTGTAAGCAGTGTATATGCCATGTCAAGATTACCGTCTTTTTGAGCTATCAATGCTTGACCAGTCCAGCAACTTGAAGATCCAGGGGAAACTGATTGCGCTCTGATAAAGCACTGTTGTGCTAACTCGACATCTCCATAATGGGAGTAGAGGACTGCCAGGTTGATCCAACTATCAGAATCCTTAGGGGCAAATGTTACTGCTTTGATAAGACAATGTTGGGAGATGCGAGCATTTTTCGAAATAAGAACACTTCCTAGAGCAGTCCAGTAGTCGGCTTTGCTTCCCTCTAAATGAATTGCAGCCTTCAGTGCGATGGTGGAACAAGTTCTATAACCTTCATCCTGAAGGGCTTGGAAGCACAAGAAGTAGGCCACTCCAAGATTGTAACACAATGAAGCCTTCAGAAGTCTAGGAGTATCCGTGGGAGCGCATTCAAGACTTCTTTTCGATGCACTGATCAAATAACAACAGATAAGTTTCTTGAACATTCTCTTGTCTGCAAGCTCTTTGCGTCTTATGGTTGATGTCGGGTCATTTGATGAAAGATCATCCAAAAGGTTTGAGAACGTTTCCTGTTTGTCAAAAGAGCAAGACATTATCTTGTGGAATGATTGAAATGGTAGCTTGGTGAGGTGAGACTCGACTTCCAGAAGCAGTCTCAACAAGTCGCCAAAGCACCTCCATAGCTTGAACGAGTTTGGCATCAACTGAGACGAGCGTTCCAGGACAGAGATTACCTCAAGACCAGTCTCAAAAGAGGCAGCAATTCGACTGCTTCCTATTTCATAGGCTGTCTTGGCTATAAGAGTTTCGAACAGTCTTGAGAAGACACAAAGCTCCTGTTGTCCTCCGTCTATCAGAGAGCGCAAAATATTTGTGCTCTCTTCATACTCAGCAACCTCACCAAGAACGACAGCAAGCAGGAATTTGGCCTGCCAGTTTGTTGAATCGATTTGCAGTGACTTCTTAAACACCTTCATAGCAGCATCCAATTTTTTGCAAGCGAGATATCCTTCCCCGAGTCCTATCCACGATTCAATATCTGATGGGTGCAAACGCAGTGCGTTCTGGAAATATTCGATTGCCTTGGCATCTTCTTGTCTTTCAAGTGCAGAACACCCCAAAAGTCTATAAGGCCAGCCAGGGTCTTCTGAGCCTGTCAAGGACCTTTTTCCATTTTCAGACTGAATTATCCGTTGACAAACAACCTCGACCATCTCCCAGTCTTTATGCTCGCTAAATTCCTTGCTTAATTCTCTCGCCGCTAGCATATTGCTAGGATCGAGCTCAAATGCCTTGTAAAAGCATTTGAGAGCTCTTTGCTTATTCCGGTAGTGGTTCATATAAATGTATCCCAGTGAACTGTAGGTGGACGACACCGATGAGGATTGCTTCAGAGACTGAATCAGCGTTTTGAACGAAGCGTCCACCATTTCTTTCACGTCCGCTTCAGTGCTGGGTGGCTGTTCTTTCAGTTGCATCAAGTATGACTCGGCTATTTTCCACAAAATCGATGCTCGTTTCTCAAAGGAGTTTGAGTCTGTGCCTTTGATGAGTGCAAGAGAACGATTGAGACCAGAGCGTCCCGTTTCATAGTTCTGCAGCCGAATATCACACCAACTCATTTCCACAAGGGCCTCGTCATCATTTGGAGATTCTACGATAGCGTCTTGAAGAAGATCTTTGGCGCCCTGAAACTGACCTTGTTCCGCCAAAATCAGTCCTTTACCCACTTTGGCCCTTGTATTAGAGGGCCACTTCTCCAAAACAGAACTAAACAACATAAGAGCCTTCGGAAAGTTTCTCGGAGACTCATGGTACACGTAAACGGTGGCTAGTATCAAAAAAGCGTCTCTCTGGGTGTTGGGTAAAGATGCAGAGCTCCTTTTCGCTTCCTGGGAAATGAGGGTGACGAACTTTTGAGAATGGGATAAAACAGACTCATACTCCTTCAAATGCAGAAAGTATGTGCCGAAAATGCGGTGACCCAGCAGAGAGTTGGGTGCCTTGTCGATGCCGTGGGACATCAGCGCAACTGTGTCCACATCCGTGATATCAAATGCCCCGTTGTCTGGGTCTGCTGCTGCTGAATGTGTCTCTTGGACAACGTCTTCATTAGTGTCTTTGTCGGCATCTTTATCGGCGTCTTTGTCGGCATCTTTATTGATTTTGATAGTCCTTTTTTTGCTGTGTCTCTTCTTGCTTAGGCTCAGATCGAGATCATCAGCTTTCAAATATTCTGTGACTCTCTTGCGGTCAAAGGGCGAGATCTCACAGAGCACATAGGCATACAAGATTGCGCCTAGTCCATCGTTGCCAAACATCTTGACGTAGTCGGTGAGCAGCGACAGGTCTAGGGAGTTCAGTGATTCCACGTCCAGCCAATCGAGATACAGATCCCATGCTAGCTGACACGGGTTTTTCACCACCACCATGCCAGAACACAAGTCAAACAGTTCCCGCTGCAGTTCCTGCTTCATTTCCCGAGGAGAAACAAGCAACATCTCGTAGCGGTACCAAAGTGACTCGTTCTCCATCTGTCTCCGACTATCGTCGTCGGTACAAGTATTAATATACAGACTCATCAGATCTGGAACCTCAGACTTCTCGTAGTAGGACCACATGATGGAGTTGTACTTCGCCTGCTGTGCGTCGTTCATGTTTTTCGGAACAGTAAGCCTGTATTTCGATGCCTGCGATTTGCGTTCCAGGCTCTCCCTGTTCTGCAGCATATTTATCAGTTGTCGTAGGAACTTGTCTCTCTTTCCAAAGGCGTCTCCTGCCAGGTCGCCAATCTCCGACCCGGGGATCATGTTCCGCAGATAGCACTCCTCCAGTCCAGGATCCGAGCTCCGGTACCTCCGAAGATACGTGTTGATTTCTCTTCCGGCCTCAGAAAGGCCAGTGTTGCTGCTTAGAAGAGCCTTTGTATACCCGGTGATGACCTCGAAAAACTGACGATAATCAGAATCATTCTTGACAATCTCCAGCATACCCTTCCAAGCCAAAACATCATCCGGCTCTATCGATGCAGCCCGCCGGTACGAGAGAAGGGCTTTCTGCGGTTCTTGAAGCTCGAAGTAGGCCTTTCCCCGGTAAATATATGCATAATAGTTCTTATCGTCTATGGTGTCTATGATCTCAGTACAATAGTCAGCAACCAGCTCATTATTGCCCTCCTTCAGTGCCGACCGGGCCTGTTTAAGTAAGCGGGAAGCCGACATATGGAGGTTCTCTTTTGGGAATCAGGCCTCCTCTGGTTCTCTTGTTCTACAATCAGCAGTGGAAGAAAGTAGAGTACATGTGGATAAAACACAGTTACTTTTCCATATACTTTTTCTAGCAGAGTAATCGAAACCCCTTGGAGTCTCAATGGTGTAGAGATGTCGTGATAAATTTGGTTATCCCTCTTTTCACAATTGTACTGTGTGTGAGATCATGACTCAACTTGTTTGATGTATTCAAGAGGTGGCCTGAGGGGCTGGACGAGTCTCTCACGGGGCAATATGCTTACACACGCGCCAGTTACTGCGCGCCTGCTGCGAAGCTTTGGGCGCACAATTGGTGCAGGCTGCACTGCAGCGAAGGACCATCGACTGCACAATCTGTGACCTAAGGGTCGATTTCTCTCAATGAGAGCGTTCACGGATGGAGCAATCAGTGACTTCCTTACACGGACAACCTCTCGACACTTACTGGGGCCTATTCTATTGCCACAACAGCGCCACTTCCGCTGCATGATGTTCCCTCCACGTCAATCCAGGGAGTTGACCTGTGAAAACATACTCACCCCTGGAGTTTTGTAGGGGGGAAAGGGGGGGGGGGTGGCCTTGCACTTCTTGGTGACCAATGACTTGGGGAGTTGGTTCTCGCTCGAATCGGTGACGAGCTGGCACTCTGTTGCCCTTAAAGTCACAGGGTCCACGGTAAGCTGGTGTACAGGTGTTGTGTGTCTGTTTTGCCAGAAGTGACTGAAAACATAATAATGATGTTTACATTTCGGTTACACTAGTGAGAAGAGGAAAAAACTAAAGTATGTGTGTGTGTGTGTGAAGCGATAACCAGTCTAGGTAGGCAAATATAACGATGGTAAGTGAGCAGCTTGGGTCTTTCCAAACGAGCGATATACTGACAAGACCAGCATTCTGAAACGGCCAGTGCTGTGCAGTTCTCGAAAGAACAGATCCAGCGATACAGGGCTCTGTTCGATCTGATAGACCAGGACCATGATGACAAGATCTCGGCTGAGGATCTCCGGGCTACCATGGGCGGCGTCGGGCTCGACAGTGGGAAGAGCGTGATTGATACAATGATGGGCAGCGGTGGAGAGCTGATTACGTTCACGATGTTTTTGAAGATAATGGATTACATATATGGAGAGTTCAGCAGCAAGGAGGGGCTGGAGCAGGCCTTCGAGACGTTCAAGTCTAGCAGCAGCGGTAAGGGTCTTTCGTGCGACGCCAGAGGGCTCGAGAGAAGTCTAACAGAGTTGAGCAGTCGCGAAGACTCGCAGATCAAGATGGAACACGACAAGATCAGAGCGGTGTTGAAGAATTTCTCCCGCATCAACGACCTTAGCGATGAGAGCCTGTTCTCAGCAGGAAACTATATAGACTCGGTGACGAATTAGGCTGCTCAGAATGGGTTAGGTCATTATTATATGATACAAAGCAAAAGCGGTCTAGACTCTAACTTGCAAAACAGCAGCTCACTGATCGATTATCAGCTCGTCCGCGCTCCAGTCCTCGTACGATCCATCCGGCAGATAGCGTCTGATAACCAGCGGGATCTTCTTTTGCGACAGCTCCTTCATGGCAATCTGTAGGGGGTCCGTTTCTCCCTCGATGTCTACCAAGACAGGAGCATTCATAGAGATCTGTAAAGCTCTAGTACCTAGGATTCTTGCACGTTCGTACTTTGTCATGAACGGAGTGGTTGTGCGTTGGTCTTTCGGAATAGCCAGACTCTTCTGTCTCTTCAGCAGTGACCCATTGTGCTGGAACTCGCTGTCGTTGGGACCAAACCCACCTTTGATTATCTGTGTTCCATTTTCGGTCTCTAGATTCTCCTCATCAGAAAACCGTTCTTCGTCGCTGAAATCACCCACCCCGTCCTCGAACTCGTCATACTTCTCGTTTGTGACTGCCTCTTCATCCCCGTACTCGGCCATTTCTGTCGGCGATGTTGCTGTTTTGAGTTGTACTAGTTTTGGTATCTACTGGGCTGGTCTTTCTTTCACTTTGTTGTTAGTCCAGCCATATGTTGAAAATTTTACTGCGTTTCTGAGATGGCCGGGTAACTGTGTACTGATCCTGTGGATTTTTTTTTTTTTTTTTTCCCCCTATTATTTACAAAAATAGGTTTTTCTAGTTACTCTTTATCAGTGAAGATATAATGATGGAGAGATAGACACACTCACGCAAACCTGGGCCTTCCGCCTCCCCCGCCTCCCCTTCTCGCCAAATATGCAGACTCCGGAAAGCGATCTTTGCCGGAAACGGAAACTGGACGCCGAGCTGGTCCTCCCCGTCTCGCCGATTTCCGCTTCCGATTCCGCTCCGTCTCCGGAAACCTCAAATTCCCAAAAGCAGTCCAAAGTCGCCAGCTGCCGCTCGTCCCGCTCTTCAGCCTGCTCTTCGGCAACTTCCTCAAGAACGAGCTCTCCGTCTCGCCCGAAAGTGTACCTCTGCACCGTTGACGGCTGTGACAAGGCGTATTCGAGGCCGTCCTTGTTGGAGCAGCACGAGAGGTCCCATAACAACGACCGGCCCTTTGCCTGCACGGTGGACTCATGCTGCCAGAGGTTCACCAGAAAGGATCATCTCCAGCGCCATATGCTCAAGCACACAGACAGCAGCTCGAAACCGTTTCATTGCGGTATATGTAGCAAGGGAGTCAACTCAACCCAGCATCTGAAAAGACATGAAAAAACGCACTTCAAGTCGTTCAAGTGCACCCACAGTGGCTGCAACGAGTCGTTCTATAAACACCAGTCGCTCAAATCCCACATGAGTGCTGTGCACAACTCCCAGAGGCTGGCGTGCTCTGAGTGCGCCAAAAGCTTTCCACGTCCAGGAAAATTAGCCGAGCATCTGGAAAAACACCACGGAGACCTCGCCAGGCTCGTGTGCGAGCACCCAGGCTGCTTTTTGTCATTCGGAACATGGTCTGCGCTGCAGCTGCACATCAAAACGACTCACCCTAAGCTCCCGTGCTCGGTTTGTGGTAGGAAGTGTGTGGGTCTCTCGGGACTTGCGAATCACATGAAAATCCACTCAGGTGAGGACAACCAGGGGAAGAAAAAAGATGATCCAGCGAGCGATGACACTGGGGAGCAGCAGCAGCAGCAGCAGCAGCAGCAGCAGATCGTCACGTGCAAATCCTCATCGAAGTCCTTCAGTGCCCTGCTCTCGCAGGGGAAGATCGCCTCTGCTGTGGATTTGGTGGTGTCGAACGTGGACGAGCGCAACATTATATGTCCTCGGAATAACTGCTCCAGGGCTTTTAAAAGGGACTACGACCTCAGAAGACATTTGCAGTGGCACCAGAAACGACTGGCAGAGATTGAACGTAAGCTCGACGTGCTCAAGAGCGCTCAAACAGAGACTATGGACCCTGTGTCTCATAACAAATAGGGAGGGACCTCTCGCATGTTACCTAATCATAGATAAACTAGCTTACATCAGCAAACCATTTTTAGTAGTGTGAGCGTTGAAAAAAAACTGTCATGTGTGTATGTTCAAATAATCATCATTATTAAACTTGGCCCACCACCTACTTGCTGCAATTGAAGATGCTTGCTGTATCGACATGAGCAGCACCCACAGTCAATCGTACGCTCCCACAGCGAACTCGAACGCGATCCCAGTCAATCTTATCAAACAAGCGAAACAGTCTCTGGACTATGAGATCCCTCTATACGAGAACCATAAGCAACGAGGCAAGTACGAGTCGATAGCGGAGCTGTACTCAGTCATCGTGGCAATCAATGTTCTCGAGAAATCTCTGGCGAAAGACAGGTTTGAAAACAATGAGCAGCAGTACACAGCTGCGATTACAAGGCTGCTGAACCAGTTCAGACTGATACTCAAAGACGACGAGATAAACAAGGAGTTCGGCGACCTGGACTCGTTTGTCAAGAGATTCCAGCTCGAGTGTCCTCTGGCCGTCAAAAGAATCCAGATAGGAGTCCCTGCTACAGTGGAAAACCCCGGCACCCCTGCCTCCATGTCGGTACAGAACTCGCGCTCGACGCTCATCCTGAATTCAATGGATAACAGCTACAACCCCAACCTCAAGAGCAGTAATGGAGCCAGAGATACGGTGTCTGACCTCGGAGTGCAGGGAAAGACTATAGCAGAGTCCACGGGTGGCTTCATCACGCTGATGGACGCCATAAAGCTCAACTACGACACTAAAGAGCAGCTGCATCCACTCCTGAGCGATATTTTGACGTCTACTAATAAGATATTCGGAGATTTCGAAGGCCGTTCCAAGATGGTCCAGTGGCTAATCAAGCTGAACAATCTGAAGCTGAACGAGAGTCTGAGCGAAGACGAACTCAAAGAGTTATTATGGGACGTTGATCTGGCTTATAAGGGCTTCTTCAGTCAGCTGGGATAATTGACTACACCTGACACCGTGTATTACTTCTCCACACTTTTAATTTTGTTGTTGTTGCACTTGAAGAAGTTCTCCACCAGAGAGAAAAATTCCTATACTGTTGCAAAGTTCCTTAAACAACCATATTTTCCTCCAAGTTCCACGCTCCCAAGGAGGAATAACTGTCTTGTGCGTATTTCGTTCGTTCTTTCACACGCCACCCCTTCGTTTCCCCTTTACTGCTATCGTTTCCAGCTCACCACTGAGCTAGAAAAAACAAAACATGGTCAACATCAAACAATGTGCGGCCATTGCCGTATCGCTGGTATCCACAGCAAAGGCGCTGATCCCGCTTGAAATCTCGGGTAAGAGGTTCATCAAGCCTGCTCTTGACGCCAAGGACCCCGGGGAGGTATTTTTCATCAACGGAATCGACTACCAGCCGGGAGGCTCGTCAAGCTACGAGGATTCCAATCCATCAGACGTTCTCTCGGATGCTGAGATATGCTACAGAGATGCATACGCGATCCAGAACCTGGGAAGTGACGACAATCCGGTCAATGTTATCAGAGTGTACACAGTGAACCCAGAGATAAACCACGACGAGTGCATGTCGATTTTCAATGCTATTGGAGTGTATGTTCTTGTTGACGTGAACTCTCCGTTGTCGGGCCAGTCTCTCAACAGATATGACCCAGGCTCCTCATACAACTGGTGGTACATTGAGAGAGTGTTCAAGATGATCGATGCGTTCAAGAACTATCCAAATCTGCTGGGATTTTTCAGTGGTAACGAGGTTATCAACGATGAAAAGTCAGCAGGTCAGGATCCTAAATACATCCGTGCTGTCCAGAGGGACATGAGACAGTATATTGCTTTGAATTCCAACAGAACAATCCCTGTAGGATATTCTGCGGCGGACGTTACCACTGATGAGCTGAGGGCTGCCACCTGGGAGTACTTACAGTGCAACATTGACGGGGATGAGGACGACGATTCTAAGTCTGATTTCTTTGGGCTTAACTCTTACGAATGGTGTTCTGGGATATCGGACTGGTCATCTTCAGGCTACGGGGAGACCAACTCGACGTTTTCCAACACGTCTATCCCGGTGTTCTTTTCCGAGTACGGTTGCAACACCGAGCGGCCAAGAGCGTTTGACGAGGTTTCTGAGGGCCTGTTCGGCGGTCTCATCAACACACTGAGTGGGGGTCTGATATACGAGTACTCTGAAGAGTCGTCAAACTACGGATTGGTGGAGATTGACGACAGCGGTGATCTAAGCTTCACGAAAGACTACGACAATCTCAAGTCACAAATTGCAAAGGTGTCGCTTCCCTCGATCAGCTCAGCAGACGTAGAGGAGCCAGAGCTCACCATCTGCGAGTCTGACATCATCGAGAGTCTCTCGAGCATCTTCGAGGCGAACTTCACGCTGCCGGAGCAGCCTGGAGGAGTGGACGTGCTTATTCTCTACGGTGTCAACAACTCCAATATCGGCCATATCGTCGATGTCGAGGCTAGGGCTTCTAACTACAGTATCAGTGATTCAGATGGTAACCTGATTTCTGATGCGACGATCTCCATCGCCTCTACCAACACCATCAACGAGCAGTCTGGGAAAACGTCCTCTGTGAGTGCAACTGGAGCTACTGCCGCGGCCTCAAAGAGCGCTGGTTCTTCTTCCGCCTCTTCTTCGTCATCGTCTGCCGGTTTTGCGGCTCACAACGTACAGCTTTCGGGTCTGACAGTGCTGGTGTTCTCCCTGTTTGCTGCTCTGTTGTAGGTGCTCTCTTTTCTTTCTTGTTCTTTTCTTCTTGATTTTCACTTCCAGTCTGTGTACCATTCATTCAAATTTCAGCTACTCCTTCTACAACAACCAGCTAGGCTCTGGGGAAGCGGGTCTTAGCGACACAAGACCTGTTTCCGCTCGCCGCGAAGCTCATTTCTTTCCGGTCGAACAAAGTGCAACTACTGCCGGAAACGTTCAGTTTTTTTTTTCTAATTCGTACACACAGGAGGAACCGTACTTAACCGACTGGGTGGGGCGCGGGAGATGGCTATCGTAGAAGAACGACTCATGATTGAACTGAAGGATATATACTGTGAGTTAAACATAAGGGAACACGGCCCCCGCGGTAGCAGCGAGCCACCAAATAAAATGCATTTGTATCAGAACAGAGATATCTTTGTAGAGCTAGCTTTTGGCCCTTCTGAAAAGCAGGATATGTGGCTCTGGGGCATGGCAGTCGTAATGAGCCCATCCCAGACTCTGTGTTATTCCAAGCTGTCCTCTCCACTCCTCCTCTGCCAAAATCTTGAAGGTGCCGTTTTCTGCAAAGTAGTCGCTTGGAATCAGCTTCAGTAGTTCTCTTGGAAGCGCCACGTGACGGTACTCGAAATGGTCATCGCTGTACCGTGGGGAGTAGTAGTACTTGTCTCTGAACGCAAAGATACGTTCCCTTTCTTGGGGAGTGAGCTCCCGTGGTCTCTGCTGCTGCTGCTGCTGCTGCTGCTGTTGTTGATGATATGACGACATCGGTTTCCCTTCTCGATCAACTTCTGTTGCTGGTAATAATGTCGCGGTCTCACACAGTTCGAGTCGTTGTCACGATATCTGTAGACATAAAAGGGACGGGCCAACCTGCTGCTGCTTTCTCCGAATCCTAGTGTACCAGCGGCCGTTCCGTCTAAACAAGAGAACACGCATTTGTTCATTCTCCTTTTAATTTGTAGTCCGTATTATTCACGCTGTCGGGGTCGATCGACGTACGCGTCCGCCCAGGGGTCGATCCTCATAGCCATTTTTCCCCCCTGATATCAAATTAAGCCAGAGCACGCAAGATACGTCTGCAGTGCACGCTCCACGTCCCCTGTAACTCCCCCCAGCCCCCCCAGCGCATAACAGCTCCAAGCGTAGCTGCTCACGGAAGAGGCCAGCTGTCGCGCCATGCCAGATCAGACGCAACAGCTCTCCACCGTGCTCGACACCTTACTCCAGCAAGAATCAGAAGGGAAGGGCCAGGATGCAAACTCACTGGATGCCCTGTTACGTACAGTCCTGCCGGTATATTCACAGCGGAAACTGTCATCAGATGAGAGTGTTGTTGTGCTGAAGATATTCAAAGCTGTGCGCCTTTTAACTGCCAGAAGCCCTTCACTCATAATCGAAAACGACCGATATAAAACCATCCTTGAATGCATCAAGTATTTCTACGACTCAAGATTTCACTCAAACGAACTAACTCAATCTGCCAATACCACCCTAATACAAATATCCAGCGATGTCGGAAAGATGAAGGATAACGGGCACTTGATTGCAATAAGAGATAATCTTCTTGAAACTTTAGACTCCAACCTGGAGTATATTCTCAGCAACATTACGCAAGTAGGTGGATCTATGATAACCGTAGACCTATCGACCGTTGCATCCACTAATGATATCAAGATCTCCAAACTCAGTGTCGCTGTAAGGATCCTAGAAGTACTTTTAGACAAGTTCTTGAATGAAATATTCATGTTGAGCCTCCAGAACCCCTTTCTGCTGAACAATCTCATAAGGAGAACCTGGTTTTGTCTAGAGAACGCCATAGTCAATTTCAAGCTTTCCGATGAATCAAGTGACGACATAATGGAATCCGAAAACCAGCCTTCTGGAATTGAGATCTTATCGCAAACGTCAATTTCAAATCTTACCTCGAAGTTTGATGATTTCTATTGTATTTTGTTAACGGCTTCCACGAACTACGCCTACGGGGACAGCATAGGACAGACAGATCGTCTAGAAATAGTCTTGTCGAAATGCAAGGATCTCCTCAACTGGTCGATGCTTAAAAAGTTCCCAAGCTTACAAGTTGTGTTGGCCGAGTCTTTGATGAAGCTTTTTATCTATTGCAACGAGAATGATAATCTGTGTCATTTCTGGAACAAAGTGGGGATATCGTCCGATCGATTAGCGTTCAATAGCAATTTGCTTTCATCAGATATTCACAATGACCTCAGCGTGGCCTTCAATCTTTTGACTTTGATTAACTTGAAGCTGGAATTCTATTTCCAAACCTCCATCCATAACACAGCTGATTATTACTCACATGCCGCAAGCATCGCTTTCAATCCATTTGTTGTTAACAAACTAAATTCTTTACGAAAGAGACTCTTGATTCATACATTCAGAACCCCTGATGGTATAGATATAGATTCTGTTCTCAACTTGACTGCTTCTAATGACTTAGTCAGGCTGGTAGACGGGTCAGATAGGTTCGAGAAATTGAAAATGAGTCTCGAAATCTCACAGTCAGCACCAAATAACTCTGTTGAACCGATTTCATATGAGGTAGTGGATCTGACTTCAAGTGCAGTATCAACCACCTCTCAGAGTTTGGACCAATCAGCCACCTTACAACTTTGGCTTCGTCGGTTTTGTGACTACTTAGAGTCATGGACTGATTTCTCTAAGCCAATTCTACAAATTAACAAAATGTATTCCGTTAACGCTATAGGTCGATTCGCTTGCATTTACAGTCACGACTTCGATTTCAAGAGTAATCTCTGCTGCAGATGTGATTATAAACCAAATGAATCGACTTACCTTTTGGATATCGTTGATATAAACAGACCACATATGCATAGTGTGGGTGAGATCAAATTAATCTTCGAGAGATTGATGACGAAATTCATTGCAGACCCTTCCACCATGACCCAAGAGCATTTAGTGATCTCCATTCTTCTTGCCTTGAGAAGAATATTCTCTTCGTTTCGTGCTCCTACACTCGTCTCTGAGCCTATACTATGGGAGTTTCTCAGGGCGTGCTTTATCAGTGTGGTAAGGGAAATCCGTCTCTTAACGGTTAAGATATTTCCGCTTATACTATTGGCGCCAGAGGATGAGCAGTTTGAGTCTGACTTTGATATTCTACTCAGATACATTTCATCATTTAAACCTACCGCAAATACTCATTACCTTTTCGAGGGGATCATATTGTCATGGGGTGAGTTAGTAATTGTCAGTCGTTTAGAAAGCAGACTCTATGTTATGCTCAACCCTCTGATTCAATTTATTGGTGATAACGATCAGTTCAGATCGAACCTAGCCTTTCATGAGTTGAAGATTGTTGCAGCTACAAAAAAAATTACCCCATGGAAGCTGGTTGAACCTTTCGCCCCTTTGATAAGTTGCGACTTGGTGCAAAAACGGCAGACTCACCCCAGTTTGCTTACTAACTTTTGCGCCTGTATCAGAATGGAGCCTTCGGTGTTCTTAAAGCGCACAGTTGAGTTCACCGTTCCTATTTTTATTCAATCATTTTCGGAGGATCACATAGGGTTTATTGCAAACCAAATAGCTAGAAACAGATCAAAGCTGATTGATGATAACATTGAAAGGGTCCTTGCTGTCTTGCTCACCTCAGAAAGTAAAGTCGATGCCAACAAAATAATGAAGATCCTAACAATATCAAACCCGCTTTACAAAGGCCAGGGATTGAAGTCTCTTATCAATGAGACTCGCATTATGGATCTAGTCTGGGAGCTACTTTGCCTTTACAACGCTGAAGAAATGAAGCTGAAAATCAAGAACGCTATCATATACGCATTTTTGGCACGACATATTGATCCTCCACCACTGAAAGACAAAGATGAGTTTCTCAATCGAGAATTAGACTTGATGATTTTAGGCGTTGCCCAGTCTTTCTCAGCTATTGTTCATGATCAGAAGGGAAGCAAACCATTTCTAGTTAAGATTCAAGCTATCAGAGCCATCAGATGTGTCACAGAAATTTGTACTAGTTTTGAGACTTGCCTGTCTCAGATCATCACGTGCCTGCAGATTGCGCTTGAGTCAACAGAGCTACAGCTAGAAAGCTTGGAGTGTTTGCATGTCTTGGTCTCCAACCTCAACTACTCCCCTTTGTCGATTATTGTTGATCTTTTGATCTCATATCTGATACAAAAGTACGGAACATTCGATCTAAAGTGCCAAAGTATTGCAAGAAATATCCTTATCACAATATTTGAGAAGGATCCAAAAATTATCAAAGAGCACCCCTCCTACATATACTCGCTGTCTTTGATAAATGATTTTGATAGTCTGACCAGCAGATATGACATCAAAAGCCACAACATACTGGTGGAGTTTGATAGAAGGTTCAAGGCAGATAATAAGTGGGTTGTACTACAAGTTTTGGATGATTTCCTGGCGTTTCTTCAAACATACCAAATAGAATTCCACAAGTCATACATCAATGATATTCGCCTGGTACCTGTTTTCTCGTCTCTGTTGTCACATATTATGTCCGTGTCTAATAAGTTTTCTGTTACCAATTCGGAGATCCCCAGGAAATGCGCCGAGCTGCTTTCTCGGATGGGAGCTTTAGATCTTTCAAAACAGGCATCGGGTTTCCATCGCAGCAGTAAAAGGATCATACTGGCCTCAAACCTAATCAACCATAAGGAGACCGCCGATTTCTCAGTTTATTTCCTCAACAACATTCTAGTCAAGGCATTTGTGGCATCGACTGATCCACAACGACAGCTGTTCCTGGCATACTCGATGCAGGAGTACCTCAAAATACTTGATTTCACTCCCGAGAATATTAGAAACCTGGATACTGCGGAGCATCTCGTATGGGGAAAGCTCTCGACCCTAGCACAAACTGTTCTAAAGCCACTACTTGTGTCTCGATATATGAAAAATACCTACTCATATGCGTCGGTGTCTTATCCATCTTACAAGAGCACAAAGAAGCACTCTTCATGGTTGAGAGAGTTTACCGAGGATCTTTTACACAGATCTGAGGGAATGAGACGAGTACCCAAAATTGCAAGAGCCATATTTAGAACATGCGCTATAATCATAAGGGATCAAGATTTGATAATTGCCGAGTTCCTCTTACCCTATGTTTGTCTAGGTCTCATAGTCCATGGTGATGATAAGGTGCGGGCTGATATTGAGATTGAAGTCAATGCCATTTTGAATGAGGATCTGGAGACACTGTCCAATGAATCTGCGGTGGAGAATTTGAAGTCATGTTACAGATCAGTCTTTTCCATCATTGATTACTTTAGAGAATGGATATCAGAGAGAAAAAGAGACAAGAGATACGCACAGACATCTTTTGTGGAAGAGAGACAAAAGGCGGAGAAGTTCTTGAGTTGCTTACCTACTGAGCTATTAGCCAAAAGAACAGCACAATGCAATTCCTATGAGAGAGCTATATTCAATCTTGAACAGAGCTATACTTCTGATAAGATGAATGAACAAGAATTTGCTGTTACAATAAGACACATGTATGCGGAGATCAACGATCTTGATGCTCTTCAAGGGTTTTTGAGGAAATTCTCTACAAATAGCTTGAACGATAAGCTGTTGCAGTTTCAGTATAGCGAGGACTGGAGAGTTACAGAAAAGTCATTGGCTGCTCTAGCAGAATTCGACGTTCCAGAGACGGAGGATGCCCCCAGCGTGTCACTCGAATCAAAAACGTCTCTACTAAAGTGGCTGGATGACCATTGTGAATACGATCAGGTCTTACTGAAACTGAATGAATTTGAGCTTCGGGAAAGCGATTTTACCGTTAACAAAGACTGGATTCTTTGTGGTCTTCAAGCTGCGATATTCAGTGGCCAAATAGAAGAGCTGAAACGTTGGGTTGGACATTCTCAGTCGTATACCTCCATATCCTCTCCTGGCTCCGCTTTATCCATATACTACGAGTTTGCCCAAGGTCTGATTACTCTAAGCCTAAACAATATCCCAAGCTGTCTCCAACATATAGCCAATGCTACCGAATCATTGGGGGTAGCTCTTTCGGTTTCTAGAGAGATATCACCGACAAAGATTTCCGAGTACATGGTGTTGCTACACTGCCTGTATGACTTCAAAGTACTGGCACCCGTGACTCCCAATTTTACAATTGATCCGGTTCTCAATATGCTGGAACTAAGATCCAAAAATTTGACTAATGATTTTAGAATCAATTGGAAAATTCATTCCATGAGAAAGTCTATAGAGAGGCTACATCCTTCGAAAGCTGTCAGGGATCATCTTGGCGATACACTGGTTCAAAGTTCACAGATACTCCGTGAAGCGGGAAAGCTCGATCTTGCCACTAAGAATATCACAAATGCGCTGCTTGTAGGAGCTTCTTCTGAATTTTCTGTTGACTTGGAGCTTTCCAAGCTGCTTTGGGCGCAAGGTGATATAAGCCAGTCCTTGAAAATCCTCAAGAGACTTTTGACAGGCTCAAGCACTAGCAAATCTCCTGAAATTCAGCTCACATACACCCAGTGGTTGGAGCAATCTGCAAACGGAAGCTTTGATGAGATAATCAAAGGGTATGAGGCTGCTGCCATATCGGATAGAACTAGTGGCAAGCCTCAGTATTACTTAGGTCGATACTACAACAAGTTACTGGATGCTCAGATGGTTGAAACTCCAGGACTGAAGAAACCAGAAAAGGACTTTTATGGCGAACTGGAGTTCAATATCATCAAGGCTTACATAAGGTCTGCTGCTTTATCAAATGACTATCTTTTTGAGGTTCTACCGAAAGCAGTAACAGTTTGGTTGGACTATTTGGCGAAGTACACAAAACCTAGCGACATTGCACAGTACTCTTATGAAACAGTCACGGCTAGAAGAAAAGAGGTGTATGCTGGGATTCTGAAGTTCATCAAGATGGCTGCTTCCAAAAACGAGATTCCTATCTATAAATGGTTCACTGTTCTTTCCCAGCTGATATCAAGAATGGTGCACGGGGACACTGATACTGAGAGCATAATTCTTACTATTATCACCGAATTGGCAAAGGCGTATCCGGAGGTTGTTCTATATTCTGTTTATTCGCAGGTTCAATCAACATCTTCGGACAGGGCTAGAAGAGGTACAAAGATCTGTGAGGCTCTCAAAAACGGCAGAGACACCACCCTTTCAAAGCAAATGCATTCTGCGTTTCAGCTTCTGGATTCTTTGAAAGGAATATGTCAAGCAGATGTCGGAAGGTCGCGTAAGACGAAACTAAACCTGTTCACCGACCTTGGATTAACACTGCCTTCAGGAGAGGATTGTCGAGCGCTGGCGATCCCGTTGCGGGTCAATTTCCAGAAACTACTCACTTCGGGTGCAGCCACCAGCAAAAAGCAAGGACAACTGCATTCAGAAAGGTTCATTTCCTTTAGATCCTTTGATTCCAAGGTGAGCATCCTATCGTCAATGCAGAAACCTCGCAAGTTGTTCATTACAGGCACGGACGGCCGAAAGTATAGCATTTTGTGCAAGCCTCACGATGATCTGCGGAAGGATGCAAAGCTGATGGAGTTCACTTCTGTGATGGACCGTCTTTTGAAGAACGATGCCGAAGCGGATAAGAGAAATCTCTCTATCAACTCGTATGCTGTCATCCCGTTGAATGAGACTATGGGGGTGATAGAACTTGTCGATAATGTAAGAACAATAAGGGATATTATGCTCACCTATCTACAGAGGCAAGGCACTCCGCTAGACTTTGGAAAAGTCAAGCAGCTGCTCGCAGAGAGCTTCTCGGTGAGCGAGAAAGTTCACAATTTCGATAAACTGACCCAGATGTACCGCCCTGTTTTGCACATCTGGTTTCAGGACCAGTTTCCAAACCCGGTCAGCTGGTATCAGTGCCGAAACAACTATATCAAGACCTGTGCAGTGATGTCCATTGTGGGCTATTTGGTAGGTATGGGGGACCGCCACGGAGACAACATCATGCTGAATGAGATCACGGGTCAGATCTTGCACGTTGATTTCGACTGTCTCTTCGATAAGGGCAAGAAGCTTGCGGTTCCGGAGCGGGTCCCTTTCAGACTGACTCAGAACATGACCAAGGCCATGGGAGTGACAGGATGTGAAGGAACCTTCCGAAAGACGTGCGAGGTGACTATGAAACTCATCAGACAGAACGAGAACACTCTGATGAATGTGCTGGAGACGTTCTTGTATGACCCGATCATGGATTGGAAAGTGAAACCGAAGAAAAAACGGTCAAACGAGGATACTGGAGGTTTGCAACCCCAAGTAGCCATGGACTCCATCCGCAGGAAGATCAAGGGTATATTGGATCCCAAGGATTTGGACACAGGCGCCAAGGATAGTGGCGGATTGTCTGTCTCTATTGCGGCTCAGGTTGACGCTGTAATTCAACAGGCTATTTCTGTGGAAAATCTCTCTCAAATGTATATTGGCTGGATGCCTTTCCTATAAGGTTTCTATGTTTTTTTCTGGCTACACATGAAGGATTCTTCAGTCGCTAAATTCTTCTTCTGATAAGTTGTCGCTATCAGCGACGCTTGCCTCCTCGTCGTCATCGTCATCGTCGAAATCGCTTTCATCGTCCTCACTATAGTCATCTTGCGACTCCACGGGTTCATCTTCGGGATCATCATCTGTCGGATTGAAGTCTGATTCCGGCTCATCCTCTTCAATATCACTGTCAGAATCGACACCCGTGAGAAAGGTCCAGCCTCCGTCAAGAAAGAACTGATAAGGATCCGCTTGGATGGTTTTCATGATCGTGGTCCAGTTCAAATTGACTGCACCCTCGCTGAAAGGAATATCGACATCTGTCAGCCAGGCCTTGATATCTTCTAAAACCTCCATAGGGATAGTGGATATATGAACAACAGGTTTACTGAAATCCTTGAAAACAAACACCAAATCAAAATTCTTCAATCCAAACTGAACTCTTTCCAGATGAGCTACCTCGATCTCCTCCAGAGTCACCACCAAGAAAGGCAGATCAATTAACTGCACGAGACAGTCTCTTGTTGGAAGACATGTCACAGCAGATCTCGACGGCACACCCTGGAATCCAAGTTCTCTGAATGGGATATCGAGATCAACTAAGCCACTGGATCCATCAGCAATTTGCTCAGCAAACCCTTTGAACTCCTTGTCGAGAGCAGCTTTTCTTCTTCTTTCCTCTTGCTCCTGTTCTAACTCGTCTTCATCGCCATATCTATACTTTCGCTTCTGGTTTCCAGTCTCATCCACAGTGATATCTGACGCCTCTCTGTAGAATTGCACATCGTATGTCTTCTTTTTTCCTATCATTATTGGAGTCTTCAGATGACAGTGGATAATAACAAGTAACTCACCTTTACATGACTGGAAAAACAGATGCTTAATGTTGGAAAATAAGATATCGACTTTTTGATCGCTTCTTCCAAGACTCTGATACCTAAGACCGTTTTGGTGAATAAGAACGGTACCTGGCAGTCTCTTTGTTTCTGGAGTTGGTCTGATAAAAACATTGTCCAGCCTTCTTGGTCTGTTGATTTGAATGAGTGAAGCCTGACTGATAACGTCAGCCATTTCTTTCTTCTCTGCATCTCTTTTAACAGCTTCTTTTTTCATCTCCGTTATCTTTTTCAAAACCTCAGCCATTCTTTCTCCATCCTTTGACCTGAAAGTCAAACTACGAACAAATTGTTTATCTTCGCCGGGTTCATAAGACAAGTCTTCCTTTCTGCTGGGAGCAATACCGGGGGAATTGAAATTCAACCTCAAGTGAGTGTATTCACCTTCCTCAGTTTTGGAGCCATTTTTGTAAGCATTAATATGGAAAGGTACTGGCCTTCCACAAATCGGCAAAATAATGGTCTGGTTCTTGGAATCAATATGGATCTTCAGATCTCTGACGTTGCTTGGAATCTGCGACTCCCTCACATATGATTCGTATCTTTTGAAAGAAACTCTTTTTTCAGCACCGTCTGTAGCGTCTTCAGCGTTGAATCTATCTAAGCCATCTTTTTGTCTTTTGGCATGTAGCTCCTTCTGTATTTCAGATTGTATTTTGACTTGGTCATCTTCAGCACTTTTCTGCTCAGATCTCATTTTGGCCTTCAAAACTCTACTGTTAGCATTTCCGTTGACCTTAACGTCATGACTTGCTGCCCTTGACTTTGGAAGAGACTCCGCCTTGATATCAGAATCCAGATTTGGCTTCTCATCCTGCAGGTCCTGTACCTCTGACTTTACAGGCGGCTCATTATCTTCTTCATCGAAATAAAAAGCAATGTCTTTCACTCCTATCGGTGAATCTGTCAAAATAATTGGATCCGCTCCTGTAACTCTTACAGTGTCGGCCAGCATCAAAGAATAACTCCCCTGCTTTGGGTCATTGAGACCACCGAACCCAACAACAAGGTTGAACACGGTATTCTCATTTATCTTTCTTTCACTCTTAGCGTTCAGGACACATGTTGAGTCTCTAAAATCGATTCCAATCAGTGATCCCAAATTTTTCATAAACGCAGAAGACAGATCTGGTCTTTCGTGAGTGATGAATTCCAGCACCTTGGAGTACACATCCTTAACGATTGCTCCATCTCTGAGTAGAGAGTAAGCTTCACTCTGGACCTTTAGTAAGAAGTCATAGTTTTTCTCGATTTGTTTCGAAGGTCCAATCAAGAAAGTTCTTGTCACATTGGAGCAGTAGCTCCTGTATCTGAGGCCGAGAGAAGCCATAATGACAGCACCACCAAGCTTGTCATCGGTGGACTCAACAGAGAACTTAAGCTGGTACTTGCCATTACTTTGGACAATTGGCTTGTAGCACCAGTCAAGGTTGTTCAGATCAAAATCACCACCCAATTTCTTCATTGACTTGTTGCTGTCCATCGACTTGAAGAACTTTGCGTCGTCAATTTTGTTTTCGATTCTATCCACAAGTTCGGCGTTGGTGACATTGAGCTCCTCGTCAATTATCTTGCTCATCTCATCGGTGAAATAGGTCATCATGTTCGTCGATGCACGAGAGGCTACACGGAGGTTTTTTTGCTCCTCTTCATCTTTAAACTCCACAATAGCAGACAACCCTATGGCACTATCAACCAACTTGAGATCACTACTAGCGTCGCCCCAAATACCGTTCCACTCATCCATGAACTTACCCGTGTATTTGTCTTTAGGCAAAACTCCGATCTGATCACCAGAATTCTTGATCTCGGCTATGAACTCTTCGAAAAGCTTGCGATTGAGTTCAGGATCCTTTGTACGCGTCAGGATCGAAAGGCTTGGGTTTGCGGCTTTGAGAGGATTCAAATACTTGGCCTTACCAACAGATGTAAGAATCAGCAGCTTCTTCGCTGTGGCAAAAATGGCTGTGGCAGGGAACTCATACCCGAGAAGCCACGTATGAAGCACAGTGGATTTCTGGTAGGGATTTGTATCGTCACTAGATCCAACCACTACCAGAAGTCCGCTGACGGACTTGAAGTAGTCGGAGCTAGCGATTCCCTTCTGGAGCAGATGCAGTCTTCTGCGGAAGTTTGTCTGGTCAATTTTCACTTCTGACATGGTCCAATGAGAGTCCCCAGAAGGAGAAAGGCGATGGTGTTCTGTGCCCATGGAGGACTTTTTCTTGCTTTCTGGTATACACTTTTTCTTCATTTTTTTGAAACCGCGTGGCGTCGCCAATTGCTAGCAGGAGGACAAGCGTCGCGTCGATTGGCGCGCCGGCAAATAGGCAAGATCAATAGCCGGGTAACTCTGGCTATGATGGAAGTCGCGCATGCAAGAGCGCCCAAGCTTAGAATAGAACCCAAAAACGGGGAAAAAAAACAACTGAAGTAGAGAACCACGGAGCAAGGTTGTGGCGTCCAGTCTCTGATTTTACGACTTAGACACGCTGTTCAGAGGCAAAGCGAGAATCTAACCAGTATTAGACCCGCTGCAAGTATGGCAGATACCGCAGAAGACTACTCGTACGATTACGAGTATCTATTTAAGAGTGAGTGTGACTAGTGATTTAAGTTTCAGTAAGAGGAGTTACTAACGGGGATGGCATAGTTGTGCTGATCGGTGATTCATCGGTGGGTAAAACCAATCTTTTATCGAGATTCACCAGAGATGAGTTCAATCCAGACTCCAGAGCCACTATTGGTGTAGAGTTTGCCACCAGAACGGTGGAGATTGATGGCAAGAGAGTCAAGGCTCAAATTTGGGACACGGCCGGCCAGGAAAGATACCGTGCCATCACTGCTGCTTATTACCGGGGAGCAGTAGGCGCGCTTGTGGTGTATGATATCTCGAGCTCGACGTCGTATGAATCCGTTTCGAGATGGCTGAGAGAGATGAAGGACCATGCTGACGCCAATATAGTGATAGCCCTTGTTGGTAACAAGTCTGATCTAGACCATCTGAGAGCTGTTCCGACAGAGGAGGCCAAGAATTTTGCTGCCGAGAACAACCTGCTTTTCACAGAGGCGTCTGCACTCAACGCTGAGAACGTGGAGCTCACGTTCCACCAGCTGATCAAAAATATCTATGAGATGGTTTCCAAAAGAAAGTTTGACATGGACGGAATGGATGGAAGCGGAACAAACAGCAAAAACCTCAACGGACAAACCATCACCTTAACCCCTGCTCCTAAAGATCAAAAGATATCCAAGAACTCGAACTGCTGCTGAGACTACCTACCGTTTGCATGAAGTGTTCGTCCGCTACGGTGCTCATACTGGCGCCATCTAATCCTCCCGCTACAGAGAAGCTGGCTGAAGCAGCACAAAGCAGGCTCTCTTACTTTCAGGATAACGACCATATATTTTGTGTTGTTCACTTTTATCTGTTGCTCTCTGAATCACTCTCTTTTATTTTGGCTTTCAAAGCTACAGTATTGTTAGCCTACCGGTACACAGCGTACCCTATTCGGCCTCAGTGGCGGCTTCCTTGAAGTCTCCATCACCCTCATCCTCATCTTCAGGTACCCCCTCCTTGTCCAGCGCCTCGTTCACCTTATTGTAGTCAATCACTTTACCTCTGGTTCTTCTTCCTGTGGCAATGATATTTGCCGTATCAATCTCAAGCAGATCGTCTTCCTCCTCATCTTCCACGATCAGCTTGTCATCATCGACTTCTTTCTCTTCGTCTTCCTCATCGGAGTCGCCCTCCTCTGGAGGAGGAGCATCGTCGTACTTCCGTCTTGCGTGCTTTCTCTTTTTCTTCTCTTTATCATCGCTCTTGGACGTGTCAACGTCCTCCTGTTTTCTTTTCCCCGCAGACTCTGCAGAGACAGACTCTGGCTCTTCCACTCCTTCAACTGCAGTGCTCTTGACCTCTTCTTCAGACATACCGTAATCTGCCAATTTCAAACACCTGGACTAGCTTTGCTTCCTGACATAGCTAGCTTCACCAGTTTATATATATATATATATACATGAAACTGAAACTTTAAAACAGAGTTTATTTGCAGTGTACGGGTGTTGGAACCATCCTTTAAAGAATCGCTCACTCAATTTTGAAAATGGTTTTCTCTGAAAAGAAGTATCACCTCCGATGTCTCATCTCACGTCTTGTCTCTGAAAACACAGGTGCCAGTGTTTCAGCATAAACAGCACCGCCAGCACTGCACTTGACCGCCATGGCTGTGGGACAAATACCGAAAAGAGCCAAACTCGTATGTATCCGGGAGAGCAAAAAAGAATAAAAAGCCGTGCTTAATACTAACAACAACTCAAAGAGTAACTTGATCAACTTCAGAGTCAGAGTGACCACTCTGGACACGTCCCAGTTTGTAGGCACACTGCTCTCCTTTGACTCGCATATGAATCTGGTGCTCTCGGAGACCGAGGAGTTCAGAATAACCAAGAAATCAAAGGGACAGCTTCGTTCTCAGGCTCAGAAATCAAGACTGATCGACGAGTCCGGTATCAAGGAAGAAAAAAGACTACTAGGACTAGTGATACTTCGGGGAGAGACCATTATTTCTGTTGTCGTTGAGGCGAAACCGAACATGGCGAACCTGAAACCAGAACTGAGACTCAATAAAGGAAAGGGTTCAATCAAGCCACTCAAAACACTAGACGGAGGCTCCAGCCTTAGAAGATCAGAGGCTGCAGGAAGCTCGGCTGCTCCAGCAAAGACTATCCGTCCGGCGGGTGTCACAAAGCCCGCCAGAGCACCAGCTCAGACTGGCTTTAGAAGAAAGTGAAGAGAGCTTGCATTCAGGAAGTGCTTTCTAGGGTATTCATATGTACATTATAAGTGATCTGTAACATCATTTTTTTACAAGTAGAGAGACGCACAGAAGACAATATCTCTTCTGATTTTCTCCTGGGCCTCGCTCATTTTCAGGTGCAGGTCTGGATCCCCAACAATCAGAGCACAGTTCATCACCACCCTGCAAACTTCATCAAGCCGCGTTATTACTCTCACTATTGTCCCTTCGGCCTCTTCGAATTCGTTGCTGAGCTCCATAATCTCCTTGAAAGATTGTCCACGAGCCCACTCATAGACAGTATTAACCAATCCAAATCTGTTTCTCTCCAAAAACTGTTCCTCCTCCGATGTTAGAGCAATTTGCTTCTCGGTATAGACGTTCATTACCCGTTCCACGATTTCTAGAATCTTACTCTTACCCTTTTCCAACCTTGGAGTGTATAATGTGTGTGAAGCTTCACCATCGACCTGTGCTCCCTTTCCTTCATAGACAAAGCATGACAGCAAAGCCACTATCTCCTCGGATGTGAAACTGCCAAGAAGATTTTCGAAAACAAGCTCTGTGATGATCAATTCGAATCCAAAATTTATCTCACATGCAACCCTTCCTTTCAGTGTAACCGTCATTTGATCTTTATCGATGAAATCTAACTGCTTCAAAACCTCGAGCCTCTGTTCATAATCCGGAAGTAACTCCAAATTATCCTCACTTATCAGTGATTTGAGATATCCAATTTTACTTTCGACTGATTTCCGCCGCATCACCTGTCGGTATCGAGAATCTAGCAGAGAGCTAAAGTCATCTTCTGCGAAAAATTCTGTAATCTTTTCCTTGAGATTGTCAAGGCTCGTGAGCACATCCACCATCGTGGGATTTTGAAACCTGGTCCAGTCTATTTCACTTAAGTTCTTCTGAAACCGCAAAAACTTTCCAATTTCTTTGACGAACTCTTCAATCTCCTTGGTGTCTTTGCTGATTATCTTGTTGATATTTGACTTGATGGAAACAATACTCACAAACTCGATGGCTGTGAGTGGAACTTCTACAAACCTTATGTTCCCACGATAAATCCATTTGTTGAAGAATTTGGAAATGTAGGATGACCCAAACGATGTTATGTATGCACAATTGAACTGGTCCGTAGTTCCCTTCTCGAAATCAAATATCAACAAAGTCATTGCATCGTCACCATTATTCCAACGAACAGTTATACCGGGCCGCGATATGCCAGTGCTCTGGTCTGTATATACAACCAGTCTTCCAAATCTGATTCGCTTTTGGTAGTATAGCAACTTCATAGACTCAATCACAAGATTGCTGTAAGTGTTTCTGTAATGCTCCATAACATCATAAAAGTTGCTCAATTTTTCGAAGTCACCGGGGCTGATATCTTCCTCTTCAGTATCCTTCAGCTGTTTCTCGAGTTTCAATATTTCCACTTGGTGTTCAGGTAGAAGAGATTGGGTGGTGTTTTCACTAAATGACCTTTTGATCATTTCTTCCACTCTCAAAGATTCAATTCTCAATAGATTCAATATCATATTGTATGTCAGTCTGAATTTAGACGAGAGCTTCGTCGCCAGCCCTAAGGTCACTTCTTTGAATGAAGCCGCTTCTAAAGGCTGATTGTACGCCATGACTATAACCGTACCCGTCGTATCCAATCCTCGACGACCCGCTCTTCCAGACATTTGAGTGAATTCTCCTGGTAGCAGATTTCTAAAACCTGTGCCATCGTGCTTTCTCAATTCACTGAATACCACCGTTCTAGTAGGAAGATTCAAACCCATGGCGAACGTCTCAGTCGCAAACAAAACTTTGATCAGGGTCTTCGAGAAGAGGATCTCGATGATTTCTTTCACAATAGGAAGCAAACCTCCATGGTGAACAGCAATACCTCTCGTTAGCATTTCGCGAATATGGAGGATCTGAGGTAATTCTCTGTCTTCCCTTTTCAGTCTGGAAATTGACTTATCAATAAACATATGAATCAGGGAAGCTTCCTTTGAAGTACAGAAGTTCATTCCTTGAAGGGTGTTAGCGTAATCTTCACATCTTTTTTTGGAAAACACAAAGATCACAGCCGGCATTAAGTCTTTCCTTTTCAAAAAGGTGACCAAATTCGACCAAGTGTTCTTGTTAGGTCCATCTCTTCGAACATAACCTCCTGTATTGCCTCCCCCAGCACCCCCTCTAGCACCTCCTCCAGCACCCCCTCTCGCACCTCCTCTCGCACCTCCTCTCGCGCCACCTCTCGCGCCTCCTCTCGCACCTCCTCTAATCCCTCCTCTAACTCCTCCTCTTGCAACCACAGACTTTTCATTCGACGAATCTACCTTTTTATCGGACGATTTCTTGAGTAGCTTGTCCTCGTGTTTTCGGAAATTAGATACAAGAAAGTTTCTGCTAGCATCAATGACCTTGTAAATATCGTCTCTAGCCCAGATAGAGATCTCCAATGGAATAGGACGTTTCTCAGTGGAGATAACGTAAATATCTTTCTGTCTTGTTCTTCCCACCCAAGAAGCAAACTCATATGTGTTAGGAACTGTGGCGGAGAGCAGAACAACCCTAATGTGTTCAGGGAGCATTATGATAACCTCTTCCCAAACAACCCCTCTATCGATATCATTCACGTAATGAACTTCATCAAAAATGACAAACTCGACATCTCTTATAAGATCTGCCCCTCTATACAGCATAGATCTTAAAATCTCGGTGGTCATAATCAGACAATTGGCTTCAGGGTTGATCTGCACATCACCTGTTATCACACCAACATCAACATCCTTGAAGGTCTCCTTAAAGTCTCGAAACTTCTGATTACTCAAAGCTTTGATTGGCGATGTGTATATTGTCTTGGTCATATTTCTGTTCGCCATCGCGATTGCATATTCAGCAACCACAGTCTTTCCAGCGGAAGTATGTGCCACAACAAAGACTGAGTCACCCTGCTCAAGGTGGTACACAGCCTCTTGTTGAAAGGTGTCCAGCTGGAATGGCCAAGTACGTGCAGGATTTGGGATCAATTCATCAAAATTATCAATCGAGTGGGAGAGCTCGACAATATGAGCCCATTCCTTTTTAATAGCTTTGGAGGATGACAATACAGCAGACGGCTTCACTACCGAGCCAGGAGGGAGTATCTCGGCTATTTCATCGTCTAATTCGTCAGAGGAAGATTCGTCTTTCAAATTACGACCCTGAAAAAGTTCCGTAGTGACTTTGGAAGGAGTAGAAGGTTCGTGATCGGGCTCCTGCTGTATGTTTTCAAGCGTGAGATCAGAGAAACCGTCGAAAGATTGAAACTCCACTTGATGTTTCAGCCCCCTTGTAAGTCCAGGAGGAACATCAAAAAGGCCATTGGGGTCCTTATGGAGAAATCTCAACGTGTCTGACCCAGATGCTAGAGAGCCTAATCCACCAGGCTGAAAGGGCAGAAAAGACGAATTTCCCAAAACTGTGTCCTGCTTTCCTGCAAATCTATGATCAAGAGCAAGTGATGTGTTCGATGAGCCTGCAGTATCCAGAACTGATCTATCAAATACTTCGGCGTAAGAGACAATTGAGCCCTCGATTCCTTGTCTGTGGAATCTTATCGTAGTTCTGTCAAGATATGGAGGGACTTGAAGTAGGGAGTGATACAGTGCGCGCGACTCGCTTGCTGAAATATCGGGGAGTTGTTGAAACTCATCCAATAAATCCCATGGCAGTTCTTTTGTGGGACTGAGAAAGTCTCGTTTGATTTGAGCTGCTATCTGCTCGTCCGATGAGATGACTGGTTGGTAGGAAGAGAAAGTATCCGGCTCGAGAGGCGGTCCTTGTAAAAGTTCTTCTTTGAGGCTCTCAAGCACATCTTCCAGGGACATCTGACAGGCCAAAAAACGAGTATGAGGTTGTTCGATCTATAAGCTAGTTATAGCACAGCAGCTGAGATAAACATATTCTTCTATGTATTTTTTTTTTTGTACATAATGATCGTGTTCTTACCCACACAAGGCCAAAGAAAGAAAGAGGAAAAACCTTGCACCCGTACACCACACATTTTAAGAAGAAACTTGCGGGGGTATATGGCGAAAAATAGGCAATAGAGGGGGTCTTGGGGGTGCGGAGCCGACAGTGGGAGAAATTGACGGACCCCGGGGCGCAACTGAGGGGAGAAAATTCTGTGGGGAGCTGGGATGTTCAGCCGGGTAACTGGAATGAAGGTTTGCTGCAAAGTTACATGAACAAGGGCAGGCCAGCGAGACTATATCTTTCGCAGGCATGTAAAAGCCTGTTTTTGCTCAAAATAGACAGCCTGGGTTTGGTCTTCTAGAGAGCTACTTTCATGTGACGAGGTGACGACACAGAATTTGCAACCCCAGATTTCTTGCAAGACCCGGGTTTTTTTCTCCCCGGAAAGTTCACCTTATCGAGAAAGAGGAAAGAAAAGAAAAACCCCAGGCTCCAGGAAGTCGCAGACGACAGCTTTTTTAGGTATTAGTGTTTTGATCCAGTTGCAACAGTATTGGCTGTAGGGTCAAGAATTCAGCTCAAGTTGTAGACAGAAGTGCATCTTCTGAAGGAAAAGATAGCGAGAGCAGAGTTAAACACCGGTTTTACGCATGAAATAGAGCCAAAAATGGCCGTGTACAGCGTATCACATATTGACAACTTGAGAGTGTGTGTGGTGTTGGTAGGCCTTCCAGCTCGAGGTAAATCGTTTATTTCACAGAAAATCGTCCGGTACCTATCATGGCTGTCGATTTCTACCAAGTCGTTTAGCGTGTCGAACTACAGACGGGAGGACTACAAGAAGCAGCCTACGGCTGAGTTTTTCCATCCCGATAACCAAGAGAGCTCCGCGATCAGAGAACAGGCTAACATTGAGGCTTTGACTGACATCATCAAGTGGATAAACGAAGAAAACGGGTGCGTGGCAATTCTGGATGGCTCTAACGTGACTAAGGCCAAGCGACGCCTAGTGGCGGATGTGCTGCAAAATCACAGAATAGAGCCTATTTTCTTGGAAAGCTATTGTGATGATGAAACGATCGTGCAGTCCAACATTTTAGGCGTCAACCTTTCCTCGCCTGACTACGCTGGCGCATCTGTGGAGTATGCTACACAAGACCTGGTTACGAAGATCAAGTACTACAGAAGGTACTACGAGCCGATGGATCTTGCCGACGAGAAAGACCTCACATTCATTAAGCTCATCAATATCAACTCGCAAATAGTTATCAACAAAATAGAGAGTTATTTGCAGAGCCGTGTGGCATACTATGTGATGAATTTGCATATCAAACCGCGGTACATTTGGCTCTCGAGACATGGTGAGTCCCAATACAACCTGGAGGGAAAGATTGGAGGGGACGCCGATCTCAGCGAGAGAGGAATGAAGTATGCCGAAAAGCTGAAAGAGCTTGTCGCCCAGTATGTACCAAATCATGAGAACTTTGAGGTATGGACGTCGACGCTGCGGAGAACACAGCAAACAGCGCAGTTTCTTCCCAATCCCAAGAAACAGTGGAAAGCTCTAGATGAGCTAGATGCAGGCGCCTGTGATGGTCTCACATATGACGAAATAGCCGAAAAGTTTCCGGAAGATTTCAACGCCAGAGACGAAAACAAGTTTGAATATCGCTACCGGGGAGGAGAGTCGTATAGAGACGTTGTTGTGCGGCTAGAGCCCATTATAATGGAGCTGGAGAATCAAGAGAATGTACTGGTTATCACTCATCAGGCAGTTCTGCGATGCATTTATGCTTACTTCATGAACTCACCTCAAGAGGAGTCTCCTTGGATGTCGATTCCCTTGCATACCCTTATCAGACTAGAGCCCCATGCATACGGTACGAAGGTGACCAGAATAAAGGCAGATATCCCTGCCGTGTCCACCTATAAGGGAAAGGGTACCTCCAAGCTTGGGGAGGCTGTCGACGGTTCAAATGCTATGGCCGGGGAGGTAATAAGCATTACCACAAACAAAGCTGCATAGAATTATGATTTGATATTGCTGTCTTTCGTCAAACACTCCCTTTCTGAGAGCCATATGGATCCAGGTACCCTTCAAGTAGGGGAATCATAGTGAGCGAAACGCTCTGGGTGGTTTTCATTCGTTTCACTAGGAGCCATTCCAGAAAACGGGTAAATCTGTCTTGGAAAAAGAGTCGTATTCGGTGGTGTCGGTGTCTTGCTCTGTGGTCTATATAGTAGGAATACTTCACGTCTGAAGACTCCGTTGTACGGAACTTGCAGTAAATAGGGCCCGAACTATGCATAAATGATATGGATAAAGATGCGATATTGGGTTCTATATACAGCTGTTTGAGGTTGATGGGGCCGAAGGGAAAATCAGGCGCGTATTTATCTTCTCCATATATATACAACTGGGATGCTTAGCTAAGCTATTTGGAGACTTTTACAGTTTTGAGTCCAGTCTCCCTTTCTATTCCCCTGACAGCACGCCATAATCCATCCACCTCCTCTGGCTGAGGAAGCCCAGAACCTGCCCAGCGGATCTTAAAAGAGTCATCAATCACATAAACGTATCCGGAATATGTGTTGGTCATTAGCAAGTGTTCTCTGTCGCTTCGAGGCAGAACACTTTCTCTCAAAGCGATTAGGTACTTTTGGTGCTGTGCCACAGGTAGCAGTGATCGCAGCTTCTTGGGGGTCACAAAAGTATGGACAAAGTGCTTGGACCATTTCTCGCTCAACATGAGCTCTACTATCTGTGTCTTTGGGTATGATTGGGAGAGCTGAGCCAGGCCTGACTCAGAAAGATAGTTGTCTTCGGAGCCTGGAACTTTGAAGTAGTCCTGGGTCATCTCATAGCCGGAATCTGTGGAAAACACACGCAGTATGGTCACCTTAGCTTGCGACAGCACATCCATGAGATCAATGGTGGCACCCTCCAAGGACCGCGCCTGAAAATTTGTGAAATAAAGTGCTCTATCACGCTTGAAATATGAGACAGGAGACTCAAAAAGTCGACCCTTGGTGCGTAGATACACGTGAAAATCGTACATCCCTCCATAGGCCAGCTCTTTCTGGATCTTAGAGACTCTAGTTTTTCTGGTTATGCCATCAAAGTAGAAATCCCAGATTCTTTTAGGGATGTTCAAATTCTCCTGGGTAAGCCATTTCTTCTTAGGTATATCGCGCGTTCGTATTGGAGGCTGCTGAAACCCAAACGGTTTGGTAACTTTGAAATATTTGTGAGGTTTTGGAACAATTTTGGAAATGCTGTCCCCTAGATTTCCAAACATCCCTGAGGCATACCGTTTCTGGCCAGCAGCCGTGAGAACTGTCCAGGAGTATTGTCTGCTCATGTGTGTGTTTGGGCGCTCTACCAGCGGTTGGCTGCGGTTTCTTCTTACGAGTAGATCTAGTGATCTTAGAAATCAAACAAAATACTCTCCCGGGCTTGTTGAAGAGAGAAAATAGTGAATGAAAAATCTATTTTGACACGGTCTTCAGGGTGGCAGCATCAACAGCGTCGATAACGTCGATAGGCGTAACACTTTTTTTTTCTTGGTTTGGGTCTTCCCTCACTTTGTTATGCGCTTTCTCGCATCAGCAACGCCGCATTTACCCGAGGACTGGAGCCGTTTGATAAACTCACACCTCACACCTCTCAAACGGCATTTTCTTATTATTGTAATATCCAGAGGAATAAAGAAATTATGTTAATTAGGAAAAAAGACAAGGACTTGTTAACCTACAGCCAGCTTGTTTACGAGACACTCTTCCAGAGCTCACGACACTCTGAATCAAGCATTTTGATGACCTGTAGTGAGCAATGTCTGTGAGGAAAATCTTTTCTCTTAAAAAGAAAAATGAGAGAGGTTCAGCTCCAGACTCTCTGCAGCAGGGCTCTTCGGACCGAGAAGATGAAGCTAGTTTGAAATCCGATCAGGCTACTATCAAGTCTGGCTCTTCTTCGAGCTCAAGAAACAAACAGCCTGTATTCGAGAGATTTGATGATTCAAAGACCTTCAAGAGCTTTCAGTACTCCTATAATTCAAATACTAACTCCCTGTTCAGCTCGAAGCGAACAGTGTCCACGGGGTTTTCCTCGTCGAATCCCTCCTCCTTTCACGGTTACGGAAACAAGCATCCTGTGGGTGATAAAACATCTCAGTCCGAGGACCACGCCTTCACCTCAGTCGGTCGTCCTTTGAGGGTCCTCAACGAAGAAGAGATGGATGAGGAGCATGAGGAAGAATCGATGGACCAAATAAGGTCTCTGCCACGCGCTTCATTCAGCAGAAAGCGGTCAAATTACTCGGATGACTCAACATCTATCGCGACTGAGAGGTCGTCTCTGAGTCTTACCAGGTCCAATGTAGTATCGACCTCGACCGCCACCCCATCAGACATGGAGCTCCAACAGCTTGTGGAGTTCATAGAACGACAGCTCAAATTCCTGGCCACAACTATCTCTAACACGCTCATACAAGTTTCCCAATCCGTGCTCAACTTGACAAAGGCTTCCATCAACATCAGCGAGAGTATCAAGTCCTCCATACAAACTGTCTCGAAGAACAAGCTATTACTCTTTCTACCTCCATTCTACTTCAACACAGTCTCTTCTCTCGGACTTAGAAGGCTCATTAAGAATCTGCTGTACCTAGTAGATAACTTGTTGACTAGTGAAGTTTATGACAACTCCAAGGCACTGGTCTTGAAAAATTTCCATGACTTGCTTTTCAAGATCAAGTTGATAGAACAGACATCCGAGCAAAGTCTCAGCAACTACTTAACCATCATGTCGCCCACACTTTTCCCAATCGGCTCGACGCCTCAGCAGTTTCCCAATCAGTCCAAGATAAGCCAAATAATGCAGTCCCTCGTCTCGAAGTCGAAGGAGATATTTTTAAGCGACCAGAATGGCTCTTTCATCGCACCTGTTCTGCGAGGATTCCAAAGTGAAGATCTTTCTATCATTACATTCATGTTTGGATTTCCGGAATTGAGTAAGGAACATCATGATATTGTTAAGTTTTTCTCCACTAACTCTGATGATCTACACTTTGTGGTCCAAAAAAATTATATCAAATTTGCATCTGCAGCCACTGCCAGCACGAGGTCAGGACAATCTTTTGATACTCTGCAGTCTGCCCCTGTGAGACCTGTGACAAAATCCAGGTTTAAGGCTCCTTTCAGAACTTTAGATCCCAACTCGGAGTATGTACCTATTTCCATGCCTATTGCATGCAATAATGCATTGACATTATCGGGAACTCTCGCGGGATACGTTTATCCCAAAGTTCCAAAGAATTGCAAGAACTCCAAGCTATTGAAATATGCTGACTCCATATTTGGGCTGACGTGCGCACATGTTGTTCTTAATGAATCGAGTGAAGAAGAGGAACAGTATCCTGTTGTCTCGATTCCTTCACCTGTGCTCATCAATCTTTATAGGGGTGCATTATCTAGTGAGAGATTAAAGTATGGAGCATCTGCGGAGGAGTTCAAGGCATATGATAATGCTATAAAGCAGATTGACGACTTATACCCTGCCGCAGAGGTGGTGATCAAGGGCAAAAAGGTGAAGAGAAATATTCCGGAAAGTCCATTTGGTCAGATTATATGGGGAGAACGTATCATCAAATCTGACAAGCTGTCTGATGTTGCCATTATCAAGATCAACACCGCATCCTCTAACAAAAAATACCTAAACTATTTGGGAGACGACCTCAATTTGAGTGAGTACGATCCATCATTGATGTTTTCGAACCTAAACGTGCGCAAGGTCATTCATTTGGGGAAAAATGAAAAGATCGCTGATACTGAGTCCCTTCTCCCTGAGGCTGGGCTTGAGGTGTTCAAGGTTGGATCCACCACCAAATACACAAGCGGACGTTTGAACGGACTCAAACTTGTGTACTGGTCGGATGGGTCTCTGAAGACCTCTGAATTCGTCATCTCCTCCTCAAAGAACTTTGCGTCAGGAGGTGATTCCGGATCTTTCGTAATGGCCAAGTTGTCGGACACTTCAAAGTCGCAGCTGCATCCACTGGAAACGCCAGGACTAGATCTTTTGTCCTCGAGTCATAGAGTGTTTGCCCCTTCGACATCGAGGAGATCTCTTTTGTCGTCTCTCATTGAGAGCTTCATACCTGCTTCATCTGGAGAAGATGTTGTCAAAGAATCTGGCCTGGGTGTTGTAGGAATGCTGCACTCCTACGATGGAGAGATGAAGCAGTTTGGACTTTTCACCCCTATGGACGAAGTACTTGATAGGCTGAAGGATGTGACAGGGATCGAGTGGGGAGTGGTTGGTTGCGAAGCAGAGGTAGACCAAGATTCTGAAGAGTCTGATGACGGAGACTCGGGACTGTACAGTGATTCAAGCGACGATGAGCTTGACGGATAGAGAGGCACCTACATAGGACTTTTTTTTTTTACGACAAATCTAGCGATTAAACTGGGAGATACATCACTGTAATTGGTTCATGTAGAGTATATATGTACTAGACGCAACGTGGTCTATTGTGGCAGGTCTTCAGGGTCTACTTCTTTGACCCAGTGAGAGCCGAAGTATGGTATTTTCTTGAAGAAGGTGTCCTGGAAAAGAGGCCAGTGTTCGACAAACGTAAACAGGCCAAAAAGACCAGCACCTCCCCATATAGTGAGGATGGGCACGTATGCTCTCCAGACGGCGGGGTTTGCTCCGTTGATGAGCCTGGTTTTCTTGAATGCTGACAGGTTTATGTACTGAGGACGCGTTAGTGAGAGTTGGGAGTTGAAAACAGACATGTTAGAACATACGTTGACCATGATGACAGGGGCTCAGAGCTGCAGGTCTAGGCCGGTGTGGTTGCGATTAATTTATCCGTCTTCAAAGTGTAACAGAGTAGGTAGGTTTGTCGAGTTAGTTATTCTAAATAGCTTTATTTATTTGGATTTCAGATTGTTCTATTGGTTTGCTACTATGCCATGTGTCAAAATGGCAGATCCTGCAAATTTGTTCTTCCTCAGGGAAGGAAAAAGTTTGGAGCCACATCCGTGCACCAGACAAACAATACGGTTGGGGAGTTTGAAAAAAAAAAAAAACCAGTAGCGTCGCCTATTTAGGGAGTTAGATAGGGGACTGTACCTTGCTACAATATTGGCAGTTTAGATTTGAAGGAATCAAAGCCAGTAGTCATATATTGGTGCAAAAAAAAGACGCCTGTAGCATATAACAAAAAGAAGGTGCTGTGTAGTATCAAAAGCTGGTAGAGCAAAGCCACCAACGGCCAAGGGCCGCAACGACATAAAAGGGACAAAAAAAAGAGCAAAAACAGTTAAAACGTTGAAACGAACGCAAACAGGGACGAAAAAAGCACAACTACGGACTCTGACTAACGATCAGTCTGCGCTTAAGCGTCAGTCAAAGTAGTGGTTGCTGGGGTTTTTGTGGCCGTATCGCAGTCATCAGAGGACGTAGTAGTGGTCACAGAGGTGGAGGTTTCACCGTTCAAGAACTTGTCTTTGATGCTACTGATTTTCTCCTTGTACTTCTCGATGTCGGCATGGGCAACGGCAATGGCGTCAGCCTCAGGAACAGCAACTGCCTGAACAACGGCAGGAGTAGCGATACATAGAGAAGCAAGGAGCAATTTGTTGATAGCGACCATTTTGAGTAGTTGATTGGAGGGATGGTTAGAACGGCATTCTTCAGGAGTCAGCGATGGGAGGACAAGCAGTGGACTATATAGGGTTTGTAGGAGAAGCAGAAACAGAGGGTAGAGCGGGTGAATATCTAGGGCTGTGGGAAAGAACAGGGGTACAGAAACAAGGTGAGGGCACCTAGAACAGGGATCTTGAGTACAAATCTAGGCGATTTTCTGGTATCGAGGATTATTCTGCATTGGGAGGCCCGTGGAGCGATCACCAAAAAGGGAAATGCAGATACGATAAGTGGGTGTGAGGTGTGGGGAGGCAGCCGGAGCAGCAGCAGCGAAGAAAAAACTGCGGCAGGCGCTGCACCGCTAAGCGGCAGGAAGCCGCCAGTCGGCTGTGGATGCCCTGGCCCAAGAAGGCGGGGGGGGGGGGGGGGAAATTTTTTTTTTTTTTCCCCCCCTTTTCGGGGGGCCCCTGCCTGCTTGTACCACGGAAACGTCCGCGTATTAGCGGGACCGAATGCGTGTCCGGGTGTGCCGCGGGCGCTGCCGCGGGTGCTCATCGCTTTTATCTCAAACTGTGTATCTTACTTCGAGGCCTGCAACGGTTGCTTGTAGTATAAATGGGGGCGAGAGGCAGCACCAGGAGGTTTTGCAGCAGCGTTGCAGAGTCTTTTGGAGGACGAACAGAGGGGAATCAGCGAGCAGCAGCAGGCAAAATAGCGTCATCAACAGAACCAAACTATATGACCCAGCAACAGTACTTCAAGGAGGCCATCCAGCCACTGGCGCTGAGACCGACTCCATTCACCTGCTACTACGGAACGTTTGCCCACACGCCAACGCTGGGCAGCCTCGAGGTGCTGGTGAGATGCGCCGTGGGTGTTGATGAGAACGGGGTGATTGCGTTCGTGGAGCCTGAGTGTCCGAACCCGCTGGAGCACGCTTCGGCCGTGACAGGAAGGCCCGTGGACCAGATCAGACTGGTGGATGCGTCCGATTCGGAGACCAAGTTCTTCTTTCCCGGGTTCATTGACACACACGTGCACGCCTCACAGTTTCCGAACAACGGCATCTTCGGAGACTCCACACTGATGGACTGGCTGGAGAAGTACACCTTCCCGCTGGAGTCCTCTTTCAAGGACCTCGACGTGGCGCATGAGATCTACTCCAAAGTCATTGACCGCACGCTGAGCAACGGAACCACCACCGCGTCGTACTACGCCACAATTCACGCGGACGGGTCCAGCCTGCTGGGAGACGTTGCACTGGAAAAGGGCCAGAGAGCCCTGATTGGAAAGGTGTGTATGAACCAGAACTCGCCGGATCACTACATCGAGACGTTCCAGGAGTGCAAGGAGTCGCAGATGAAGGTGATTGCGCACATCGAGAAGCGAGACCCGACGGGAGACCTGATCGCGCCTGTGATTACGCCGCGGTTTGCCGGATCGTGCACAGAGGACCTGATGACGTGGCTTGGAGAGTTGCGCAAGAAAAAGGACTACCACTGCCAGACACATCTGTCCGAAAATAAAAGAGAAATCAACTGGACCAAGGAACTCTTCCCCCACCACGACAGCTACACAGACATTTACTACAAGACGGGACTGCTCGGCCCTAAGACGACACTTGCTCACTGCATCCATCTGTCCGACGATGAGAAAGACATCATCGCAGCAACTGGCTCTGGTGTCTCGCATTGCCCAACTTCCAACTCGTCCATCACCTCCGGAGAGGCCAGAATCAGATGGCTGCTCAACAACAACATCAACGTCAGTCTAGGGACAGACTGCTCAGGCGGATTCACTCCTTCCATCCTCCAGGTGGCCAAGCACGCGCTGCTGGTGTCGAACCACCTGGTGATGAAGACCGAGAACGACATAGAAAAACTCAGCACCAACGACGTGCTGTACCTGGCCACTGTCGGAGGATCCAAGGTGCTCGCTATGGCCGACAAGGTCGGCGTATTCAAGGTGGGGTATACATTCGACTCGCAGCTGATCCAGCTAGACTGTCCTGGTTCCAGCATCGACACTTTTGAGTTTCAAAACCCAAAGTGGGGTCGGCTGGACAAAGCCACCTCTCTCGGGAAATTCCAGGACCTTGTGGACAAGTGGCTTTTTAACGGCGACGACAGAAACGTCAGAGAGGTGTTTGTCAACGGCAGATCTGTGTTGGTCAAATAATATAAGCCTTTTCTTCTCTCTGCTATGTGGGGTATTTATTGTGTGGTCCTGACTTTATTCGCTAGCATTTTTTTCTTCTTCCGGTATAATCTTTAATTGTATTCTCTTGATCAGTGATAGCACAGGCTGTACAAAATAGGCAGGCTAGGGTGCCGCTCCTGCCATGCACATATCGTGTCCGGAATCTGGTCCTCAAATGGCACTGCCTCCAAATCATCCAGACTCACTTTGTGGATCTGGCTCAGCGAGTCTGCGAGATCCAAGATGGCCTTCCCGCCTACCAGCGCACTCTCGTGCTCGTCTCTGATCTCCACGTTGAAGCAGTGCACACTCTGTAGTGTGTGGCTTGGCTCAAAGTAGTTACGTCCGAGAAAATCCTCAACCACAGAGTCAAAGCACCGCTCCTCACATGTGATCACGATCTCAAAGTCCAGCTCGTTTGCGAACCCTGGATGCTCCTCCTCTGGTAGGACCTGCTGCGGCTGATTCAGATACGGCCATCGTTCAGGCGCCTTTTTGATCTCGATATTCCGCTTCGTCATACTCAGCACCCCGTTGGCTTTGTGCATCTTCAGGTCCTGAGTGTTCAGAACCTCCAGGATCTTCGTGTAGGGCGTTCCAAACGGGAACACGTTCGGCTTATCAACAGAGGGCCCAGGTAGACGCACTGCAGACCCGGTCCCATACGATCGCACTGTGTATCCTGCGTCCTGTAGAACGCGATGTGCCTCCATCGAACTGCAAAACAGAAGCACTCATTGAGTTAGTCTTCTGTTACACTGCATCAGAAACCCGCTACTCTCTTCCACTTACCGGTTATTATTCGATGCACATACTGTGCAGAACTTCAATTGGTCGGACATAACGTGCCACTCTATCTCTCTAGGTGCTCCTGATCACCAAGCAAAGCATACTGTAATTGTATATATATATATATATATATGTATCACTTCCACAGTTCCTCCCTCCTCTAGGCCAGCTTGAAAAAAAAAAAACCTCCGTCTGAATCTGAAATCACGTGACATCCATCACATCTTCCTCCTATTTTACTTTGTCTCACCAGTCTCTGGATAGAACAAAATAGATAACTATATGAACAAAGAAATAACATATACCTCAACAAGAGCTACAGTCTCTCCGTCGGTTACACAGACACGGCTGCAAACCCTTCCTGCAAGGTTTATGCCAGCTCCGATATCTACTCAAAGATGCTCACTGAGTGCGTATGCTTTCTTTCGCTGCTAGTTTGCCTCAGGGCCAATCTTGTTGATATCCCTGGCCAGGATGTTCTTGGAGATTCCTCATGCAGCAGAGTCCGGGGCTTTCCCGATGTTGAAGAACCTTCTGAGAGCAGTGGCATCTTTGAGACGCTATCGGCCACACTGAGTGTTCCGTCATATACCTTATCTTCCCCAATGGTCGACACAGAGCCACCACGTAGTTCCGCAACGATATCGGTGAACTCGACTTCTAGTCAAAGCGACGACAGTGTGGAGCTATCTCCTGATAGCATTCTGGATAACACGGAAATGAATGAGACAGAATCAGTAGAGCAAGAAAATGGCTATTTTCTCACATTTGAAGAATGGAAGCGAAAAAAGATCAGTGATGAGGAGACAAGTAAGATATCAGAGCAAAACTACAGACATAGAGAGTATCAGCAAAAGCTTGCTGGTAGCTTGTCGGGACCTGTTGGAGAGGAGATGGAGATTGAGATTTCAATGTTTGGTGGCGGGGCTGATCCTGAGCATGAGGAAGGTGGTAGATTATACAAGGAGCGCTTCAATTTCGCATCGTTTGACTGTGCGGCTACGATCGTTAAAACCAATTCTGAAGCAAAGGGGGCTAGCGCGATACTGAACGAGAACAAAGATTCTTACTTATTGAATGAGTGTCGGTCTTCCAACAAGTTTGTCATCATAGAGCTCTGTGAGGATATTCTCGTTGACGAGGTTCTAATAGGAAATTACGAGTTTTTTTCCTCCATGTTCAAGGATATAAGAGTGTCTGTGAGCGATAGATTTCCTGCGACTAGCTGGAAGTTGCTGGGCGAGTTTCAAGCTAAAAATGTGAGAAAGCTGCAGCCATTCAAAGTGGATAATCCGTTGATCTGGGCAAAGTTTTTGAAAATTGAGATATTATCATACTTTGGAGATGAATTCTTTTGTCCAATATCTTCTGTTCAGGTGCACGGAAAGACTATGATTGAACAATTCAAGGATGAGGAGAAAGATGCGGAACTAATCTCTGACCAAGAAAACGAGCAGGAACGTGTTCAGGAGCAGGAGGGCTTCAAAAGAGCTGAGGCAGAGAGGGACTTCCGTTCTCCCTCGTTCAATGTCTCTATAGACAATGAAAGATACTGGCAAATGTCGCTCTTGGATGCCGCCGAGGAGGAGGAGGACTGCATTATCAGTCCTTATCTAGGCCTGAACCAGTTTCTCGAAGACTTCCAGACGCAGGGGCTGTGCGAAGTGGATGAAGTCCCCTCCGAAGTTAAGCCCAAGTTGTCTTCCCAGGTAACTACAGGTACTCAGGAATCGATCTATAAAAACATCATCAAGAGGATTGGGTTACTGGAGTCGAACGCTACGCTGTCTCTGCTTTACATCGAGGAGCAGTCCAAGATTCTTTCAACAGCATTTGAAAGCCTGGAGCTGCGCCAAAACACAAAGTTCAACAACTTGATAAACCAGCTGAATCAAACAATCCTGGGTCAAGTCAACAATTTTAAGCTTCTCAATACGGAACTGGCTTCCAACTTCGAGAGCCTTTTCAACTACCAGAATCTCAAGTTCAGAGACATTCTTTTCGAAAGCGACTCCAGATTGGCTAGCTTTCGCAGCTCTCTGAGCTTTCAAAAACGACTGAACTATCTGAATCTCATAATCACAGTTGTACTGCTTGTTTATATTGTCGTCACGAGGGATACTTACATTGAGACAGACATACTGGTCTCCGAGTACAGCGCGTCTCATAGTCCTGTGTCTGTGGGATCCAGAAGCTCGCCACCTTCTCCATCTTCATCGCTCAAGAAAAAAAGAAGGCTTATCAGCAGGATCGTTCGCCGATCAAGGTCGGTTTCTCCAGGCTCTGTCAAGGTGTACAGAAAAGCTGACAAGGATCATAATAACACATCAAGATCCAGCGACATTGAGTATGAATATGAACGAGAAGAAACAACAGAGCAGCATCTTGAAGAGAAGAGGAGTTCTGATAAAGATGCAGAAGAGTCGAACTCTGATAGTGTTTTGATCACGGGAATATCTGTGATAGAAAGAAAGAACAAACCTTCTGCTAGCAGAGGTGAGTTGATTCCAGGTAATCATTAGCTTGTGGAGAAGATAATGAGAGCAGAATCAATCGCGAGATAATTTTTCCATTGGTGCGTAATTTTATACATGAAGATAGAAAACTATAGATCGACAATGCAATAGAGAATAACAGGATGGACATCCGATGACAATGTGGAAGCGATCATAAAACATAAGGAGATCGAAATATCGAAGTACCGACAAATTATCTGAATAGAAAACATTAGAGGATGTCGAGTATAGTTGACTAACAGATGACGTCAGCCGGGACTATTGAGAATTGGAGAGGAGTTTGGGTATCTTCCAACCGAATTTGCGGCTCCAAATACCGGAAGGACTTTCTGACCAATTCCAATCTCCTCAAAGCTGGAGTCGTATGTTGTCTGTGATGATATGGAGCTAAATGAGGACAGATTTGACGGGGAATTAAACGGTGACGAGGCGGATTTGTTCAACGATGGAGATCTGTACACATTCTGGATCCGGTGAGGGAACCGAGGAGGCTGTGGAAGTGCAGACAACCCGTCTAGGTTTAGTAGTATGTTAGACAGTTCCTCTCTGCTTTCTGGACCCAAAGTGTCGAGCGTCTCCAGTTCTTTGCTGTGTTGGAAGCGGCCTAAGTCATTCTCACTGACAAAATTCTTGACCACCGTGATAACTCCAAGCTGCGAGTATTTCTCGACAAGAACTTCTGAAGGGTTCATGAGCGACTTGAAGAGTTGCAAAGAAATTGTGCGCAGCTCCGAGATAGTATCAGTTCCGTCAAACCCGTTGACGAAAGGACCATACTGGTGAATGGGGTCTTTATTTTCAATGTCCGAGTCAAAAGATCTCACCTCCACGTTGTCCTCATGCTCATACTCGTCGTAAAAGTGAGTAAACTCGTTAGATGGGGTGATTGGGGTTGGCAACTGTTTGCTCTGTACCTGGTATCTGGAAATCTGGTACTGATTGAACACTGATTCTATGTATGAAGCTCCTGTATCAAGTTTCAGCACGGAACATGCCATGAGATGTGCTGCTATGGCCAGCAGCGACGCTTTATAATTAAGGTAGTCCCTTTCATATAAGGACAGTTCGCAAAAATACCTGCTTATGGCGAGGATCGCGCTCACGGTCGGTGAGTTTACTCTGTATTGATCAAGAGGCTTGCTGAGCTTCTCCTTGCCGTCATGGTCGGAATACTTGATGGCGAGTTGTAGAATATCTTCCAGAGACGTGTGGCCGAGCGACCAGCTGAGGGTACTGAGAATGTGGATTTCCATCTCTTTAAACATACTTTCGTCGTACACGTTGGAGCACATGAGACTGAGCTCATTGACTGTGGGCACTCTGGACTTTTTATCCTCATACTTCGCTGCTATCCATAGAGATGTACATCCGATCAGTTGGTAGTGTTGCTTAAAAGCTATTCTTTTAGCACAGTATCGATCGATGATGTTCCAGCACAGAAACAGGGTTTGGGGCTTGAGCTTGAGCGACGAGTGCATCTGGATGATGAAATTCACCAGGTACGGTCTCATGAACCATTTGACTTCTGGCTGGAGGTCAATCATGGCCGGGTTGACCTCTGAGTAGGACTCAAGATGTTTGAGATGAATAGATATAGACGAGATATATTCGTTGACTATACCTCGATTGGTGCGGTTCTCGAAAGCTTCGAGTTTCGGCACATAAGGAGCAGAGTGCGACTTCTTTGGGGGACCATATGCTTTTCGGTCAGACATTGTGGGAGAAGCAGTGGAGAAAAGGAACCTAAGTCAAATGATAAATTAACTAATTCTGTGACAGGGTGGTTAGATCACGCTTTATAAAGCAGGAATTTCTGGAGAGATGAATATTGACGTGGGAATGTGACGGATCAAAAGCCGGCACGTCGCGTCAAAATCAGATGGGGAGCTAACTTACGAGATCTGGCACATGAGACACAGCCGTAGAAGGTTGAGGCTTGAAAGGTAACTTTAATTGGATTCGGATCGCTCTGTAGAGACCGAAGAGAGTCAGTAGGAACAAACCTTTAGGTTGGTGTACGCCGGGTGGATCACGGAGAGTCAAACGAAAGAAGATGCTCAAACGGGCAGAACAGTGAACCTCAACGTTGTACAGCACGGGTAAGATGCCAAGAAAGTGATTGCAGGCGGCAGTTCCAGTAAAGTCGCACAGGCTCCAGGGGGATCTCGGGGGATCTAGTCTGCGCTGCGGGGGGGACTTCTACGGATCGTAGCCTACTCTGCCAACGAAGTAGAGAACTGATACGAAGCTAGTCAGATTGCAGGGGGCTGGAATTCTCGTGACAGGCTGCGGAATCTAGCTTCTTTATATACCTCCTTTTAGCTGGTAGCCCCTTTCCTTTGTTTCGTTTTTGAGTCTTTACGGAAGGAAAGTCTCCCTTTGTTTTTTCTCTTCTCCTGTCGCCAGAGAATGCGCCGCGCGTGAGCGTGGCGCGTGCTGGCCCCGTGAGCTCACAGGACGGGGTGTTTTTTTTTTTTCACGGCCGGCCCCTGTGACGCGACACGGACGCGTCGTGTGTTTCCCACGCACCCGCCGCAAGCTCGACCGTACATCTACGTTGCTGTTCAGAGAACCCTGTGCGATCCTGCTAAGCAGTAGCCGCAGAAGCGTGCATACCGAGAGCTGAGGAAAAACGGTGGAGGTAACCCCAGAGGGAACGCTGTGCACCGCCACAATATGACGCGAAAATCTTCATGTGGCGCAGGCTCTTCACGTTTTGCAAGCTTTTCTTCCGCAAGGCCCGCTGTCCCCTAAAATCTAGATCCCTAATCAGCCAAGCTCATCAGCAGCCATGGCCAAGAGAGACTGTCCCTAAGCTCCGTTCCCTTGCTACTCCTTCAATTCGTTCTCTCGCTAGAAATTAAATTTCTCAATAATCTAACTCCTAAAACATCATCAACTAAACACAAAAAAAAATAGTTAATCGACCTGATTTAATCTTCAAACACTCACATCCTCGTAGTAGACTCTCCGGGTTACAATCCAAAACTAGAAATTACATGCTTAGCTCAAGCATTCTGTTTCCTTATCTACCAGAGCCTCACTCCCACCCATAGAAACACGTAGAGCTTGTCCCAAACTATCTCGCGGGAGGTAAGCGCCAGATCCTTCATCTTCTGTCACCCTCTTTTTTTTTTTTTTTTTTAAAATGGTTACACACCCGTACACCATAGAAAGCTGATCGACGCGTCGATAGATGTTCTTCTCATTAGATCTAAAGTTCGATAACACCGGCCTTCTCAACCACTTGAGCCATTTCTCGCTATAGTCCCTTCCACCAGCACCCCTATTTGATCTTCTACCACTCTTCTTTCAACAGAAAACATCCCCAATCCCAATATCCCTTCAGGAATACTCCTTTGTCGAACATCTCTCAATAATATGGAGCATAGCAACCTTTTCTGATTCATTATGAGTCCTCAAGATCCCCGTTACGAAATACGCGAACAGGACAGATGGCTTCCTATAGCCAATGGTAAGTGTTTATGAAAGTGGTGTTCGTTTTGACATAGACTAACGCTCACTACAGTTGGGCGAGTGATGAGAAGTGCGCTCCCTCCGCACGGAAAGCTCTCGAAAGAAGCAAAAGAATGTATGCAAGAATGTGTTTCGGAGTTTATCTCCTTCATTACCTCACAAGCAGCTGAGAAATGCTCCATAGAAAAGCGGAAGACACTCAATGGCGAGGATATCCTCTTTTCCATGTATTCTCTGGGATTCGAAAACTACGCAGAGACACTAAAGATATATCTTGCAAAATACAGAGAGTATGAGCTCACAGAAAGCGATCTTCGACGACAGAAGTACCAACAGCGCAAGGAGAAAAAGCGCCACGAGCAGGCAGCACTACATCCGTCCTCAGTTGTTCAGGATATTGACCAATCAGACTACTCCATTGATTCTGATTTGCCTCCTGAATCGGCCTTAGAACAATCCCAGTATCTTCTGGGAACAAACCTTTCCAAACACACAAGCTCCAGCTCCCAAACCAGCACACAACCCGCTAGTTTCTATGCATCCAAATCGGAAGACAACCCGGACTTTCCTACTAATTTTGAAGACATCCTTGACATATAGATTGTATATTTCTCCCCTGTCCAAACGCTGCTTTTTTATTACCAAAAAACAAACACACATTTATAATCACACATTGCCTCTGCTTCAACGTTTTTTCTTCCTCACTCATATCTCCTCCTCCTCTCAAATGCTCCATTCATGCTGGTTCATTCTCACAGCAGTTATCCAAGTCACACTCGCGGTTAAGGTTATTTTGGAGCTGGAGCCCGGCGAAAGCGCCAGATCTTTTGAGACAAAGTATCGAAATTTGCTCAAGGTCTCTTCTTTGGGAGACGAAACGCAGCCCCCCTTCAAGTTTGTAGAGATAGGCGACTTCAAGGTATGCTATGGGGATTTCGACATAAACCTGATCAAGTCAGCCTATTTTGACCGCTCCGTAAAGAGAATCTCTCTCGATAGATCAGTCCAAATAGCTGACGTTCAGGAATTTGCGCCCAAGCATCTGGTCAGAATTTCTCAGAGTGGGAAAGTCAAGAGAAATCAGCTAATGGACTTCTACTACGAACCAGACCCAGAGAACGATGTTGCTGTTTATATTTTTGACACAGGCATCAAACTAGATCATCCTGATTTGAATGGCAGGGCAAGACTAGGAGCTAGATGCTTGGACGACAGCTCTTTGGGAGACCTCAATGGTCATGGAACAGCAGTAGCGGGATTGATTGGGTCCGAGTTATTTGGAGTTAACAAAAAGTGCACTATTGTTGACTATCGGGTGTTCGATGAACAAGGCAGAAGTAACGTCAGCGTCGTCATTGAAGGTCTCAAACAGCTGATCGACAGTGAGGAGCCGGGAGTTTTGCTGCTTGCGATGGCTACCGAGAAGAATACTATTTTGAATAACGCATTGAGAAAAGTGGCTCAAAAGGGGTTTGGAATAGTTGCAGCTGCAGGCAACTTCAAATCCAACGCTTGTAACTTCAGCCCTGCATCATTGGAGGAAGCTCTTACAGTTGGCTCAATAGATGTCCACAGCGATAACCTTAGTTTCTTCACAAACTGGGGGGAATGCGTCGATATATTCAGCGATGGCATCAATGTCTCTACATTATCATCATTTTCTGAGTTAGTCACAATCAAATCAGGAACTTCAATGTCCGCAGCAATAGCAGCCGGGCTTTTGGCAACATTTATGAGTCTTAATGACACGTCTCAGGAGGCTATTGCCAAAATTAAAAACCTGGCTGTAGCGGGATCAATATCTCAGAAAAGTCTTATATCCAGGCCCAAGACTCCCAACAGAATCCTGAACAATTACGGAGGGAAACTCAGCCAGGTTATGAACGGGTGACGCAGCGGAGAAGCTACTCCATAATAAAAATTACAACCATGTTATCAAAAACCTTGGCGACGGCATATCGGACAACTGTTGTCACTCAACAACCACTGATCAATACAGCTTCTGTGAAAGTTATGCATGCAATCTAGTCCTCTTCCTAAGTCACCATCCTCATAATCGAGCAAACAGATAGGGCATCTATCTCCAAGGTCAAAAGAAATGGTCTTAGAAAGTTCCACTTCTAAACTAGTTGAGTTCCCAGAGTCTAAACTGGGAGCCTCTCCACGCGTAAGCTTGAATGAGAACAAGCTGTCTGTATGAGCATCAAGCTCTATTTGAGCTAGTCTTTTGCCCTTGTTGAACATTTGAAAAAGGGAATCGCGGAAACTATCCAACTCCGAGTCCATAGCTGGAGGTCCAGAAGAGTCAGATGAATTATTATTGTTCGTAACATAGCTTGTTAGCAAGCTTATAAATAAAGGCATTGAATTCAATACGGGATCGTTGGAGGAGTAATGATGTGCCATTACAATAATAATCCATGACCGATAAGACTCAGCAACATCTGCCGCCGTTGATTCCATGTCTCTCGTAGCTTCACCACTTGGAGCAGTGTCGTCAGAGCTTTCATGGTCTTCACCTTCTGTACTTTCGTTAGCGTCATTAGGGGAGCGGGGATGCGGTGAATCGTTCATACCGACCACTCCAACAATCAAGACGGGTATCAAGCGTTCAAAGTCCTGAAGTGTTGAATTAAAGCCAAAATGATTAGAGTTATTGAAGCGGAAAGCTCTGAAGAAACTGAGATTCTGTCCATTACTGAGTTGATCACCTAACTCACGATGCAACAAATCATGACCATTGAGTCCTTGAAGAAAGTCGAAAAAGCTCGAATCTTGCGATGATTCATTATCGAGATGATCAGTTGGATATATTCGAACGCCATCGTACTGCTCATTTTCCATGTGAAGGGTAGAATTCGAAGAATTCGAAGCTAGTCCAGGATCGCTGGAGTGCATTAGTCTTCGCAAAGTGCTCATAGTTACACTCTCCAAAAGGGTAGACAATGTCCTGAACTGGTTGAGAAGAGATGTATCTGCGGAAGTAGAACCCGCACTCGAGCGGTGTTGGGTATCTGGTATGGAGGTTTCATCATCAGTGCTGGTAGTATTCTCATCCGCTATGGCTGCCAATCGTGTTCGTTCAGAGCTATGGGATGTCGACACAGAGCTCACTCTAAAAGGCTGATTATTCTCTTCTCTAGAGGATGTGGAAACAGTGATGGACTCTTGATCTGTCGCGGAATTCTCGTTATTTGTAATGAGCCGTGAGACACGATTTTCGTGCCCACCAGATGAAACGGTTGTAGACCGAGGTTGCACTGACTCCTCATCTTCCGTGCTCTTGTTCTTCTTGAAATTGAAAAAACTTCCTCTTCTTCTACGCTTAGTAATCTTGAGTGAAAAGGACGATAATCGCCTAGACCTCATTCTTGAAGTTCCGGATGATCCAGAAGAAGGCTTCGAGTCAGATATCATCGGTTCCTTTACACTCCGAATAGAAGGGTCAATTGAACTGGTTCGCAATACTGAAGATCTAGAAGCTGCCTGCCCCATACTGAGATGTTGTTATAAGCAAAAGTAGAGAGCGATATTGTCTTATGGAACGTCGGCTCCACACAAATGCAAATAGTGAATCTTTCTTGGTCTGACAACTCCCGAATGTAAGAATAAGCCACTAGAGCGGACTCAGTTCCCAGAGATCAGGAGAGAAGCTGACCAGGATTGTTCTGGTTTTACAACAAAGTGCGGCTATACCCAATCAAGAGTCACCGAAGTTCTCTATGAAAACATAAAAACACAAAGGGGATATAATGCTACTCGTAGCAAGACTTTATTTGTGTTACTAATTATTACTCTTCAATTTAAAAACAGCAGGCGACCCAGTGACGTCAGGGCTTACATGAGCAGAATACATAATTTAGTAAAGATCTTGAAAAGGTATAGTGTAGGAGGAAATATGGTTTCAGTGAGGAATTATCGTGGAGATGGAGATCTGAGATGCTGCTAGTAGTATGTGCATCTCTGCTGTATTCTGAGGTTCCACTATCTCTCCAGGAATAGACAGCTAAATGATTTTACAATGGGTCAACTCTCGGTGATATTTTTCCCGTGATGCAACGAGGCTACCAAAACTATGTAGCTCTCACTACTGGTTGCAGGTGAGCCTTAGTTGTGACCCGCATATATACTCAGAAGTGGGTCGTACCTTCGAATACTAGCGGGATTATAGAAATGCGATCTCTCACTTAGAGGGCGTTTTTGTCGATCATAGTACTTGAAACCAGTCTGTTACTATGAGCTTCGAAGTATATATGAAACAGAAATCTGGTGGTTTTGAATCCGAGAAATTGATATATAGAGGCTCCAAGCGCTGACTGAGACTCATATATCATCTGAAGCCACTGCATATGTCGCTCTACTAGCAGTGGCATGGGTGATCTACTTCTACCTGGATTAACGCTTCTGGCTGAAAACGAGATAACCACTATCACGACCACCGTAACTACCACAGTCACATGTACTCTAGCATCGGAGATAGTGGCAAAAGTCAATAAGGCAGTCAGCATGGCTACATCATCAGAGATCACGGCCACAAACACACTGAGTCTTACGCAGACTCCTCTTGCATTCGGAAGCGCTCCGGCCTCCAAAACCAATACGACACTCATAATCGGGCTGTCTATACCACTGGGAATTATTGGCATTACAGCCTTATTCCTTCTGGCCTGGTACATCACACATAGACACAAGGACACCCTAAATGCATACGATAATGGAAGATACAGTCGTGGCAACGCTGGGGAACAAATCACCACAATACGGACCTGGAACTACCATACAGACGGCCCGTCAGATGATAAGAGCTTGGTCCAGGACAAGCAGCCTTCTGAACCTCAAAGGTTCATACCATTTGGCCCCCTGGACGCGGAATTTGTGTCCACTCCGTATACCAAGTTCCGCAGCCTTTTCAACCGCAAAAGCACTGAAGCTGCCGTGTTTCCCAAGGACAAGTTTTCGTCTACAGGATCGGAATCAGAGTCAGGATCTCTCAGCACAGGGTCCATAGAAGACCAGGAGCACTCCAGAAGACCTGTTTCGTTCCTTCCGAAATCTTTCAAGCTTCTGACCAGCAAATCAACTCCACAGGGAGATCAAAATAAGGAGAACCACATTCCCAGCAAAGACAGCAGCTGGAGTACGCGACCCCAAATTCTCACAACTCATCTTTCTCCCCGATCTGTTCCCGTCCTGGCTTTGTCCTCCCCCTCCCTGGCGCGCATTCGTTCACCGCTCAGTAATAATGTACACGGACAGCGTCAATACTATATATCATGAATAAGGGTCATTCCGGAGTTTCACCTGCATCGATCTACGAGCATATCCGACTATTGTATTTATCAGGGCCGTATTAAGAAGGGAATTGTGTTTGTTTAAGATGGGGCTATCGCCACGCCTTGTCCACTCGCTTTACTTTTGTTCTAAATTTCCTGGCCGATGACGTTATTTTCCCATTCGGGCTATCATCTGGTGCACGGATGTAATGAAAATTGATGAGGTAAACACCATGAAGCTATACTTCCCTGTTTTGATAATCTTTGTTGATGCAGAGAGGCAAAACAAATATGGACAAAAGAATTTGGACAACATCGAAAGCGTGTATGTAGCTATTTAGGGGAGTTTAAACATAGATTGACATACCCGGTATTATTCAATACGCCACTGAAGCAGATATTTGCAAGTTCTGGGCAACAAAAAGGGATAAAAACTTACATTTGCGCACCACTTATTCATTTCTTGATTTTCTCCGATCGAAAGGTAAATATCGGATTTGTCTGACATCCACTTGCCAGCAGCCGTCACTCACTAAAAATGAACAAACTACGAGTCTTTTCTAGAAAGGAGGGCAGTCCTGCCTCCAGCGAGCCAGATACATCAGGCCACCTTCCTAAACGTATTCCCACAGCTGAGTCCAAAGGTGAGCTAAGCCCGGCTTTGTCACCCATTGTAACTCTGCTCTCGGCTCAATCACATAGAAGATACTATGAAGGTGTTTTCATGCTTTTAAAAGATCTCGACTCGGATGGTAATAACGCAGATCGAAAATGGTCGGAGGTTTATGGAGTGCTCACTGGAAATCAGTTGGCTGCCTGGAGTGCCGAGCTCATCGAAGATCTTCAAGCAGGAAAAGTGATAGAGAACAAGCCTTTTTATATCAACTTCACGGATGCTACTTTTAAGGCGGTAGACTCATTACCTTCGAGTAGTGGTAATCTCAATAACGTTATCATTGTATCAACGACATTGAAAAACAGATTTCTCATCCAAGTGTCCTCTGCTGAGCACTTTAGAAAATGGAATGCTTCGTTGAGACTTTCTGCATTTGAATACAAGTCTCTGCAGGAGGCATATACTGGTGCTCTTTTGAGTGCGCGAGGATCTTTACTATCTGATATACGTGTCGTCTTGGCTGAAACTAAGTTCGAGCATGAGGACTGGACAAGTGTTAGGTTTGGTGCAGGAATGCCTTGGAAAAGATACTTTACCGTTATCGAGCCTCCTCAGAAGAAAAGTAAGAAGAAGTATATCCCCGGCAAAGTGTACTTTTACGAATCTGAGAAAAAGGGTAAGAAGGCGGCAATGGCTACTATTGTTGACGCCAGTTCGATCTATGCGGTGTACCCCCAGGATTACACAGTTATAGACCACAGCACGATGATAAAGCTTGATGGTTCGATAACATTCGGTAAGGAGAAAGAAGTCAAAGATTGTTCCATTTTCTTGATGCCTGAAGCACATTCATCTGTTCCGGGCTATGATACTTTGATCAGATTTATAATCCCCTTACTGGACGCGTTTCAACTGTACGGGCGACCAAAGAGACTGAACGCGGATAAGACGGATATTGACTCACTATTGTTCTCTCTACCAGTGCTGCCGCAAGTTCACTATTTGGAGGTCGACGATTTGCTACAGTTGACTGGAAGTGCAACTACTTCGACATGGTCAAGCAATGAATGGGGTAGCGCTATCAAGGATATCCTCAGATCTAAAACACTGAAGGGATATACTGGCTGTGGATCAACTGATGGGTTACTTGGCGCCGTGAGTATGCTTGATTTCTCTAAAGATCTTGCTTCAGGTAAAGTGAGGTCATTTTCAGATTCTCCAAGCTCTCCTACTTTTTCGCCAACAACAAGAAAAACCTCTGAGTTTGAAAGATCCAGGCTGGGTAGCACTTCAGTCACCCCCGTCGAAGAGCAGAAGCTAGAGCTACCTGTTTTACCTGCAGTTCATCATACATTGAACGAGGATTATTCAGATGAAGAAGTATATCAAGAGGATGTTCCAGCCTCGATACCTCAGACTGCTGACCTTGTAATCGACTCGACTGCAGCTGATCAACATCGTACAGCTCACAGTTCATCTTCGCCAAAATTGGTGAACATCTACAAGAAATATGCACAGATTCCCCAGGGGACAAGCACGTCACAGTTTGATCAAACCACTCCTTTGAATGAATCACTAGGAAAGCTCAAACTCAATCAGTCTGACAGCGCTGATGATTTCTATCCCAAGGACTTTAGCTCTGATGATGATGACGACGATGATGATGATTATGAAGTGCCAATTATCAAGCCTGGCAACTCAAGCTCAAGTCAGTCCCTTGGGTCTAGAGGTACAGACAATGGCAAACAGTATCCTTTATCTAGGTTTGCTGTTCAGAATTCTCTGGGAACTCCAGAATCTGCAACGAAAAGAATCTCTCCTCAAGAGTTGGGAACTTCACCCGAGAGAGTACTCTCACCGTACTCCGCTTTCAATAAGTCCTACCATGAGACAATGGAGTCCAACTTGACCTATTCAGGGGTGAATGAGAAACCAGCAAGCAATCGCGTGAGAAATGAGAACTCAATTCCGGTAAGGCCAGAAGTAAGTTACTCAGACAATGATACCAGTATATTGCCCAAGCAGAGGCAAAAGCCGTCTCCTCTCAGATTCAATGATGGTCCCCAGGAGGCGGCCCGCCCAGCTGCTTATCAAGACAAACCATCCGGTCAACACTACGGCGCTAGAGAAGACTATGAGCCGTTACAGCAACGCGCTCCTTCCGACAATGTTATCTCTCATCAGGTCGCTTATAGGGCTGATCCTTCACGAGACAATAGTCCGTCATCACTAGGGTACAACACTCCGCCTGCTTCAGCATCCGCTCGCCAGGGTCACGCACAACAACATCCTCCTCCCCAACAGCAGAGACTACAGTCGCCTTATGCTCCATATCACGATACCCAACAGCAACAACAACCTCCACCTCAAGCAAGAGCTCGGAGGGCTCCCCCGGCTGCTAGCGCCGAGCCAAGGAATGGATATCCCCAACCTTTGCCCCACTCACAACCATACTACCCTCAGTCTCCAACACATCCACAGTACTACATGCAATCTCCCGGTGTCCAGCAGCACAGACCGTTTCCTCAGCAGTACCCGCAGCAACAGCAATTCCCACCACCTCAAAGACAATATCAACAGCGTCCGCCTCAGTTTGCGCAGGGCTACAATGGGCAATATTCTTCCTCATCTGGATCCCTAAACAGCCCTGGTCCTTCTGGAGGAAGCAATTCCAATTTCAAGAGTAAAGGTGATCCATATGCTATAGCTAACTTTGCTAATGGCTCTGGCTCTTCCTCTAACGGGTTCACAAAAAATCCGTACTCGAGTCACTGATGTACTTTTTTTATAGAAGAGATTCAAGAGTAAAAATGGCGTATAAATGTACACACGTGATGAGAACTAAAGGAGGAATAGCTAGTCCAGCTTCCCGTCAAGATCGCTGACGATCTTGAGCACTTTTTTTATCTGTCCAATTTCTGGATCAGGATCGTTTTCCACACTAAGAAGGAGGTTACCGAGAAGTTTCTCATCGATATCATCAACCCCACTACCAATACACAAGCCAATGACCCGTTTGAATTGATCCTCAAGCTCCTGGCTCAAAGAGCGGCGATTTTTGGTTCTTTCAATGAGCGTGGCATTGTTTTTAGAGTATGCCTTGATGCGTGCCTCTAAAACAACCGAAGGTGGAAGATCGTCGTTTTGTTGTTCGTTGAAGAAGTCTTGAGGACTGATTTTGTCAAGCAGATCTGACACTTGCACTGTGTCAGAATTTGATTTCAAGTCGCGAAGCTTCTGCTCCACTTCATGATACACGGACCATACAGTGAAGGGTTCATCTGCATCGAAATCTCCGTCAAAGTCATGTGAACCCAGAGGCAGTTCCTTAGTTTGTTCTTGGAACTTGCTTTCTTCCTCATCGATTGCATTGTTGAGGTTAATGATTTTAGCTTTATAGCTTGCGATTTTGCGGCTAACTCGCTGTAGTTCTTCAAACTGCTTTCTTTTCTCCGATAATTTGAAGGTTTTTTCACGTAGCTTAGGGTGCATCTCGTCGATCTGTTTTGTTTTCACCTCCATTTCCTCTTTGAAGTCTGCTCCGATGCGAGAAACAAAGCTCTGAATGGACTCGAGGATTGTGAGACTGTTTTTTTGGTCTGCTAGTGTCCCGTGGTCTAGTGAACCCCTGGCAGAAGCCGTCTTATTTGGTTGTCCAAAAGAATAATTCACCTTTGCAGAACCTGCGTATTTATGCGTAGAGTTAAGGTTGATTCCACAGTCGATAGGACGGACTCCCGCCTTGTTGGACTTGGTAGGATCCGCCCCAACTTCCAGTAGCTGTTGGATAATGTGTTTGTTTCCGACCATAGCTGCAATATTCAAACAGGTATCCCCGTTACGGTCTGTTATGTTCACCACGTCCTGCATGAACTTGGAAAGACTGAGATTCTGTCCCTCAGGAAGAGAAGGACCTCTTTTCACTACCCATTCTAAGAGAGTCTCCAAGTAGTATTTCGAAGCATCGCTTCTTCCTTTGCGGCCACATGTGTAAGCTATGTGGTGAAGAACTGTTCTTCCCTTATGATCGAGCACCCCTATTGCAGGGTACAGGTAATCGAGCAGTGTCTCAAAACATGAGTTTTCAAGACAGTTGGTGGCATGGACAGCTCTTATAAGCGCAGTCTGACCATCGTTATCTCCCCTGATTCGGTTCGCTCCCCTTTTCACCAAATCTCTAACCAGTGAAACACGTCCGAGCGTTGCAGCCAGATGCAGAGCTGTCTGGCCATTGTCATCTATAGGAACGTCAATGGAAACTCCCTCCAGCTGCGATTCGTCACCTCCGACAAGCTCCAGCAGAGTTAGATCTTTTTGACTCGGCAGGAAAAGAGATGCCATCACCACCTTTGACTTCTCATCGATCTCACTCTCCGAAATAGGCTTGATGGTGTATGGGGCGTTGGGGTTGGCGATCTTGGTGTCATGGTCAAATAATTCCAGCGGTGGCAGCGTCTCTTCGAGCTTCGGCTTCTTCTTGGGAGAGACATGATTACCGTTAGCTGTCTCCTGGGAATCGTCCGCTTCTGTCAGCGTGGAGAACGTCCTTGTTAGTTGGTCCTTCGTAGGCGTCTCGTCGCCATTGGTGGTTGGATTGTAAAGCAGCAACGGCTTCAATACGTCGTAGATCTCGTATTGTCGACAAAGCTCAACGGTGCGATCATAGGGAATCCACGTCCCCTGGTACTTGCCAGATCCTCCCTGAATCTTTTCGTGGACTCCCTGACAAATATCGGTCTCAAGAAGCTTTGACCTTTTTGATCGATCAAGACCCGCAAGTTTGAGAATCTGCGTTGCATTGAAGTATGAGTCCTTCAGCCGGCGCATTACGGAGCATGAGTTGACCTCCACTTCCACAACATCAACGTTGGAATACGTCGCCTTATAGACAGGACTAACGTGGTAAGTCACCATTTCGGAGGGCCCTTTTATCGTGATGCTGTCTGCTTCTGGGACAGCCTCATCATTGTGGTTTTGTGTGGTCTCAGATGCCACACTTGTGGAGTCAACGCTCATCAGTGACTCGTCACCCTTCTTGAAGCCGTCCATGCTGATGCTGATGCTTGTGTTTTAGTAGAACGTTAGCAGACTTAATAGCTTCCAGCCGTTCAATTGAGGGGGGGTAGACGCTGGTATTTATAGCCACAGTTGGGCGCACGTGCTCTTGTGCACTGCGACTTCGTGAATCAGGCGGAACCAGTGCTCTTGCGGGCCTGCGTACAATGTGTTCTTTTGGTGAGCTTTCCCTTTGGAGGATTCATCACATCTTGTGTGAAATGGACAACTTAATTACATCTTGTACGCGTCAGACCAAAGGAAAAAAAAATTCCTAAAACGATTAATATACCGCGCCACTCACGCGCCACCCACGCGCCACCAGTGCGTAGGGCACACAACCATTTCCCTGTATGAAATATATAGTAGAAAAAAAGTGTATAAATCGCATACATGTATAGGTATGTCATCATTATTATTAGTGTTGTAATGATCATCTAATGACTATCAGAAATCAGACAATTCGCTCCTAACCGTCCCCAAACCTATATTTTCGCCATGTCAGAGCTGCCACAGCACGTTCCTGACGCGCTAAAGAAGGATATTCAGCCGCTCATCAGGCGAGCACAAGAACTAGCGAACTATCAGCCAGTGGTAGCTTACTTTTGCAAGCTCTACGCAGTAGAACTGATCCTCAAACAGCAGCTCCATTTGCACTCCAAGGGGATTGAAAACTTCACTATGCAGCTCCTGGATGAGGTGGAGTCCATCAAGAAGGAGTTCAAAGAAGCAGATCCCGAATTACTGGAACTTATAAACGATAATGACTCCAGCTTCAAACTGGTGTACAACTTTACAAACAAAATATACAGTCGGCCTTTCAACGAAATTGCTAACCACAGCTCTGGAAAGAAGACTGTAGAGCAATTTAAGGCAGCCCTGGATTTCTACCAGATTCTCAAACTGTGGGATCAGCTCTACGCTGCGAATAAACTTGATATCGATAAGAAAATTAAATATGCAAAGTTCCACTCAGCCAGAATCCTGAAGGCCATCAAAAACGGACAGGACCCCAATGATTACATATCACCAGAAGAGGAGAAACAACTGAAAAGCCTTGATTTAGAACTCTCGGAAGAGCCTCCCGCCCTGCCAGCAGCACCTACTGATATTAACGAGGATGCCGTCTTCGATTTGACCCCACCCTCGGATTCAGCTGATATTCAGCTTCCGCAAGCCCCTGATCTTATTAAGGAGGACCTCAACATGCCTGCGCCTCCTGTTCTTATCAAAGGTGAGCCAAACAGCCTAGGTCTACCGAGCACACCCGCTATCTCTCCAGAACCCGCACTTTCTCGAGAGCCCGCTAAATCTCCAGAGCCTGTTGTCTTCTCTGAATCCACTGCAATATCACAAGAAAAAGCGTCTGCTCCTTCCTCTCGCAAGCCATCCACCACCGTAGATGGCCGTAGAATGACAAAAGCAGAGATCAGCAAGATTATTCGGGACGACGAGATAATCTCTCAAGCGCAGAAGAGGGCAAGATTTGCAATCAGTGCACTCAACTACGAGGATGTCGAGACAGCCATTAAAGAGCTACAACAGGCCCTGGATCTACTCAAAGGTTGACGCAAAAAATTTACTAATATCAACCTTATACTCTATACATCCTCCGCATCCTCGAACACGTCTTCTTCCTCTTCTTCTTGCTCTTTTTCTTCAAGGGCATCGTCCTCCAGCAATGGATTGGTCATTATGTTGGAAACACTAGTCTTGAAAGACTCAGATCTGGATATCGAGTCCATATCTACAGAGCTTGCAGATGAAGCTCTGGAATTCTGTTGCAGTCTTCTCTTCATCTTCTCACTGAGCTTGAAATCGCTTATTTTAAACTGCAAATCGGTCCCATTGTTTGTTCCGTTGTTGCCTGTAACGCTTGCAGAGGACGTGTTAGACATTGGAGAAGGAATATCGGTGATACTTTCAGCAGATTGCTTCGTCAATTTCATTAGAAGATCATGTGTTTTTGACCTTATATTTTCCTCGTCAGTGACATCCAGCAAAGAACCCTGCTGGCTTTGATCGTCAGTCAGCTTTGTTGGGGACTCATCACCCAAAGTAGCAGACTGACTCGTGTGCTTTTTTGCCCATTGCTTGATTTTGGCGGAGTTCGGTTCAGATCTCAATGGGCCCGACTGTCGAAGTTGTTTTAGAAACTTGTCCATATCAGAGTTGACTTTAGGGCCCTCCTGATGTTGCTGCTCCTTTAGCTTTCTGGTCTCTTCAAGCTTCTGTTTGCTCATCTCATACCTTCTATTTCTTTCCTCAATCTCTTGATTTTCCTTTGAGACCTTTTCAAAGCTTTCAAGAAACTCACTAAACTTTTTCAGAAATGTGTTTCTCACAAACTCATCACTCGTAGGATCTTCTCCAAAATACTTCATCATGTTATCAAACTTCTCCAAAACCAGCTTAGATCGGTCACTTAATAGTTCTGATTTGGTTCTTGCCTGCGGCAGTCCTCTAAGTACAACCTGAAGGAACTTATCTGATGGATGGAATTTTAGTGGGTCACTCAAGTTCCCACTCTGTAAAGAGGAGTCAACGTTCTTGATGGATTGCGAGAATGCCATTGTATCTGTCTTCAGCTGCTCTACGGAAATTTTGGATGCAGCAATTGTTGGTCTCAGTTCATCAATGAATTTCAGCAGCTCAGGATAGTTCTCTCTTATTACCTTCTCAACGTAGTGCAAAAAAGAGATAGAATTCTTGTGATCCTTTAAGAAACTTAATCTTTGAAGAGTGTTCAGCTTGAAACCCACAGCCTGCTTCGACGTATCATTCATATAGTTACCGACTATCAGAATAATGTCAAACACTTTTCTCAAAGTCTCCGAAGACTCCAAGCTGTTCAAAGCAGTTTCTAAGACCTCGAGTTTTTTGACCAAGTCATCGTAATCTTTTTCGAAGTTCAAAATAGAGTTCAGAGCCCTCATTCTGGATCTCCAGTAATGATGCAAATTGTAAATGAGCTCCAAATAGATTCTGTCAGGTCTGGAAAGTTCATTGGGGTCTTTTTCGGGCTTTGTCTGAGTCTCAGATTGCCAGTCAGTAGAGAAAGGTTCGTAGTTTTTAGCTGTAGTGGCAGAGATCTCATTGAGCTCAGGCTTTGCCAAGAAATCTAGTAGGGCAGTTTTATTAAGCACATCTTTATCACATCTCAGAATCTTGGTAACCACCATTCCGTCGTCATATGAAGTAAAGGAATGCAAGCATATACCAAATTGTTGTGATATGTCTGTGCTCAAAAATGAGATCTTCATCTCCTCATCCTTCTTCTTTCTTGCAATCCGCTTTGCCTCCTTTGCCGCAAATATGACCTCAATCTCATCAAACACACCATTATCTAATAACTGTCTTGCCATCTCATCCGATCCCATGCTCGCCCAGAATGAATCCACAGTGTCCTCGATCTTCTCCCAATGAAGTTGCTTGAGTCTCTTCTTTGGTCTGGGCAAAACGTCAAACGCCCCATGAGATACGATAGGAGACGGAGACGCTGTAAGCGTTGTGTTCGTGTTAGCCTTACCTAATGGCAAAGGAGGGGCAGGAGGAGGAGGGGGTGGTGGCGGAATAGCTGTAGTCATCGAAATTGGAAGAGGAGGCGGAGGAGGCGGAGGAGGAGGGGGAGGAATAGTTGCATCAGTGTGATCAAATACTCTCGGCAGGTGCGGCGCCAGAGGTGGAGGAGGAGGAGGAGGAGGCGCCGGAGGAACAAAAGCGGCGTCATTAGCATTTTCATTTTCTGAATGAGGACCATCAATAGACGATACCACCTTTCGCCGAAGTGGAGATTTTCCTGAGCTTTTCAGAGGCGTGTTTGGTGCGTTATCGATAGAAGGGGCCTTATCTACTCTTTTCTCCAGTTCTCCCAAAAACGGTCTCATACCATTCACATCCAATCTCACAATGGGACCACCACCTGTCATTACGGGTGGAGCAGAAGAAATGAATGGTGTAGAAGCAACTACCTTTCTGCCTTTCGCAAACTTATTCTCGAACTTTTCCATGAGAGCAACCCTTTTTGCTTCATCCATCTCCGAACCGAGTTGACTTCGCAAAGCGTTACAAAGACTTTGTAAATCAGAAAATTTGTGTCCTAAATCATCAGAAACATTCTTCATTGTGCTCACCTGTTTCGGATCAAGCGTTCTTTTCTCTGTGGAATCATCATCATTCTTTTCGAGATTATCGTATTCTTGTATTTTGAGTTTTTGCATCATGGACTCCAGCTGACTTAACCTTTCTAATGCCTGAAGCTTGCGTTTCTGTGCGTATTCCTTTTGGCTCAAGTCCCCCTGAAGCTTAATAACGTTGTTGGCATCCTTTTGCAAAAATTCAAGTCTATGGCGCAACTCGGATAGGGTTTTAACGTCATCCTCTTTTGAGTTGGAAGATGGAACACCAGAACTATCTATACCGTCGATCAATTCCTCAAATTCTGTAGTTTCCAAATCGCGGGCTTCACGCTCCAGAAGATCCATTTTCAATCGAAGATCTCTTAATCTGGCATTCGGCTCAATGCCAGAATTTGCCAGCCTTCTGGACTCTGTCTTGTTTCTGTCTACCTGAAACTGTAGCCGCTTCTTTAATTCACTGACAGTCATCGAATCATCTGTATTGAATGAAGATTTCGAACTCGGTCTCAAGTCAGCTGAGCTCACAGAGGGATTTTGCTGAGAATGAAGCAGTAAAAGCATTTCTCTCATCTCAATCTCTTGTTGGTGCTTGTCTAGAATTCTTTTTCTTCGTAACTCATCCACCTCTGTCTCCTTGTGTTCCAGTTTCTCTCGCAGTCTATCTAATATGATATCTCGCTCTTGAAGTTCTTCGTATAAGTCCTCTAAAACACCATTGGATCCCTCGTTCAGCTTCTCTAAAGCATTATCTCTCTCTGCTTCCGCTTCCTCAACCCTCTTTTTAGCTTCTTTTGCATCGAGCATTGCACGTCTTGCAATTTCATCTGATCGGTACGATGATATTAACTTATTGATCGATATGTTCATGTCTGTGTCATCCTCGCCGGAGGCCATGGTGATGTTTGATACAAAGTTATCCACCAACTTCAAATTCCGAGTGACATGATCGGAATTGATAGTATGCAAGTTTGAGGATTGGCTTATAAACATGTTCTGAATCATTGAAGTCAAATACTGCTCAGCATCAGTTCCCTTTGACTTGCTCCACATAGCGTTGAACAACGACAATGGGTCATTGAAGTTAATGTTGTGGTTTTGAAACTCCTCCATCTGCTTCAACTCTTGGTGATCTTCTTTTTCTGCGTTCTCGATGTTGTTTATACTGTGCTCAATATCATTATTCTCTAGAGGTCTCAGGAGGTCAAATAGCTCCTTCATTCCAGCCGTCTGGAAGAGGCGACGAAGTTTCGTTCTTTCACCCAAACTTTTTGAATACTGCAATAGAGTACTAATCAGAAGTAAGGTCGACAAACCATACTCCACCAAAGCATTATTTGTCATTGAGCCGCTGAGCTTAAACTCATCATAGGAGCCAACTTTTGATCCCATTTTTCCTTTGCCTTCAAAGAGCCTCATGGCGGACCAGAACCAGGCCTCATATTTCTTCACCTTTTCTGCATTCAAAAGAAGATATTGGGATCTTCTATCCAATAGGGATGATCGTGACGGGACTGAATAGAGTTCTCTTATGTAACTTAAATGGACATTCTCACTTACAGATTTGTGAATCGTCTTGTAGATCATGGGGCTGCAGTTGGTTTTGTGATAAAAGTAAGTGATAATATCAGTTGCCCACTTTCTGACTTGAAGCTTTGTGGAGTATAATCCTCCGAATATTGCGGGGATAAATATGTCAATCTTTTGAAGATGATCAATTCCGATGCTCAAGTCAGCTATGACCTTTATACACCTAAACAGTTTGACTTCCTTATCAATAACATGATAGTATTCCTCCGTAGGATTTGTGAATAATTCTGTTGTAGTAGCCTGTCTTTGAGTAGCGCGTCCCAAGGGGGAGCCGTTATTGTGAGCTGAAACACCGTTTGAGCTCGGATTCAGCAAGGGTTTCGTCTTATACAGTTGGATCAGCACATTACATAGAGCAATGGCACCTTGCATGTTCAAGAACTGCTCTGTCCAGTGAAGCTCCTCTGAGCTGAGACAAATGTCGAGCTCCTTCAGCTGATCGCTGGTTATCTTGTTACCAATCAACTGTACCACGTAAAACTGCGCATCAAAATTTTTGATTCCTGATGTTGCACTCCTTTCCCCAACTATGGTAGATGCAGTCGATGTGCTTCGGGTTGGCGTTGTAATAATCTTGCTCTGTTGTATCATTCTCTGCTTTTTGAACTCTGCAAGCTTGTGTTGTCTAATCAACATCCACTTTCTATCAACGGGATAGTTCTCCATCTCAAGTCTTGCCTTCTCAGGCAGGCTATCAAAATCTCTGCTGACCATGACCTCCTTGAACATCTGTTCAATTTCCTCGGGCGAATTTGGAGGCTCAAGCTCAAAGTCATCTGATATCGTGTGTCTATGTACTTTCTTGAAGTTTGCGCTGTTCAGCTTCTTGGTATAACCTGCAGGCAGTGCATATAGCTGTTGGTTGGAGGATGAGACCATACTGTTGTTTGTGGTCATTCTAGACAATGGCGACTCGATGCTGCTAGTATCAGTGCCTGTTTTACCTCGGGAGAAAAAACTTGACTTTGTAGGTGATTCCGCTATCGAGTGATTCGAGGAGCCCACAGTGCTCATTCGCGACAATGCACCACCGGGAGTGGATGTCTGTTGGTTGTCTGAACCCCTTGTGGAACTTCTCCTTATCCCCATGAACGAGCTCATCTTTCCACCAGCTCCCGCCTCTGAAGACCGTCTGGAGGGTTTCATTGTATGCCTTGTTCCGCTAATCGGAGACCCGGCACACTACTGGGTAACACAGCACTAAGGAAACCTGTAATTTCAATGAAATCAATGCTTTGTAGAGCAGACGCCCGTAATCAGATCTTGGAAGCAGCGTTCTCAGTGTGTTTAACAACCATTTCTCTGCTTTTAAAGGAAATCATTAGATTTAAAAAATACACGAAACCTCAACAAGCTTCTCTTATTGGAATTTAATATTTTCTGGTTCACGGGTGTGTGTTTTATTCCATTTCTTCAAAATCGAAATCTACAAGTACAATCTCAAAAAGATGTCTCCCACAAAGTGGAACGCTTTATCAAAGAGTTGAATCCACCAGGTGGATGATTTAGGAATGACAATGTCAGCTCCAGTGCGAAGCTACAAGAAGCTTGATCCCGCTAATTCCACAGTAGATGAGCATATATCGGAGCCCTTTTTAGGACAGTCAAGCTTTCATAACCAGATACCTTTAGAAGCTGAGTTTGACATTTCCCAAGATGATCACGTTAGACACGACAGAGATTCCAGTCAGACTGACATCTTCACTGTCATAGGTATACAGGAGAGCAAGTCAGATCTCAAAAGCGCCTTTCTCAACATGTCAAACTCTATCATTGGAGCTGGTGTGATCGGCATCCCAAAAGCCTTCAAGAATTCAGGTCTTTTGACAGGACTGATTCTCATGGTGGTTCTCACAGTAGTGAACGATTGGACGCTACGAATGATCATTCTCAACACCAAACTATCGGGAGCAAAGACATTTACAGGATTTGTTGACCACTCATTTGGCGAAATGGGTAAGGTTGTGGTTTTATTTGCACAGGGCCTATTTGGTTTCGGTGGTAACATAGGCTTCGCTGTGATCATCGGAGATACGATTCCTCACGTTCTTAGAAGCTTCTTCAGCTCCCAGATCGCGAATCACAAGGCTGTGGATTTCATTCTAAGCAGAAACGTCATGATTTGTTTTTGTATTATGTGTGTGTCGTATCCCTTATCCTTGGTCAAAGATATCTCCAAGTTGGCAAAAGCTAGTGGTCTCGCACTTATCAGCATGTGTATTATACTGCTTATTGTTGTAATCAGAGGTCCTATGGCTTCTGATTCATTGAAGGGAACAATAACAGGATCCGAGTGGTTCATCAGCAGTAACATCTTCCAAAGTATAAGTGTCGTCTCGTTTGCACTAGTTTGTCACCATAACACTACATTCATTTATGACTCCATTAAGATACCAACATTGGATCGATTTAACCAGGTGACCCATTTCGCGTGTATTGTGTCAGGAATCGTCTGCACCATCATGGGTGCCTGTGGGTACATTTCCTTTGGATCTAAAACCAAAGGTAATGTTCTTAACAATTTCGCCAGCGACGACTGGATCGTCAATATTGCTAGACTGTGTTTTGGGCTCAACATGCTTACCACTTTCCCGTTAGAGATCTTCGTGGTTAGAGCTGTCGTGAAGGACCTGATGAACATCTACAGAAAACGTGCTGGCAGAAGCTTACAAGAAGAGCTCTCCTCAAAACAGCATATAATTATTACAACAATCCTCTCCTTGATACCGATGATAATAGCTCTAGTGACGTGTAATTTGGGAGCAATTTTGGAACTGGTGGGTGCAACATCTGCTTCCCTCATGGCATATATACTTCCACCGATGTGCTTACTCAAAATGACAGGAAACACCAAATCGCGCACGCAGAAATCGCCTTACATCTTATGCATCGTGTTTGGATTTGTAGTTATGATCCTCTCCACCGCGCAAACTCTATATAGTGCTATCACCGATTCAGACAGCGACGGACACTGTGTCGAATAAACGACATTTCTTGATTCACCAGAAGTGGTTACTAACCATGATGTCGTAAGGCAGATCAAGCTGATTCGTCATCACTATATGCTATCACAGGACGCGATAATCTAGCTGGCTTTACTGTCACGACTTCTTCGTCTTGCGGAGATGTAGCAGTAGTGTTCGCAACAGTTGAATCATTTCCTTGAGAAGACGGGCTGTCAGTGACCTCACCCTCGGAAGCCAATTCACCGTTACTGGTATCATTCGCATAACTTTTACCAGCTGCCGAGCCCTCTATTTGTGTAGCAGACTCCTCGTCAAGGCTGATAAAACTCTCTCTAACAGCACTATGAGACCTCAAACCAAACAAAGACTGATATTGTTCAGGAGTGAGAGGCATATTTCTATTCTCAGCAATCATTTTTTGAAGAGCTCGTTCTCTTTCGAAAAACTCCTTCTGATCGTCTCCATTAGGTTCATCATCCGATGACACCACATACTTGGAGGAAAGATGAACCTTAGGAGCATCAGCAACGGTCCCATTCACACCGTGTCCACTAGCACTATTCTTACGCTGAGAACCAGCAGCCATCTTCCTCTTCTTTCTCTTGGTCTTGCTGGCCCTCTTATCTCCAGGAAACGAAATATCGTCATCCTCTGGGTCTTGCTGTCTAACTTTCCTCTTTTTCAAGGCCTTTCCCTTTTTACGTCTCTCGTTTGGTTGAAGATCCGTGTTGAGTGATGTGAGCTCACTATGCTGTGCATCACTAGCCAGTTCTTCCAGGGCTTCAGACTGTCGAAGATCAGAGTTATCACTGAGCTCGTTATCTGACTCATTTGCTAAACTAAAAGCTCCTTCAGGGCGCGTTAGTTCATTCTCGAAATCTTCCGTCTCCAATGGCTGATGCCTTGTTTCACTGATCATATCAATTGTCTTCTGTAAATGTTCGGTGCTAACAGATTCGGGCAGAACCCATCTACCACCTCTCCCCGATATCATTTCAAAACCAATAGTTTCTAGCAACAGTCTGTAAACAGAATTTTTGAAAGACTCTTTATCCTTTGCTTTGTTCAGTATCACATCGCTCGTTCCTTCCACGGCAGCTTTGTTTCCACTCGAAAGAAACATCTCGGACGCAACATCGTGATCATTCCAGGCCTTTTTAACATCCTTGATTATTTGCAAGTTATGAGCAACAAACTCAACCAGCTCGATACTGTCTCTGTAAAGCAAAGAGCTTACAAGGATTGAGATTTTATGCGAATACGAGATCCCTGGTTGTTTGAACTGGATGGCACTCGACATTTTAACAGGCTTATCAATATGAGCGGCTTCAGCATCTCCAGTCAATAGATATTCACGTATTGAGCGATCATGCTCCTGATTCAGCGTCAAAAGTTCATAGTAAATACAACTGGTTGAGTACTGAAGTTTCTCGAAATTATGCATGAAACAGCTCAAAATCTTGGACAACTCTTTCATGGTTGAGGGGGATAGCATTGCATCTTTGATATCATGCAATACCAGCAAAAAGTCCAATCTGACAAGTTTCAGGAAGTACTGCTCCTTTTTAAGTAGAAGTCTACTAAAGAACGAGAGGCATCGCCGGATTTGCTTTTCATCCAGTTCACTGAATTTTGAGAAGACAGAGATATAGCAGTTGACAACCTTTTCATGGAGTATTCTATTCTCAAAGTTTTCAAATCTGGCTTTATCATATTCCATAAATCTTTTCAATCTTTCTTCACTGATCTCAATGTCTGAGCCCATTTCTCCTTCTGAGTCAGAGATTGCATGATCTTTACCGTAGAGATGTTTTATACCTTTAGTTTTTTTCCCCAAAGCGATTGGGGTTTTGAGCTTTGTCAAATAGTGGAAAACCTTCAACAATACATGAGTATATTCAATCATGTCAGTAGCAAATGGGAGCGAGATTTTGTGTGCATCTTGAGGAATCGTAAACAGGATGTCAATATCCTCTTCGCTTGACATTATTGTTCTGAGAAGTCCCTCTGCGGCTGCTGTGAGCATTTCTACTTCCTGTTTCTCACTTTCAGTTGGGGCTTCAAAGGTTTCGATATCAAGCTTATGCATTTCGACTATAGTCAAGAGGAGTTCTTTGAAGGTCTTTACACTCACCCTCAAAAGGTTGTACTCCCTGTTTTGGTAGTATTTCGGAATGTTGCTTCTCAAAATGATTCTTAGCGAATCTTCAGAAAGAGATTCTTGAAGATATCCAAACCGGGCGATCGATGCTTGTTTATTCAAATCACGGTTGAATCGTTCAAAACTGAGAATCCAACTCATGAGAAAGTAATATCTAAACTCTAGAAACGCGTTGAGAGTCTCCGAAACTAAAGATCTTCTAATCGCCAACATCAAAGTTCCAAACCCTGCTTCCACAAAGTCAACAAAAAACGTCTTGCAAATTTGTATAGATGGCGAGGTGAGAACATGTGTTGTTGCAATACCAAACTTTGTATCAAAGTCCGACCGTGTACTTTCACCTCTATTGGTGGTCCATCTAATAGTGGACGCTTTTTTTGACATGCTGGCATCGAGTTCTTCTAAAATATCATAGTGGACAAGTTTGTTCTGGCCCGACAAAGTCACCGAACTTTCTTGCCCGTTTCTAACACTGAGCAGTGTTCCGAAATTTGAATGACGCGATGTTGTATTCTGTAAGAGTCTCTTTTTTAGATCTCTATCCTTGCTCAATATACTACCCAGTTCGGATGTCATGCCACTGGGCGTGTTCTCTCGCTGTTGTCTCCCTATGGGTGCTTCCCCGCTTAGTTGGTAGATTGATGCGACATCGACTCCATAAGAAAGATAGAAATAACAATCTAGACAAATGGGAGCCAATACGGCCTCTTCGAATTCCTTACCTAGGCCAGCTGTAATAGTCTGAAGAAATGTCAACACCTTGTTCTTTTTGAATTTGAGTAAAACATTATCTATTGAGATGTCATCTCTACTGATACCGGAAGGCATATTATCGCTGATCTGGAGAGCTTTGCTGGACGATCGATAGTTGGTAATATCGACACTTGCAGGCTCAATCCGTATAACGTTTCTGAAAAAGTTGAGACACAAGTTCAGTATTATGGTGTCCCTGTTTGTTCTTTGGTCTTTGCGCAAAGCCAATATAGGCAATGCTATTCCAACCACTGATTTCAGACATTTGCCTCCCTGTTGATTCAGAATCGAGTCCTTGTAGCGGATATGCGATTTTTTCAGCTTGATATAGAGATCAATTCTGGCAGTGCTGGCACTCTCTGTAATTAGGTTAAGAGGTCTCAAAAGAGCAACTAAAAGCTCCAGCGTTGATAAGAGAATGCTGGTATATTGTGTTTTGTTTGAATCCACGATTCTCGATGGTAGCTGGATCAGAATGGGCACCAGATCGTTGGTCACTAATCCATTATCAGCGCAGGCAGAAGCAACATTCCAGTTATCCATATCATCATCAACGGCTCTTATCCATCTCTTTAAATCTTTAAGACACGCTAAAGCGTCAGATCCGAGAATATACTCTCCAGTGTCGCTAGAGCTGTCAATTCCTCCAAGAGCAGTACAGAGAATAAGGATTTGCGACTTCAGTGCTTGCTCGGCATCTGACACTACATCACTAGACCGTCCAAGAGTTCTAATAGTGTCTAGCCGGTCCTGTGTCTTGTTCTCAGTATGATGTTCCTCTTCTGCATCGCTTGCAGCAGATACAGATGCTGAATCATTGTATCCTCTTCTCAGAGCCTCCTCGACATCCTCGTCAAAAGAAGAAACGTCCTCTTCAGCAGAAGAATATCGACGAGCTCCTGAGAATCGAGACATGTTGCTGTTTTTGTCCTGTTTCGAATGATGGATGAAGGAGCCATAGATTAATATGTTCGATTGAAATTCACGAACGCGTAACTAGACTAATTCAACAAAGAAAATAATAATATGATAATTATTATTACGATTAGGTAATCTCGTCAGACACCTCACACCGCTGAAGTAATCTGATTGAAGACATCTGATGGCCGGGGTAACGGCATGAGTAGGGAAAACTGCTTCATATACATACACACACCAAAATGGCAAGTGAAACATCACGCATATTATCTGATTAGACCTCATTATGTATCAGGCCCTCAGACATACCTGAGGACTCATTATATCCCACTACCACAGGCTCATCAGCATCAATTTTGGCTTCAGTCTCAGACTGGTGAATCTCTTCAAAAGTCTCCGTTACATCTCGACTATCCACCATCGATGCCTCATGATCAAAGTCGATCTCTTGGCTCTCTAGAACACTTGGGTCGTCTTCTCCTCTCTCCAAAGAGTCCTCTTTGAAGACCAACACTGCTTGTGAAAACTCATGTTCTTGGTCTTTCGGATCAGCACTGCCGTTCACCTCCTGATCCCCTTCGTCGGTCATACATTCATTTATAGACTGTACACCCAAATCCACAAATCCACTCTCGTCCAGAGAGTCTTGAACCAGTGCTCCTGATTTGGAGATCTGAGGTCGGCTATCATAGATGCTGAGAAATCTCCCGCTTGGATCGAAATCATTGATTGATGTCTTCAGATTCTTGTAATCCTCGTCAGAGACAACCAGTAATCCCAGAAGCATGGATGGATCCATCTGGTTTAAATGCAGCTTTCTTATCTTCCTGGTGTGTACCGAAGGGATATTCAGTTTGGATTCAACTTCAATATAGTTGCTGGTATCCATCTGCTGGTCAGCGGGAGTCAGAGCATTGGTGGTATCACCTGCAACAAGCAACGCCTTCTGTGGTAAGTGGGGATCCAGATAGAAAAGGAAGTCCCCTTGATAACCAAAAAAGTAGTGTGACGATGAGGGTCTTCCTCCAGCGATCCCAACAGATTGCGGCAAAGCCAGCATCATTTTTAAGAAATTCCAATATATGGGATTGACACTCTTAACACCCAATCTGATACCTGCCAAGATAAGGGTGGGAGTAAATTCGGTACTGCCTTTATCTGATTCTGAGAGTCTGAGAATTTCATCTTCATAGAGGTCGCCACTATCGGTAATATAAACCCGCAATCCGGCCCTGTCAAAATTGTCCTGGCATAGCACCTCAATGCTTCTTGCAGCAGCAGAGGGACCAAACCATTCTCCAGGTTTCTTCCCCGAGCACTTCATCCCCTGGTCAACAAAATTGTGTATTGAAAACAAAGCCGACGGAATATCTACAAACCAAGAAACAATCTCACAGTGTTTATCATAAGCTCCACTATCGCTCCGCAAAGTCGATTCGTCATATCTCCATGATCTTCCTACATGAATCCGCAGTAAAGCATTTGCGAGAAGCGACTGGCTGGTTCGAATCATGCATCCCCAGCCAGCGTCAGTCGTGAATCCCTTATTCATGGTTGAGAAGTCTATCGTTCCGCGGAACAGGGAGCTAAACGATAGAGGGGAAGGCCCGTCATCCGACCTTTTTATCATAGGAAACCCTGTTCGATAGGTTAGCCATATTATAGTTTCGACATCATGTATGAACTGCTCCGGCCATGCTTTTGTGGTCTGTTCTTGCCCCTCACTGCTGTCAGCACCAGGGTTGCCTTGACTAGCAACTTTGTGGAAAAAGTTGCGGATGTCATTAAGATTGAGGTTTTGTAGCTGTTGCTGAAGTCTGTCGTGAGCCCAGCGTGGCTTCTGTTGGCTAGATCCCGAAGAGGGAGTATTGACGGCAGTAACCGCGTCTGGAGATTGTGTTTCCGATGAGTCTCTCGAGGGGCGGTAGGAGTTTCCGAGAACAATGAGTTCTCCTTCGGTGTCATCGTTGACTGTCTCTTTATTCCAAATATACCCTATCACGTTCTCAATGTCTTGCAAGCTGTGCTTTGAGGACATAACAGTCTGGAAGGTAAAGTGATCTTACAGCGTGAGAAGACGAATTTCTCCTAATCACACCGCAGATATTCAGACTATTAAGGGTTTCTGTGTACCATATATTGCTTTTTCAATGAATACTTAGGATGCGGAAGAGTATTGTTCCCCTGATGGTGCAGATGAAATATGTAGCATGTGATATACAACAAGAGCCATCAGGCTATCTTTTACATAATCTTTGCTACTTTAATAAAAGATCAATGCCTGACGCAGTTTTAGTGGCACGTTTTTGAACTGGCAGCCAGGAATCAAAATAAATAAAGACTTAAATCGTGCATTTGATAAATCAGTAGGGAATAAAAGAGGTCGAGGGTAAGAGGGCAGCAACGAGCCTTATAGACGGGAGTATGCGCAAGAAATAAGTTACGGAACTGCTTCACTGAATAGAAGATGCCACACAAACATAAATCAAGAGGAAACAAGAAAAAGTTCCGCTTCAGCAGCAGAGAAGGGGAGCTTTCGGCATCAAAGAAGGGCCATGGTAGAGGGAGACGAGGAGGCAAAAAGTTGGGGGTCGCTCGCGCGAACCCTTCAAGAGAACATCCCGAACTGATGGATCTGGGATCTGGACAACTGAGACAGGATAGTATGCGGCTTGGAGCAGCTAGACCTGGAAGGAGGTTTGAGTTTTTTGAGGAGGTTGAATACACAGGAAGACACAGGGAAGAAACAATGCGAAAGCCTCTCAGGAAAATGCCTATAGAGTTTGTGAAATCTAAGGAGGACTACGATCCCAAGGTGGAGTTGTTGGAAAAGACTCCAAAGGCTAAAGTTTCTTCTGCCAAGGCTGATTTTGAGATAGATAGGCTGACGGAAAAGGATACCGATGATTACGATACTAGTGTGGAGGAGTCTGAGGGTGAGGATGATTACTTCAGCGACATCAGATCGGTGGAGGATGAGGAGGACGAGAGTGGCTTTGAAGATAGCGAGGACGACTCCAATGTGGTAACCATTGGTGGATTTCAAGGACAGGCTGTTCGAAATAGACACGGCGAGCTGGAGATTATTCTCCCGGTGGTTCAACGCAAATCGGGACATATGACTGAGCTCGATGCCCATCTGGAACGGGATAGTGAGACTCCAGATGACTCCTCTGATGATTCTATTTTACGGGATTACATCGCAAACATTTCTAACGACAAGAAGATGAAATCAGATTCCGATGAAAGTACTTTGGAAGAAAAGGGGACAAAAACAGAGTTACATGAAGATACCGGTGTGCCAGAGTTTGGATTTCTTCCCGAAGATTACGAGACATTTGATGTATCACAGGTCCAGGTTGAAAATTTACGCCAAGGAGGCTCTGAGAACGAGATTTTGTTTTACGTCAAGTCGCCTCTCCTTTTCTCATCTGATGAATTCCAATGGTGGGACAGGGGTGATTTTGTTGAGTCATTGATTGAAAACGGGCTGCCGGAGCATCGTGTGGACGCGTTTCTGAAGTACATTACCGCTAATATTGAAAAGCCTGATGTTCCTCTTAGTGACGAGCTTCTGTCTAGCGGAACCGATTTAGATAGCGAGTCAGACGATGAAGAGGGTGAGGACCAGGAATGGCTTTTACAGTTCAGCAGAGGTATGGAGAGAGCGTGGAGTGACCCGCTAGAGGTCAGCACCAAGTCAATAAAGTACAAAGGTAAAGGAAAGAAGAAACGATTGGACATTGATAATCTGGAAGAGCATGAGATGAGAAAAGAGCTTATGGAGCAATTATCCGGGAGACGGGTATCTGCGAAGAAGAGCGGACATGAACGGTCTTTCGACCCGTTGTCTGAGGAATATCTTCTGAATAAGTATCCGTATGAGTTACATGTTAGAGAGATGAAGCAAGAATATGACGAGTTTTTTGAAGACACCGCTAGAGACACTCTTCGGTTCCCACCTCTGGATCCCCATGGAATAAGGACGTTGAGAAAGCTGGCAGAGTACTACAATCTAAAGGCGAGGACGTTTGGAAAGGGCCCTAAGTCATACGTTGTCGCAATCAAGACTAAGATATCTACTCGGACCACGCCTGAATATGAGGAGATTGGCCGGCTATTGCGGCAGCGACCCATTTTCAAGCGTTCGGACGTGCGGATGTCATCTGAGGAGGCGCGAGAGCTGCGTAACAAGCGCAAGATGGCCAAGGGGCAGTCCAAAGGACAGTGGGCTCCTCGAGAAGGAGAGCTTGTGGCAGCCACAGCACCAGAAATCGGGTCTGATAATGTTGGAAGACGGCTACTGGAGAAGCTTGGTTGGCAGAAGGGAGACGCTCTTGGTGCCGATGGAAACAAGGGTATTGTGGAGCCCATTCAGGCGCGGATGAAACTGAACAAGCGCGGTCTTTAGAAGGAGACGGAAAGATGGCCATTATAAAGTGTGAAGTGTATTAGTTAATAAACTAGTCTATAAAATTATCCAGCATGACGAGCAACAAGGTTTGAGAAGTGAAGCAAAATAGTGAGCACCTAGTGATGCGCTAGGCTTGAGAGGGTAGCCACTCCTGCTGGAGAGTCAGCGGTACGACTCTTCAGGAGCATTGGTCGTTCAGCAGGTGCGCTGAAAGAGGTATCTGACGAGGTGCGATGGTTGTGGGGAAGAAGAGACAGGTTTCCGTGAGACATGGACTTATTCAGAATGTCCTTCATTTCCACGTCTCTGCTGGAACGAAGCTTTCGCAGAAACACGTCCTCGTCCAGGTCGCGCAGCCCACTAACTATAGAGCTGAATGGAGGTAGCTGGACCTGGGGCTGTTTTGCGGAGGCCACCACGGCGGAGGGTTTGAGGACGGGTGACTGTAGCGGGGTGGTGAGCGGGGTGTCATTCGGAGAGGTGATATTGAACACGGCAGTCGATCTGGAGTCGGGCAGGGTTGGCGAGCTGGGCCGGGATCTCTTTCTGTGCTGCTGCGGGTCCTCGTTGGTCATTGTGGACAGGGACGTGGACGAGCTGGAGTTCTGCGACATTCCCAGGGACGAGAGCCTGTGGAAAGAGCCTGCGGACGACAATCTGATGGGAGTGACTCTTTGCAGCGATGTCAGGGAGCTGAGAGGCGGCAGAGAGCCCTTAGAGGCAGAGCCGCAGCCATTGTGGAAGGACACGAGCGTGGTGCTGGAGGAGGAGCTATCAGTGAGAGAGGTGAGGGATCTGAGCGAGTTGGTGGAGTTGGTTCTGGAAGAGAGGCTGGAGTGTGGGGGGGTGAACTCAAAGCCCGTGGACGCGGTCGACGGTGCGCCGCCGATGTACGAGCTGGGGGTGGCGGTGAACTTTGCGCTCGCGGATCTCTTGATGCTCTCCATCTGGTGCTGGAAGGTGGGGCTCGTAGGGGTGAGCTGTAGATGTGCGGGTGGCTGGTGCGGATGCTGCTGGGAGGGGGCCGAGATCATCACTGGGCCGAGTCCCTGCTGCTGCTGCTGCTGCTGCTGCTGCTGCTGTGCGCTGTCGTAGCTCATTGCCACCGTCGCCCCCTGCGGAAGAATGTACACCGGGACCGGCTGCGGGTAGATGGGCTGGCCCAGCATGTCGTAGCCAATGGGCATCATCATCTGGTGCGGCCTCTGCAGAGACGCCTGTGCCGTCTGGGGGGGCGAGTGCGCCGTCTGCTTGCTCTGGCCCCTTCTCTTTCGAATGGTGGGGTTCGTGTGGATACGCAGGTGCCGTGTGAGCTCGTCGGACCGCGAGAACTTCTTGACACACCCCGGGAACGTGCAGTGGTGCGGACGCTCGCCCGTGTGGGTGCGGATGTGTCTTGTCTGGTGTTCAAGTCGCAGAAAGCACTTGTCGCAGATGGGGCATTTGTAGGGTCTGTCCGAGTCGCTTCTGGCTTCCGTTTTGGACTCGTTCTTCTCGTTGGAAACGGACAAGGGCGGGCATTCCGCAGGAATCGTCACCGCCTGGGTCTCCACCGACATGATTGGACAGCAGGACAGCAGAGAGGAAGCAAAGAGATGGGTACTAGCAAGAAGTGGGTTTTTTTTTCGCAAGTGCCCTCAGGAAAAAAAAAATATACACTCCCTCTGCAGAGTCTGTTCAGTGTATTTATATTCCTCAGCGCATGCGGCTTGCGTGCTGATTGCTGCACCGGGTGCTCCCAGTTTATATATAGCGCACTGTTCTGGTGGGGGAGCGTATGTTGCCGGCTCGTTCCCCACTACACCTGGAGAAAAAGTTTTTCCGGGCTCACAATAGCCTGCACAATAAAATTGGTGCAGCAGTCGCTTTGTGATTGGCGGGAGCGGACTCTGCTACCCCGATGGTGTGATGGCGTGTGCAGACAAATGGAGCAGAGGCGCACAATAGATACCCCCTCAATATTCGGTGGAGAAGTGCTGATGGCACCCCATGTTGAATCCGGGGGGGAAGGGGCCACAAGTGTAGCTCTGCTGCTGTGCAGGCTCTGTGCGGTCTCACGCTTGCTTTCACCCGTTTGGACGGACAGCCTAGAAGAACACACTGTTTTGTTTTCCTCCAGCCTCATTTTACTCACTCTCAGCTCAACTTCTTTGCGCGTGCGGAATTCCGCTACCCGCGCCGTATCGGGAGTGCGTATCGCTGACATAAGCAGAAGACTCGGCAGCATTTCCAGAAAAAGGTTAAGCGCGTGTCTGTGGGGGAGGGCATCGCTTAACACCCCCAAGAAGGCAAACCTGCCCGTCACCTGCATTCTCCCCCTCGACCCCACCTTCCTATTTTCTGGGGCTAGAATAGGCTGCCAGCTGCTGCGGCTATTGTGAAGCCACCCTTCCCCACCCTACGAGGGAAACATCCACAGTTAGGCTGATATGTTGCTGCTGTCACAAGTCCTCCGTTTGTCCTACCAAAACCCCGGGATTAGGGTGGAGGAGGGGTGGTTTTGTGGGGAGCTCGGTTGCTAATTCTGTGTTCCGGTGGAGCGAACCCGCCTCCCTTGATGGAGGAGCACTACCATTTTGGGCGAAGAGGATGCTGTTTCAGAGCGGTTGGTTGCTCCCCGTGCTGTACAATCCGGGGTAATCACATGAAATGGTGGGGGGCAGGCGGGGAGGGGGAAGAAAAAAATGACAGACCGAGTAATATAAAAAAACGGGCTGAAATCGCAGTGAGAGAAGAAAATAAATAAAGAAAGAAAAAAAATAAAAGTAGGGAAAAGTGACGGCGCCGCCCGCCTCTACGCCGATCGACGCGCCGCTCCAAGTCGTTTTAGATCTCCGCTAAACGTTTTTTTTTCTGTTGAAACGATGAACGATTTTTGTTGTGCAGAAAACTAAAAAAAAACAAAAAAAACGCTTGACGTCAAAAGCCGGATGGGCAGAATGCCGGGCAGATATTTGCTGCTGTTGCAGCGCCGGCTTCTCAGCAGCGGCGGCGGCCCGGTGTGTGCAGCATCGGGCACGCAGCGTTGTGCCGGACAGCGGCCCGGAAACCGGTGTGCTTTTCTTTTGGCTCCAAAACACAGCTTCCTGCTCGAGACGAATCCGGTGTTCTGATCTGTTGGGCATTCTGAATATTATATTATTTTTTTGCTCCTCCTGACTGACTACTTAAAAGAACCGGGGACGAAAAAGTTTCCAGAGTTGCTCAATTTTTCACGAGCAACGTGTTTCTCCGGTCGTGCCAGTCTTTGCTATCATGAACAACATCAAGCAGGCGCTTCCGTCACTCGACTCCACGGTGGACAGGCTGATCGCCTGGACGTCTCTGCCAAACTCCAACGTGTTCCGGGTCCCCGACTTCAGCAAGCCCATCAGGGAGTTCCCGTTCAAGTCGGACAGCGACTGGGTCGCCAACAAGCTGTACCCGTGGTCGCTGCACTACCTGACGCCCGTGGTGATCTCGCTCGTGTACTTCTCGTCGATCCACATGATCAACAGGGTGGTGAGAAACCGACAGATCAGACAGTTCCGAGCCAGGAACCCGACAGCGGCCGTGCCCGAGGACCCGAAAAAGCTGCCTGCTGCTCCGTTCGCCGTGTCCAGATGGAGGCTGTTCAGGGCGTTTGTGCTCGCACACAACGTGTTTCTGTGCGTGTACTCCGTGTGGACGTTTGTGGGAATGACATCCACCATCTACATCAACGCGCACGAGCTGATCCCCAACCTGATTGCAAAGTACTACCCGCCCGCCAGACACCTCTCGAGAACAGAGCTGTTCTGGCAGTCGATCTGCGACGTGGACAACGGAATCTGGTACAACAAGGGCGAAACCATCAAGGGCCTCTCGTTCTACTCGTATCTCTTCTACCTGTCCAAGTTCTACGAGATCCTCGACACCGTCATCATCCTCCTCAAGGGCAGACAGTCCTCGCTCTTGCAAACATACCACCACTCCGGTGCAATCCTCTCCATGTGGGCCGGCACCAGATACTCCGCTCCTCCCATCTGGATCTTTGTGGTGTTCAACTCGTTCATCCACTCGATAATGTACCTGTACTACAGCCTGTCGTGCGTCGGGATCAGACTCCCTGTCGCGTTCAAACAGTGTCTGACCACGCTGCAGATCTGCCAGTTTGTGTTTGGAGGCTCTCTCGCCGTTGTCCACATGTTCATCAACTACTTTGACGTGCTCAACGGCACCTACAAGAGCTGCATCCCAACCAGCGAGGACGCGCTCGCCATCTTCATCAACGTGTTCTATCTGACGCCCCTGACTCTCCTCTTTGCTGCCTTCTATGTCGACAGCTACAAGAAGAAGAGCGGTTCAAAACTGCATTCCAAGGTGAAAGCCAATTAACTTTATACTAACCCCCATAATTCCACCCTGCTGGTGCAGAGATGTCCCCCCATTCCACCCATTTATACATATCTACGTACGATAATTTCCTTTTTTTTTTCCTTCTCTCCACTCACATAGAAAAAGTTTCATCTTAATAAGCAAGGAAAAAAAAAAAAAAAACCCATTCTATAACCTCCGTCATATCCTCTTCAACTTGCACACCAAACCCTCCTGGCGATCGTCTTTCATCCGCAAATCCCCGGAGTTTGTCTGTCCAACCATCTACATCTCTGGTGCAAGGGTTATTCCCCACAATGGTTCTCTACTTCTACAACAGCCACACTTTTCTGCACGACTTCGAAACCGTCACCCTGGCATACTTCAACAGGTACCCGAACCCGTACTCGACACACGTTCTTTCCACAGACACCATAGAGAGACACATCGACAGTCGCGGCATGCTGCACCAGACCAAGCTCGTGATGAAGTCGGGAAGACTCCCCAAGTGGGCCTTTCCGTTTCTCGGAAAGATCAGCACTTCGTGGATCATCGAACGCACCGTAGTTGACCCGGTCAACAAGACGATGAGCACGTATACGCGCAACCTGGACCACACGAGAATCATCCGGGTCGAGGAGTACAACGAGTACGAGACCGATAAAGCGACGAACCAGACGATAAACCATGTCACCGTCAAGTTCTCCAGCGGATTCAAAGGCTTCGGCATCAAAAACAGGATCGAGGACTGGTCAAAGTCCAGGTTCAATGAGAACCTCAGCAGAAGCAGAGAGGGAATGCGGTTCGTGATGGACCAGATCAGAGAAAAGCTCGCCAGCAACCTGCGAGCTACGTAGCGGGCCCAGCTCTACAACTCCTCCTGATGCATACTATATTTATTTTCCAGCACCACTGCTGATACTTTAAGCTTCATTAGATAATAGATTGGTAGTATAAAACAAACTCCTTAGTGACATATTCCCACGAGGCAGGGTCGAAAAACACATACGTTCCGTGCTCAGACCCGGGCCCGTTCGGAGTGGGCTCCACGCTGGAGTCCTTTGTCAGCCACACCTGCAAGTCCTTGTGGTACCTCCAGTTCCTGTTGTTGAGCTCTCTGGCTGCGAGCTCCTGGAGCACGTCCTTTGGCTTGGAGTAAAATATGAAAAACAGCGTCTCATCTCTGAACGTCGGCACCTTCGACTCCACAGAGACCAGCTCGTCGTTGGCTATCCTGAACGAGTCCGGAACGCTGAACAGCGGCTCCACCTCCGACCGCGTCGTTTCCAGCCACGGCGAGGCAAACGTCCGCGATATCTTGGTGCCCTGCTTCTCCTGCGACAAGTCCAGACCCAGCATGTTCAGATCCACCCCAGTCGTGAGAGTCGCGAGATCTGTGTTCTCCATCTTGAGTATAGGCAGCAGCCCGTTCAGCCCATATCTATCCATATCGCTCATAGGCCTACTGTTGTTGCCGCTGTTGCCTGTGTCTGTGTCTGTGTCACCTGCGCCCTGTCGGCTGTTTCCGTTGTACCCTGACCCCAGAGGAGTTCTGCTTGCAGCCTGCTTCACAGCGTTCAGAACCGCCTGTGTGCCGCTTATCTGGTGCTGAATATCCGAGTAGTCTACTGACCCTGTGTTCTGCTGCTGCTGCTGTTGCTGCTGTTGCTGCTGGCCGTAGTTGAGTATCTGCTGTGAAAAGCTGGTGGCTCCTCTCGCCAGCCCTGACCCTGTCGTCGAGGACCCCAGCACAGGAAAATGTTCACTGGTTTGGGAGTCTCCCAGCCCGTTTCGCTGCTGTGCCGCTGCAATACCGCCGGCCACTGCATTGTATGCCAAGCCCTGTGAGGACATGTCCAGATTGGTTCCTGTATTTGCCCAGGCAGCTGTTTGGATGATGTTAGTTCTGTCTTGAATTGGTTCCTGATCAGCTTCCACTTACGCATTTTGCTTGCGAGGTTCACTGCTGTGCCCTCTGAAACCGGCTCAGTTTCTGACCGAGGCTCGTCTTAGTTGTGCAGCCACTGTGTCTGCTGCCAAAAACGGGTACGCTATGATACAATCACTGCATAGACACGATGGTGCTTGTACATATTTCAAAAGTCTCTGCGGACACTCAGGGGAGGGGGGGGGGAGGGTGAGAATTATGTCCAGGTAGGGTAACGAAGCAAAAAAATTAGAATAGAATGCAGCTTATGTAATCGGGACTAGAGGAAAGAAAATATTAATACCATAATACTGTGAGTGTATATAGTACAGCTGACTACAGCTAACTACAAGGTCCAGGGCATCAGTTTTCGGAGCTACTTACACATACACAGTAATGTCGAGGCGACTGCTGCCGAACATCATCATCACCGGGACTCCTGGGTGTGGTAAAACGTCGCACTCGGAAGAGCTTGTTTCGCAGGTTCCGGAGCTCAGCCATGTCAATGTTAGTGAGTTTGCAAAGGCCAATGAGTGTCTAGAGGGATACGACGAGGCGCGCGACTCTGCTATAGTGGACGAAGACAAGCTGCTGGACGTTTTGGAGCCGCTTGTGGAGAAAGGAGGACAGGTTATAGACTGGCATTGCTGTGAGATCTTCCCGGAGAGATGGATCGATCTGATTTTGGTTCTGAGGTGTGACAACACGATTCTGTATGATAGACTGGAGAAGCGGGGGTACAAGAGCAACAAGATCCGCGAGAACGTGGAGGTGGAGATCATGGAGATCCTGCTGGCGGAGGCCAGGGAGAGTTTTGACGAGAACATCGTGATTGAGCTGCGCAGCGAGGACGTGGGTGCGCTCGACGAGAACGTGGGCCGCGTTGTTGAGTGGGTGCGCAACTGGCAGAGCGATCATCCCGACGGTGTGTCCAACGAGACCGGGAGCTAGGACGAGGGTGGTGTAGACGGGTTACAGTAGTAGCAAGCGGAAAACTTTTCTTCTAATTCCAATAGATATATACAGAGAGCAGAGCTGCAGCTATTTACCGATCTTGATCTTGAGGGCTCGCTGGGCCTTTCTTCTCTTTCTGAGCTTGTGCTTCTTCATCTTGAGTCTTCTTTTTCTGAGCACAGATGTGAGAAGGAGCTCTTTCGGTGGTGTGTTGGAGAGCTGACTCGGCTGGCTGAGCTGACTGGACTGGCTGGGCTGTCTGAGGTGGCTGAGGATCGAGGGCGGCTCGCTGGATGCGATCTTCGTGCTGAGCTCGACCGGGAGGAGGCTGACCCTGTTGAGGCTGAGGAAACCACTGGCTGCTGGGAGACGCGGGGCCGTCGCCATGGACGCAAAACGCGCCGACACTCTTGGCACGAAGAGAGCTAGTCTGTTCAGCATTGCTAAGCGGGGCATCTGGGGTGACTACGCGGGCCTGATCAGGGGCTTCCGACCGAGCAACTGTCCCTGACCCGACAACCTGTACCAGAGTGGAAAAAAATAAAGAGAGGTTCCAGCTGGAAAAAAAAAAACAGCAGGGACGATCGACGCGCGTCGATGGGTACACCTAGAGATAACTATATAGCTGCATTAATGTATGTATGTATGTATAATGATTCAGAAACCGTAGCAAAGACTGGCTCCCGCCCGCTAGATGAGCACGTCCACGACGACCAGAACGGATGCCACCCGCAGTCAGTAGTCCGTAGCGAATATCTCGTCCTCGTCCGACATCAGACACACCCCGTCGTCTTCGTCGTCGTCGTCGTCGTCGCCGTCGCCGCGGCCCCCCGACTCGAGCTCCTCCTTCTCGCTTTCGTCCACAATGATGTCCACCACCTCGACGCCCTTGGACCCGTCGTGGAAGTCGTCCGGGTTCAGTCCCGCTCGCACCTGCTGGTATGAAGAGGCAAACAGATCCTGGTTCCAGATGAAACCCTGCGACCGCGTGAGGTTTATTGAAAAGGACGGGATCCTACCTCGCCCGTGCGGGCTCTCTGCGGAGACAGGAAAGCTGTGCAGCGAAGATGAAAGCTCGTAGATCTGGAAGTTGTCGTTCTCCAGCATCGACTTCGAGAGAAACGACTTCCGTCTAGCGTACGGCGACGACGACGTCGTGAACGACGACTTCCGCCGGCCAGAGCCCTGCTGCGCAGCCGGCACGCTCCTTGACATCCCAGACGACCCGCGGGTCGGCGTGCTCGGCTTCTCCCCGTGAGAGTCGTACGTCACAGCAATAGGCTGCGCCCCGCTGGACTTCTGGTTCTCGGAAGACGACGCTTCCAACGTGTAGTTGTGTCTAAACAGTAAGGAGGACATGTTGCTGCAACAACCTGCGGTCGTGGCTCAGAAAACCCGGCACTGAATGCTCGCTTCACAGCTCCGTGGTATTTCCGATAAGACAGCTTCCTGTTTCTGAAACAGCGGTATGCGGAGCGCTCTGGATTCGATCACAAGTTGAGAGACGGTTTGTGATAACTCGCAGAAGATGACAGTGTCCCAGTTATCCTGGTCATACATTCATATCCTGCGTGAGTATACGAATTTCGTGAACAGGTCTACTTATTGCTCAATCTCACTTGACTGTGTGCTCAAATTAAATTATGTCCTTTAATTGCTAATAAAAATAAGGTGGGGCTGGAAAAAGTTACCCGTCTTTATGTATTTTCTTGAACTGATTACGTAACGGGATTGAGACAACTAGGAGCAAGGATATGTGTACGGTCAATCAGTCTTTGGACTTCTTCTTCTTCTTCTTCTCCTTCTTGTCAGAGCTGTCATCTTCAATCTTTCTCTTCTTCTCCTTCTCCTTCTTCTCACTCTTATCTTTCTTTTCCTTCTTCTCACTCTTCTCTTTCTTCTCTTTCTTCTCAATCTTCTCTTTCTTCTCTTTCTTCTCAATCTTCTCACTCTTCTCCTTCTTATCCTTCTTCTCCTTCTTTTCCTTCTTTTCCTTCTTCTCACTCTTCTCACTCTTCTCACTCTTCTCACTCTCATCGTCAATACGAACATCGCCTGATAGAGCAAGCGCCTCCTTGATAGCGTCGGCGTTCTTCATTGGCGACTTCCCCGTATCGTAAAAGGCCAGTCTATCTTCAACCTGTTTCTTCAGCACCAAACCAAATACATTGCTTGGCTCGTCAGAGTAGTTGTCAATTCTTGACGCAATCGAACATTTGTTAGCCAGGTATCTGGAAATTCTTCCCTTATTTTTGGCCGCAGCCTTACCTATGAAAGACGAGTGGTAGATCAACCCGTATTTTGGCGTGTTACCTTTGGTTTTCAGCGCTCTGAATAAAGCCTTCTCAGCACCTAGAATTTGAACCGTAGATGCAGCCTGCTTCGACAGATTGGTTAGAGACCCAGCATGGGAAATCAATCTGGCTCCCACAACCTCTCCGATTAGTTCAGACAGATTTGGTGCCACAGTGTGCATCTTTTCAGTCAAGTATTTGTACAAACTTCTGCGGTAGTCTGCTATCGAGATCGCTCTTTCTGCAAATGATAAAACATTGGTCATATCTTGTTCTGAGATATCCTGTCCCATCGAGATTCTGGCAGCGTCTATAATCTGCTGGGCGACACCTGCATCCTCGCCCACAATCGCCGCAACATCATGCAAACTCTCCTCACTCAAAGATGTCTTATCCTTGATGAACAAAACTAACTTGGAATAAAGATAATTATCATTGGAGATTTTCGCAAGCTCTGGAAAGTGCCATCCATACCACTCCTTTACTCTCATAGAATAGGTGTTGATATCTTTGTCAAGCTGGTCAAGTAACGCAATAGCTTGGATAATATGATTGTCATTCTTCTGTACAGAGAACTTAACCTTGGCTCTGGAGTATGCGTGTCCAAGACCAAGTTGCGCTCTTTCCAAATCACCTTCCTCAAGTCCTTTGAGCAGTTTGATTCCGTGCACTCTGATTCCTCGTAACAGATCCTGCACAATCTCGTTAGAATGGCAGTCAACGTATGGGAAAACTTCTTTGATAGAAGGTCCTAGTGCTCTATCAGAAATACCTAGCTTGATTGTGCTCTTCTTTGAACCTTTGGGAAGGTTCAGCTCGAGTACCGACTTCAGGTAGTCGGATACAAGCCCCTCACTGATATCATTCGCATTCTCAAGCGCCTGTGCTGCCCCTTTGAAGGGAGCAAATGAGACAAGCTCAACAAGCTTTGAGAACTTCGCCAGGTCATTACTAGCTTCCTGAACCTCCTTCAATCTCGAACCAACCTCATCCTGCTGTAGCTTCACCTTGAAAACCGCATAGCCGGTCGGTTCTTCAAACAGAAGAAAGTCTATACCTGACATAGTGGGATTGCTTCGGTGATAGTACAACTGCCGCAACTTGTTCTCAAAAGACAACTCTCAGTACACATCCTCCCTCTATAATCAATGCAAAAAAAGTCTGCCCCAAACGGTTGTGAGAGAGACAGAGCGAAAGGGTAGAAAAAAAAATTTTCACGACCTTCACACATCCGTACACTGAGGACTTCTCCTACTCGACCGGGTAACTCTCATCTGATCTCAAAGGTATAGCCCATTGCTGCTGCTTCCTGCTCTCTTGAACTTGAAATTTGTGTCCACTTTCTCTCTCAGTCTGCCTCCAAGACCCCAGAAATCATCCAGGATGGCAGCTAGGTCTATACAGCCATCGAAGTTGAATTTTTCTAGATCAAGATTGAACGCTCCTTCGGAATCGACAATCAAGCTCATGCTGGGGATACGATGAATATTAGATAGTGAGATCAGAGACCCTGCAGCTCCTGTCACAAAGTGCGGAGGCCTCATGTCAGGAACGTGCGACAACAAACTGGACGGAGAGATGTCTGGATGGTTTGTAGATACGAGCTTGTTCACGGTCTCGTTGTTATTGAGCTCGCTCGTCCCCAGGCACACCAGCGTATGGAAACTGAAGTTGCTCAGAATGGCTTCAGAAAGAATGTTGTAGATTACTTTGTTTTTGAACACAGGCACGGTTAGGAAGTTGAGTTTGATCGGTTTGTTGCCGGACGTCGTAGCTAGTTGATAGATGTGGATCTCCTTGCTGTCCTGACTGAGAGACGCATTGATCTCGGATCTGTACAGCTGCTCCTCGTCATCAAAGTCTGACTCGGCGTCTTGGCTTTCCAACGGCTGTTCTGGGAACGATATCGTGATAGTGGACACCAGCTGGGGATTGTAGTCTTTCAGGGATCCCAGCGAGTCGCTGACGATCTTCAGCACTTCGGGAACAACCAAGAGGTAGTCACTGCGTGTGCTGACATGGTGGTCGACGGAGATGTTGGGCAAGACGGGTTCCTTTTCCGTCAGCGGGTTTGAGTTCCCATCTAGCTGATCGTCTTGTATTATGTGTTTGGGGGTCGATAACTCTTGAAACGGCCGGAGCTTCAGCACCGCGTTAGTATTAGGAAGAACAATTGGCGTCAGAACATGCAAACACTCACCATTGTGTTGGCTGCGATCAGTTGTTCACGTATACCGTAGGAGTACGTTGTTTACGAGATTCGCCTTCTAGTGGAGTAAAGAAAGATACAAGGCAAAAAAAAAAAAAAAATACACGAGAGTGAAAAACTAACGACGACATGGAGGAGCAAGAAGCGCACGTCGTTCAGTGGTCTACCCGTCAGACGCTCCCGGAATGTCGCAGATCTCACAGTCCCAGCTGGAGGCACTCACCAGGAACTTCTCGAAGCTGCAGTCAGATCTGACAGACCTGGTGTCTTCGCGCCAGCAACTGGAAACACAGTTCCAAGAAAACAAGATCGTCAAGGAGGAGTTCGATAAGCTCAAGCCGGAAGCCAAAATATACAAGCTCATAGGCCCAGTTCTGCTGCCCCAGGATAACAGCGAGGCGGAGCAGAACGTGGAGAAGAGAATCGAGTTCATCAAGAAAGAGATCGAGAGAATAGAAGCAAAGATCAGCAGCACTCAGTCGAGCATGGAGACGGCGAGAGATAAGCTTGTGAGCGCCAGAACCGCTGCTGTTGGGCCCCCCGTGAGTAGCTGAGCATTCATTTCCCACTATATAGCTCCTATGTACATCGGCACAGGGATCAGCCTCGGGCCAGTTGGCTCTTGATGAGGTTGATCGTGCTTGCTGCGTTGAAAAAGGCCCACTCCTCGAACGAGTTGTACGCGTAAGCGAGACTGTCCACCTCGTCCAGACGGTCATTCATAAACTCCAGCGTGTCGCGGAACCCCGGGGTCTCATCCTTCAGCATGAACAGCTCTGACTGCACAATCACGCCCGAGAGCGAGAACCGCTTCGAGTACCACGCAAAGTCGTTCGAGAGGTCTCCTGAATAAAAGGCTATGTCGTCCGACAGGTTGTGCAGCTCCACCAGAGACGAGCCCAGGTTCAGGGGTAACACCATATGTCCGAGGGCTTCGTGCAGGTGGTCAATCACCGGCCCGTTCGCAAGCAGTCTCTGGCCCACAAGAAGCCGCACTCGCGCAGTTTCCGAGGACAGCTGCTGCGCCTGTTCCTGGTAGTTAGCCAGCTCTTTCCGATTGTACTTGAGATGAAAGTTCACCAGCTCCATGACAGGACTCTTTGAGCCAGACGTCAGGCCGAAAAGTGCGCCCAGACTGCTGGGATTCAGCCCCAGGTCCGAGGCGGCAGCTCTTATAGACGCCTCTGTGAACCCTGTGTGCGGGACATGGCTCTTGTATGCCTGCAGAAGAAGCTGGTTCTCTAGCAGCGTCTCGTCGACAAGAGGAATCTGGGCGTGGTGAACCGAGTGGAATCCCCGCTGGCAGGGTATCCGTCTGAAAGGATACAGTCTTCCGAGCTTGCAGGCAAACATTGTGTGCTGCTGGTGGACGGATGAAGGTTGCAACGGGTGTCAGCAGCAGCAACTGATAGCAGAGCTCAGGAGGTGTCATAGTTTGTTTTTTTGTTCATTTATTTTTCACACATCTGCGCTTTTTTTTCTGTAAGGAAACGGTGTTTCACCACCTACTTGCGACTGGAACGACTCGCCACAGTGTTTTCCAGCTTACTGGTCGAACGTGACCAGCTTGCTGTACTTGAACTCATCAATACCCCAGAATGAGTTGAACCGGCCGTTTCCGGAGTTCTTGATCCCGCCATGCGGAAGATGCGCCTCGTCATAAACACTCGGCCTGTTGATGTGCACAGAGCCGCTCTCCACAGACCCTGCCAGCTTGTAGCCTTGTAGATGGTTCGACGTCCACACAGAGCATTTCAGCCCGTATCCGAGCTCGTTGATCTCTGTAACCGCTTTCTCACTGCTGGAGTACTTCTTCACACAGATCACCGGCCCAAAAGACTCCTCCCTGAACAAAGCAGACTCCGAAACAACGCCTGTCATCACCACGGGAGTCACACCAGCGTCTGACACCTGTCCAACCACAAACTCAGCCCCTTTGTCTACTGCGTCCTCAATGAAGCTGCGCACCCTCGAGCTGAACGCGGGTGTTCGTTGCTCAATTGCCAGGTCTGCGTCCTGCTGCAGCATCTCTGAGCCCAGCACCTTGAGTTGCTCGAGAGCCGCATCGTAGATCGTCTCGTGGACGTAAAGAACGTCTGTAGACATGCATATCTGTCCCCTGTTGAACCACCCTGACCACAGAGTGGTCTGTATGGCTCTTGTCAGGTCTGCGACATCCGGCTCGATTATAGTGCAGTTCTTGCCTCCAAGTTCGAGCAGAATCGGCTTGAGATGTCTCCCCGCGCACGCTGCTATCTCACGGCCCACTCTCGTGGACCCCGTGAAGTTGATCTTTCTAATGGCCTCGTGGGAAATGAGTTTCTGCACAGTCTCTGCAGCATCTGATGGTCTGGCATGGATCAAACTAAGCGTCTCTCGTGGAACTCCGGACCTCAGGAAACAATCCACCATGAGATACGACACCCGCGGAGAAAGCTCGCTCGACTTGACAACCACAGAGCAGCCCGCACTCAAAGGAGCCATCACAGACCGCGCCGTCAGTATCCCCGGCGCATTCCAGGGAGAAATACTCAACACTGGACCGATTGGCTCGCATAACACAATCGAGAGATCACTCTTCTGCTGGAGCGGAACCGTTCCATCCGGCTTGCACGACGCCACTGCCTGGTAATGTCTGATATTGTCTAACGAGCCGTGGAAGTTGAACTCTGCAAACTGGCGGGGAATCCCTATCTCGAGGTGTGAATCGATGAACTCCTCTTTGAGGGCCATGAAGTTGGCCGCAACAAGGTCGAATACCTCGTTCTTGGACGCGACCGATAGCCGTTTCCACTCGCTGAATCCTTTCTTCGAGGTTCGGCAGACAGACTCCAGCTGCTCTTCGCTATCAATGGCTGCTGCGTGATGAAGAAGCTCTCCGTTGGGAGAATGTACGTCGTACCTTTCCGCAGTTACCACCTCTTTTCCTCCCACTATCATCGGAACGGTGGAAACCGCTCGCACCTTCAACATCCTCCTGAACAGCGCTCTTCTGGCCAACATGATGGTGGCGCCGGGCTCGCTCTATTCGGCTCTGGATCACCTGGCAAGCTTTCTCGGGCTGTTTCTAGCGGCCGACTTATCAGTTAACCCGTAAAAAGTGATGATCCAAAGAAGAAAAGAAATCAGTAAGGGTTTTTGCGCGGGGTCCACCATACGTACAGATCTCGCGTGCAAAAGTGCGCGCACTGTTTCGAACACATCCTTGCACTGAAAAATTTTACTCTCCGGAGGAAGAGAAGAAAAAAAGACATACCAGGTCCTTATACATCGTAGTAGATAGAGTGAGTGCGCAGCGAACAAGAACGCAGAAACACCCGGCCCGTAGGTGATCATACGCTCTCAGCCAGCTATCTAGCTTTGCTGCATATACCGGGATCACTTCTGTGACTACAGGATCTGGGATTCTTTTCTGCTCACTACAGCTTTGCGTCAACTATACATCACAGAATCAGATGGCTGGGGGTCACAGGTTCCTCAAACAGTCAGCCAGAGCGCTGGCTACAACATCAGCCGGTACCCCTCTGAGCTCTGTCTACGCTGGTATCATTCTGTCTCGTACACCTATTGTCACGCCCGAGCTGTCGGAGTTTGACCAGAAGTTCTACAGATACCAACAAGAGCTCGAGCGAAGACTGATGTGGACGTTTCCAAGATGGTACTACTTCAAGAAGGGTACTGTCTCGGAAAGAGACTTCACCAGGGCACAAACAGCGCCTATCTCGAAGAGTAGGGGAGTCTGGTTTCCAAAGGGGGTCCCTGACTTGAAGCACGGCAGAGACAGAAGATTCAAGGAGGAGATTGTTCTTCCGAGGGCAGAGGTGGAAGAGGAGTCGCAGGCGTCGGGGGGATTAGAGGGAAGCGCCGAAGAGGATCTGGAGGACGTGAGCAGACCCATCAGACCCCAGCCAAGAATAACTAAGGCTGACGAACTGAATGACCTCACGTCGCTAGAGAGACAGCTGGCACGCACGTTGTACCTGGTTGTGAAGCAGGACAGCCGGTGGAGGTTCCCGTCCTTCCAGCTAAGCGACGACTCGAAGCCGCTTCACGAAGTTGCGGAGGAAGGGCTGCGAGCCATTGGAGGCGTGAATATCAACACATGGACTGTCTCTAGCACACCCACGGCTCTACTCAAGTACAGCAACGGATCCTTGCTGCCCTTGCAAGCGGCGGACAACGTTGTTCCGGACGTGGCCAGAGAGTATCTGATAAAGTCGCATATTGTGGCCGGTAAATTCGACCCGAAGAGCAGTGAAGCACTCGAAGAGTACAGATGGCTGACCAAGCAGGAACTCCAGGACCTCGTGGACGGCAGCTATTATGAGCAGGTCGAGTGTCTGCTGTCCAATGTCTAGCCGCTGTAAAGGCATTAGAGTTCATACAGGCGGCCCCGTCTTTTCAACGTGTATATAGCGCACAATTCACTACGATTGATTCACCCCTCTATATATAGAGCAGCAAGATAAAATGCGCAGGATAAAAAAAAATCACAAGCAAGAACATTAAACTGTAACAGGAGAGAGATGTCTTCCTGATCAGACGCCAGAACACGCAAGCATTGAGTATGACCACTAATCCCCAAGGCCCCCTGCTGCCGTCTGATGAAAAGCCAGAAGCCGGTAACCTCACTGAGCGAGTCGTGAAGCTTGTTTCTGTAGGGCTCAAAGAGGCGTCCACAGACTCTCCGAGCTTCCGAGCGTCCATCAACTACCAGAATGCCGACATACTGGAGTTCGAAACCATCCTGAAAGGCATCATCGTCCACATCAAGAGGTTCTACTCTGCGTACAGCGCATTTGAAAGCGCATCTCATGGACTCTTGGACTCATTCCAGCCTCTGATCGAGAAAAACCCAGCTATAGTTGGACGGGAGATTGCGCGACCCTGTTTGGAGGGCACGTTTGAGGGAATCACCAAAGTTGCAGATGCGTTCTTCGGGTCATCCAACCACAGGATCTCGGGGGAAAAGCCCCTCGAGAGCCTGCTTCAGAACGAGTTCGACTCCTACCACAAGGCCCACAAGGCCTTCATCGACACTCAGTCCAAGTACGATTCGTACTTGGAAAGATTCATGTCACAGCCGAAAACTGTCAGCAGCCAGAAGGCTAGAGAAGACGCGTTCCAGCTGTTCGAGATACGCAAACAATACATCCACATCTCCCTCAGTCTTTGGATTTTGATCACCAAGTTGAGGCACAAGATATCTGTCAGTCTGGTGATGGTGTGCGACTCTCTGTGGAACACCACTTCGCACTCTCGCAATATTGCAGAGTTCCTCGGCCTGAGAACACTGTATGACACTGCGCAGAGGTCGAAGTACTGTCTCAACTTGCAAAGCCACTCGTACGGCTTCCTTCTCAAGGACATTGTGTCGGCCCGAACAAACTCTGAACACAGTGTGATTGAGATTCTTACACCCTCAAACGATCTGAGCTCATATGATCCGGCAACTATTGGGGGCAAGGGCAACTTGGAAACGTTCAGCCCCCAGTTGGAGAAGCACGGATGGGTGTTTATGAAGTCTACAAAACTGAACTCCAAGGAGATAGTTTGGGTGAAGCGTTGGCTATTTATCAGGGACGAGTTGTATGGCTTTCTAACGCTCAGCCCCAACGGTCAGTACGTTGAAGAATCGGATAAGATCGGAATTCTTCTGGCTAACGTCAGGTACGTCCCAGAAGAAGATCGCAAGTTTTGTTTTGAGGTCAAAACATACCAAACTGATCTCCTTTTACAGGTAGAGACTCTCGCAGAGCTCAAGAGCTGGCTCGCGGTTTTCAATTCCGTCAAGTTGAAAGCTATACAAAGTAGCAATGAGAGCTCCCTAGCCTCTTCGAGAATTGTTCCGATACTGAACGTTCTGAAGCTGACGCCAGCAGTCACGAAAGATTTTGAGCTAATTGATCGCATTAGCAGTTCTGTCGATGTTGCAGCGATCCAACTTGTTAACCAGGCTCTCTCAAACACAAATATCGGGATCAAGTTCAATGCCCCCCTGACCACACAGTATACAAACTTAGCCTGCTTGTCTCATCTGTTCATCACTTCGTGCTCGTATCCATCGGCAATCACTGCAAATGTGTGGGGATTCATTAATTGGGGATTATACTACATACTGGACAATTTTGAAAAGGAGGCAGAGCCTATAGTTGCCAGGGGGGCTACCACAGCGGTGGTTGGCTTGAGGTATCCGCCATTCTACCCCTCTGATCTGCGCTTAATAGACCTTCAAGCACGCTCAATATTCGAATCGTTTATTGGACTGGAGGAGTACTCACTTGCGACATTCAAAGCTTCATGGTCGCCCAACCAGCAGCAAGAGCTGCTCTGTAACTTTTACGTTACTGCTGACCACCTCTTTGTGTATACCATCAACTGTGGCCTGATCTCGATTTATCCAATCAAACTGCTGGATATTCTCAGTGCTGAGTCCATCTCAAGAGAACATTATGATATTTTGAGACTGTACTTAGTCTCTGGTACTTCAACGAAGTTCAAACTCTTCTTCGATTCCGGAAACACCATGAAGGATATTATTAATTATTTGACTGCACAGAAGAGATCAACCAGCAAGAAGAGTCTAGAGGAGATCATTTCAGAAGTCACACAGATTAAAAGAGTTTACGAGAAAGCGACTCTATCTGTTCCGCCATATCCTACTCCAAATGGTGGCAGTCGTGGGCAAAAAGAAGCTGTTTCCTCAACGGTCACAATCGCGTCACCCGCCGATAGAGGCAAGGTGGGGAAGCTGAATTACAACGGAGAAATGAACTCGCTATGGATCCAAACATACAACCTGCCGGCAAAGGCATTGTTCCATGTGCTCGTCGGTGACCAATCATTTCTGCTTCAGTCAATGTTGCCGTTCTCGATCTTATCAGTGGATGTCAGAACGCAGCATTCTGTCTGGAGATGTGACTCTAATCAGCAGCTGACAAGAAATGTGTGGGATGGTCATGTTGACGTGATGTCTGTCCAGCAGAAGATCGAATCCATATCTAACAATGAGTACTACAACTTTGCACAAGTTACCCCTCAATTACGCTTACCATTTGGACTTGTCTGCAAGATAGAAATCAGATTCGTGATCCACAGCATAGAATCAAATGCCTGTAGAATGCTGGTATATTACAAGTTGAAAAACTCCAGAAGTTTGATTGCATGGCCAATTCGAATTCTGTTCCGTCAGGTGATGCTGTATAAAGTGCAGGAATTGCATGGGAGGGTCCTTACTGCGATGAGAAATCTAAGCAATGAGAAAAAGAAAATAACATCCGCAATCAAGCTTTATGGTCCTATAACGAAGTTTGACGGTGATACGCCAACAATAGAGGAGGAAATGTTTGAAAAAACACCTAAGATTGTTCGTCTTCGCCTTCTGTTGACTCTCATACTAAGAAAGCTGAACCTTGACCTTGATCGGTTATTGTATGATGTGGCAAGCGCTATATTCAAAGGATTATATCAATTCTTGCATGCTTTGAAGGTTCATTACATTTTAGTTGTTATGCTGCTGTTCTCGTTGTTGATCAATGGTTACCTGGCTGGCAAAACTTCCTACTCATACTGGATGGAAAGACGCACTGACTCACTTGTCAATAGCATTGTTGAGAAACCAACTTTGATGAAACGTGCTATATTTCTGAAGGACATTGACAACTTGGGAAGCCAGCAACGCAGTGTGATATCTTTCAATTCGACGGGGTCGGCTTGTTTTCAAGAGTTTCATAAACGATATGATGTTTTTGGATCTGACCAGGATCTAAGTGACGAAATCAAGGAAAAGCTTATCGCGTATGGAATCAGGAGAAACGAGATTCTCACGGATCTCAGTGTACTGAACAGTCTGGAGAAGAAGTTTCTCTCTTTGCAATGGAGAAACTGGATCCTCAGTGAGTACAAGAACTGTGACTTGGCTAAAGAGAAATACCCGGAGAAATACGACGACTCTCTGATTGCGTATTGTGATTCTGTACTCAAGGAGTTAGAGTTTACGCACCAAGCGTTGATATGATAGTGATGTGTATGCATATGGAATTAAAGTCCCTGGTTGGCAAGATTATCGGCAATATCAAGATACAGCGCAACAGGGTTGAATACCTTAAACCCACAAAGCCTCTTGGCTCTCTCTGCGAGTCCGGTCCAGTTGATGAGATCTAAGTGGTCAACGTTTCTGAGGTCTCCTAGGTGCTCACCCCATCTTGAGCTGCTGAGACTAACAAGTCCGTCGTTCGCGCCTTCTTTGTAGTTCACTAGAAGCCATGTGAGATAGAAGAAGTTGAAGGGGTTAGGGTGGAATGATGAGCCGTAACTGAAGTAGCGGACGTTTGGGTCATCAGACATTTTGTCATTGAGACGCTTTGAGTTTTCCAGGGTCAGCTGTTTGATTGACGGAAAGAACCTATTTGTGAACCCCTCAGGGATGTTTTTGAGCACGTAATCTGCAGCATAGGAGCCGTGATGAGGCGTGGAGATTGTCGTCAGAGAAGCAACTTCGAAGTTTGTGTGCTTCATATTGGAAATCATGTATCTGCAGTCCAGGCCTCCCATTGAGTGCGCTACTAGATTGATCTTGAGCTTTTGGTCGCTGTCTGGCTGCAAAGTTGCAGCAATGTTCTCCTCTATGAACTTGTTCAGAGCTGCCGATCGCGTCTCTATGGACGCAAAGGGGGGCATTTTCGCTACCAAAACAGTGCATCCGCGTGACCGCAGCTCCTTTTCTATCCCGTTCCAGTACGGGAACAGCTCGAGCCCTGTATTTGCGGTCTTTGCGAGTCCCTTTTGCAAGCTCTCATCGTCCTTTGCTCCCAAGGCCTTCAAAGCTGGAATGGTAATCAGTCTATCAAACCCGGAAAAACCATGACACAGAACAATGGGGTACTTCGGCATACGGTACGAATCTCTCAACTGCGTGTATCTGGATACGTCCAGGTCGTCGTCGCTGGTATTTCCCGTGCTTCTTTCCAGGGTCGGAGCGTTAGATTTCTCGCAACCAATGGCAGACAACCTGAACCCTCTCTGGATCGAAGCCGTTGGATGAAAGGGGACACCTCCGGCCAGAAATGCCCTCCCCCATCTTTTGAGATCTGGCTGCTGTAGGACTCGCGTTCTCATGCTCAACAGGTCCTCCATCTGGCAGCGCCTTAGTTGTCTGATAACCGGAGACATACACATCTCTAGTTTGGAATGTAGTAAGCACTTTTTCTGGAAACATGATGGCTCTCTTTTTAGGAGGGATAAAAAAAATGACGATTGTGTTTCGGAGTACCTAAGCACTTATGTAAGCGCGATATCCTGATGAAAGAAAGGGCTGATGATATTTTTGAATGAGTGAATGCACAGAATACCCAGCGGTGGGCAGAGAGAAGCCTGCTTTTCGCAACGCTACTGTCGCATTGGGTGTCCAAAGATGGTGTCCACGGGTATACTGTTGTGGCTTGTGATCCCAATGTCTGTGGTAGCGGCATCCCTGGAAGGATCATCGAGGATCACTCTTGATGAGGAATCACTCAAGTACCAAATAGCATTCAGAAACGAGTGGTTCTCCGACCTCGGGACCCGGTTCTCCTCCGAGGAGTTCGACATCGCAACCGAAGTCATCCGCCATGAGCATCTCGAGTACCTGTGCAACACTACAACCAAAAAGCTGGTGCGAGAGCAGGAGCAGCCCAAAGCTGAAAGAGCGACGTTACTTCAAGAGAAGATCGAGGCCGTGGACCTCCTGCGGTCGCAAGGTCTTGAGCAGCTGGTGAAAGATGGTGCGTGTCTCTACTGGATATCAGGGTACTGGGTGTATGCGTCGTGTATGGGATCGGCCATACGACAGTTCCACTTTGACTCCGAAGCATACACAAGCAAGGGAATCCTGAGACCAGATGCTGCTACCCCTGAATATATCCTGGGCAAGTTCCGTGCAGGCTGGCTGGACACGGCCAGCGACTTCCAGCTGGTAGAAGGCAGCGACGGGTCGAACATGCTGTCTCATGTGGTTCGCGGCGGATCGATCTGTGATCTCACAAACAAGGAGAGAACGGTGACTGTCAACTATCTGTGCGACAACTCGCACACTGTTCCTGCGATTGTGAAGGTGTTTGAGCTCCGGACGTGCCAGTATGAGATGACAATCGCGCTTCCGAGCCTGTGCAAAAGCGAGCTATTCAACCCAAGAGTGCACTTCAACACGGTAAACATCACCTGCACACCGATAAGGCCCCCATACGGGACGTTTGAGGACGGAGAGGTTGTCCGCTACGAGAAAAAGCTCGATCTCGCAAGCATACGTCTCCAGCCCCTAGGCTGGGGGCTACATATGGCACGAAACCCGGACCACGAGCAGTCCCTTGGCTTCCTGCTATCCACCAAACTCTTTCACAAGTCTCCAGCACAACTGGAAGAGGACAAGTTGAATGAGCTACTATTCGATATTGCCAACGCATTCGCCAACCTGGTGAAAAGAGGAATGCTTCTATCGCCACCTGCTGCGCATGCTCAAAGGCAAGTTGTGAAGGAGGACTCTTTTGAGTATGAGACGGCTGTGTATGGTAGGGACGGGGAACTAATAGTCAATGTGGAGATTCATCAGGAGCCTTCAGGAAGAGTGGTTTGCACTCTGCTAGACTCCGACGTGATCTTTGAAAACTTCAGGAGATTCAACGACTGGAAAGCCCCTGTTAATCCTCTATTCGTGGACACTGTCTGGAATGACTATCTAAGTGATCGCCTTATTTACTAATAATGAGCCATAACAAAATAATATACAATCTCATGAACCTCAAGGCTCACCGTCTCTTTCTTGGCCTTCCTAAACCTGAGAGCCTTCCCACCTGTCCTACGTGGACATTACTTGGTGCAGCTGAGGGCAGAGAACCACTATAGGTGTGTTGAGAGACCAAAAGCTTAGGGCTGAACTTCAGCCCCAGATCAGCGGGGCTCAGGTTCTTCGATCTTATCAGTCCTAGGATCATACGCTTCAGCTGGAAGAACTTATCGATCTCCTCAGAAGAAGGCTTGCTGACTTTTCCTGTTCTGTGCCCCGTCTGTGCACCCTGGGCTGGCTCGGTAAGTTGTGGAGAAGGGGGAGAGCGCTCCTGTCTGAATTTGTTGAGCTCAAGCAGCAGCTTGCTTATAGACTTTTGGGAGTTGTTCTCCTTCACCTGCCTCTTCTCTTCCTTATCAATTTTGTTTCCAACATTCCATCGTAGGAGGTTTTCTAGGTCGATTGAAGACTCAGGAATAGTCTCTGCTTCTTCTTCTTGAGAATGACCGTCCGAGTCTCCATCGATACTCTCTTGTAAAGCTTCACCCTTCTTCTCAGATATCTCTGTCTCTTCCGAGAAACCAACAGCGCTCTTTCTAACATCGGCATCCTCTGATTCTGGCCTGTCTTCTTGCTCCGCCTCCTCAAAGTCTTCTTTGATGTCGATGATCTTCTTGAATCCCACTTGCTGGAGCCATAACAAGCTCTTCCACTCGTTAGAGATTATACTCTGACCCTCATCGTACGATGGAGCAAATGAGTACTCTCCTTCGATTGGACCGTGCTTGAGCCACTGCGCGGCAGGAAGTTTGTACCAGTTGGGGTGGAAGTACTGAGATAGAATTTCCGTTACTTCCTGGTTCTGGCTGATTCTTGGGTCGGGACCAGAGAGAGAAATCAGCGTCTCGGGTCTGAGGGAGGTCAGATTAGGAGCTACCTTCACTAATTCAAAGGGGGTTGTCTCATCAAACACAAACTCTTTGTCCTCCAGCTCGGACTTGACAGAATTCAGAGATGTGAAAAGCGGCAGATTATTGCTCGCAGTGACTGACAACGCCTCCTTCACCTTCCCAATGTATGCAGTGGAGATGACTTCGAAGTCACGCGCTAGACTTTTCTCGAGATTGGTGTGTAGCTTCCCACCCTTGTCCTGCTCTTCCTCCTCGTCCTCTTCCTCATAAGGATCCTGCCTATTTCGGAGGTTTCTTTGACGAGTCTCACCAGTTGCTACTCCATTTTTCTGTGCCTCTTCGATCTCATCTTTGCCTGCATCGAGTCCCAACCGGGCACACTCCCTCAGCAACAGTTCCACGGCCACTCTGTAAAACCCATCAGTTTTTCCACCGGTCCTGATGTCATTTTCGCTCTCAAGAAACCTCAATTGGGCAGAAACTGTGATGTCGTGGAACAGCTCGTATGCTGAACTATACTTCTGTGACTGAAACTTGTCTGAGATACCAGGAAATCCAGAAAACTCCTTCTTATCATCATCAACCGAATCAAGAAACGTTAAAAAGGACTCAGAAATCTTACTTCCATCCCCTTCATAAAACACGTTCTTTGGCGGGATTCCAGATGTCAGCACCTTTGAAGATGCATCTATTCTGGTTAGAACATCAAAGAGATCCTGGAATAAAACACGAAAACTCGTCTGTTGCTTCATTTCTACGATTCAACAGAAAAAATCACCCTCAGGCCTAACAGCTCATTGACACCTCACAGAACTTGGTCCCAGACTAGAGTGGAGTTCTAAAAGCAGGTTGTCTTGGTCACGAGCTAATGAGACTGTATGTGGAACTCCCGCGAGCAACAATTACTGATAACGTGCTCTCCTCTCCTTCTCTTGTATTGTGTATCAAAGTCCAGCTTAGCTTTCACATCAGCGACAAAACTACTTGGAAAAAAAAATCCAGATTACACAGGGCTTCGTAACCATCCTTCTATGACTTCACTGTAGTTGTACTAATCACCTATATGTCTTCTATATCACGATCCAAGATCCATGGATCTTCTGTTGTTTCACTTGAATGACGGGGAGATCACAGCCAGCACCTCCCGTTCCTATAGAGGCTCCAAGACGGGGAACAACATAGCATTCTCTCTCTGTAGGTGAAATGTCTTTAGGAGCGTACGGAGCTCCTAGAGGCTTAGAGTATGTGATCAGCCCGCTGTTTTTCGCTATGTGAGCAATGGCTTTAGGATTGACGTCATTCAATGGCCTGAATCTCTTCCTCTGTAGCTTATTTTCTGATTTGTTAGCTGATAAACTTAGTGACTGGAACACTAAGAACTGGGGGGGCAGCTCACCACAATTAACGACAACTGAGCCAGGGTGAATGTAGACAAACTCGTCCACGTTTGATTCATTTGCAGACTTGGAAGGGATAAGAGTCACATATGGAACTGATATAATCGACTGCTTGCTAGTAGTTCTTATATCTTGGTCGACCATATCAGCTCGCACGGCTAGTTGGTCGATGAAGCCAGCAGCCACCATCTGCTTTATGGCCTGAACCTGTACCTTTGAGGGCTTCCCTAGCTTTAAATCTCCAGATCCTGTCAGCGAAGACGCTATTCCTTCCTTTGCAGTATTGATGCGCACAATATACAATAGCTGCTTTCTGAGCTTAGTGATTTCATGCATCTGCTTGGATCTGAGAAAGTTATCCTGGAAGAACTTTTCAAGTTTCTCCGATGGTATGTGGTCTGACGCACAAACAGCAGATAGTAGCTGCAAGCTGTCGCTGAACTTATCAAGCTTGGAGAAAAGCTTTCTGGATTTGTTGAATTTCGAATATGTCAAACGTTTGATCTCTGATTCTTTTTGGCTTTCACTTTCGTCAGATGTTTCCAAACCTAGGTCGAATTCAGTCAGGAGAGGACTCCCCACTGACAGCGCAGATACAAGAGCCACAATGTATGGAAGACAGTTATGCTGGTCAGCTATAATAAGCATCTTAGCAAACCGTGGACTGAGCGGAAACAAACTCATCTTCTTTCCCATATCAGTTATGTTATTGACCTTATTCAAAGCTCCCAGGAACTGCAAGATTCTCTCTGCTCTAATCAACTTGACAGCTCCAGGAGGAGTGGGGAACGGGAATTTGTCTATGTTATCAATACCCATGCTTTTCATAGACAAAACAACACTCTCCACAGGCATCCGCTGAATTTCTGGAGTAGAGAACGGCGAGAATTCGCTTTCATAAACGGCCGATGAGAACAGTCTGTACGTATGTCCGGGACCAGTTCTGCCAGCTCTTCCCGATCTTTGATCAGCACTGGCTTTAGAAATCCACCCTATCTCATACGATTGAACTCCTGTTTCTTCATTGTAGTGTCTCTCTTTGGATCTTCCACAATCCACAACATATCTGATTCCAGGTATAGTGAGGGAAGTCTCTGCCACATTAGTAGCTACGACACAGATTCTTGACCCTTTTGGAGGATCCTGGAAAACTTTCATCTGTTCAGAAGTAGAAAGCAGCGAATATAGCGGCAGTACAAACAACGGGTCATCCGGTGTTTGGCCCTCCTCCAAAGTTTCCTCAAAGCCTTCTTCTTCCTCCTCGGAGTCAGTGTTATCCTCCGAGACTTCATCAAAGTTCTCAGGAAAGTCGTTGACATTGAATTCTATGTCTTCAACTTCGACATCTGCAGTTTTAGAAGTGACCCCAACGTCTAACGCATCTTCGATTTTATGAACATTAGTAGTTTTCTTATTTGAAGGGAACTCCCGTCTTAGTCTTCGCACAAGGTCAATTATCTCAGCTCTACCGGTGAGAAAGATCAGAATTCCACCACGGGGAAGTCTTTTGTGGATTTTGCAGACCTTCTTGAATGCCTCATCCACATAGTTCGGATATGTTCTTCTATTGAAATGTACTGAAACAGGATACTGTCTTGCGTCCACCTTCAGCACAGGAGGAGCTGAAGAGAAGAGTTGAGTATTCTCACTGAAATCCTTCACTCGAAGTGTGGCCGACATTATGATGAGCTTGAGAGGCTTGAATTTTGTTGGGCTTTCCTGATGGTTCTTACGCCGCAGCTTCAACACTCTGCTAAGCATTCCAATTAAGATGTCAGTATTGATATTTCTTTCATGGGCTTCGTCAATGATAATTGCCGAGTATTTGGTCAGCAGGAGATCAGACATCATCTCTCTTAGAAGCACACCATCAGTCATGAACTTCAAAACGGTTCGGTTGTCTATGGACGTATCGAAACGAATCTGGTATCCGACCTTGCTACTGTGGTTCCCCAGCTCCGATGAGACTCTTTGCGCCATAGACATGGCAGCCACTCTTCGAGGCTGAGTGACTCCAATTATTCCAGGAGTGTCAGAGTCAGGGTTCCCGTAACCTGATTCAAATAAGAATTGTGGAACCTGTGTAGTCTTCCCAGAACCAGTCTCACCACATATTATCACGCAGTCATTGTGGTGAATGGCTTCCATTATTCTGTGTTCTTCTGAAAAGATAGGTAGCTGCATTCGTGCTTTTTGAATATTGGGTTCTCTATCCACATCAACAGTGGCTACTTTTCTTTGTAGGTTATTGTCAATAGGAATATAGTCTTCCTGGAGTTCGTCTTCCAGGTCCTCCGGTCTTACAGTTGGTGTGTACTGGACATCTGTTTTGGACGGTAAAGGCGTTTCTATCCGTCCTTCGATCTCTCGTATGCTCTTCTCCGCCCAATCTTTGAAGTCTCTTCCCCTTTTGTTGTGCTCCTCACCGTGTTCAGTGTTGCTGTCTGAGTTTCCGTCCTGGTTGTCTGAGCCTGTGTCCTGGCCTCCTGATGATTCTTCACCGCTGGATGAGTAGTGAAAATCTGCTTCGTCTTCGTTCCTCTGTGTATTTTTCTCTTCAGCCTCTATTCGAGCTCTCCAGCTGTATCCCTTTTTCGACCTCTTCTTCTTCTTCTTCTTTTCTATATCTGCAAACCCAAAAGATGCCTGACCACCCGCAGATTGATTTTGGGGTCTGTAGTCCAGAAATCCAGCCCCTTTTACCGCCGTCGACTTGTGATCCTCTAAATGTGTGTTCTCACTTTCAGAATCACTGTCATCCCAGTTCCGAACCACTCGTTGCTCGTATAGGATCTCGTTTGTTTCAGCATCAGCCTTGCCCTCCCTTTCCTTCTTGAGCGCCTCCGCAACCTTCTCACGCTTCGTCTGCTTTAGACCCGTACCGATTAGCTTGGCTGACTTCAAAATCGAAGAGTCGATTCGAGTCTCTTCCAGCTTCTTGAAGAGCATCGCCTTCTCCTCACGCTTTAGTTGGTGCTCTACATACTTGTCAAGTCGCTTCCGCTTCTGGCGGGAGACCTTTTCCTGATGCTGTTCGGCTAGTCTCTCTTTGAGTTTCCTTTTCTTTCGATTTCGATCTGCCTCTGATATGACGTTCAGATCACTATCTTTGGTACTATATTTCTGGTCTTCAGCGTGCGGTTCATTTGATCCCTGCTCATCGACATTTGTCGCTGCTTTCCCGTAGAAACTCCTTCCCATTGTATACGCACAGACAGCCCTTATTCAGGATGTCTTCTTTTCTGTGATCTTGCAGCTCTTCTATTCAAGAACTAGAAATTTTTTTTTTTCAATTGTTATACTCTATAAAAATATTTCATGATGTGTGTGCCTTATAATAACTTCATCAAAAGATCTAAAAAAATCAACCATATCAACTCTCCTCAGCATATTACACCTTCACTCGAAGCTTCAACCCTGTTTCCAGGCCTGAAAGGGAACAGAGGACCTGACCATGCAGAAGAAAAAAGACGACGGGCTTGATTACGGATCCTTGGACTACAGAAACGTGAATCGGATTCGGCTTGGAAAATACGAATTCAATACTCTGTTTGGGAATTCTGCCCTCTTTTTTGCTAATGAGCCCGAAGTACTCGGGTATAAGGTTCTGGAGCGCAACGGAAAGCCCCCTGTCTCTACCAGAAAGATATCAGAGTTCAATGATGCCAAAAAATCTTGGATTGATAAACTCCATATATGCTCATGGTGTTTCAAATACACAGAGAACGAGGAAGAAGTGCAAAAACATCTCGGGTCTTGCAGGTACAGGACTCGGCTTCCAGGCAAAATCATGTACGATGGAGACGATGTGTGCATACGAAAGGTGACTGGAGCCAAACACAAACTTCTCTGTCAGTGTCTCTGTATTCTCGCCAAATTCTTCCTCGACAATAAGTCGGTCTTCTTCAATCTAGACCTTTATGATTTCTATATCATCTACAGAACACTGGACGGGATTCCAACTCCAATGGGGTTCTACTCGCGAGAGCTACTTTCCTGGGAGTCCAATAACCTCTCTTGTATCCTAGTTATTCCTTGCTATCAAAAACACCAGCTGGGAACCAAATTAATAGAGTTTTCATACCGTTTGTCCAACTATGAGCAGCTCATTAGTGGACCTGAAAGACCACTTTCGCCTTTTGGAGAGAAAGCATACGTGAGATTCTGGGCAAAGTCTCTGGCTCGGGAGTTCCTGTACGGACAGCTACGCACCTTGTCTCACGTCACATTGGAACTCATTAGCTTCAAAACAGGGTTTCGAACTGGGGATATTGTTTTGGCTTTGGACCACATGGGCGTGCTCTATGAACGCGGAGAGCGCTCAATCTACACCGACTACTATAGTGATCAAGTGAACAGCGACGAGCGGTTCCTCTTTCTGGAGGAGCAGTCCTATAAACTGTCAATAGTGAAGTCCATAATAAAAAAATGGGTTATTGAAAACAGCGTCTCAGCTGATACCGCACTGGACCCAAACAACCTCATTTTATACTAGCACGAGTGTTCACTCCGCGAACAATATCTCTAGCTCCTCGAGTCTTCTTTTCTTTCTCTCTTCATCATCCAAGGAGAGGGCGTCACCTAGTTGGTTTTTCCTCTCCTGAATCTTAAGCATTCTTTCTTCAACGCTGTTCCCCATAATGAACCTTATGACTTTCACATTATTCATTTGGCCCACTCTGTGTATTCGGTCAATAGCTTGGAACTCGATTGCGTTGTTCCAATGAGGATCCAATAAAAAGGCCTTGGAGGCAACTGTGAGATTCAATCCCACTCCTCCGGCCCTTAAACTAAGCAATAGAATAGAGATTTTTTTATCCGTAGTTTCAGTACTGAAATCATGCAGTACTTTCTGTCTCTGATCTATGTTGAGTCTTCCATCAAACTTATAGATGTTGAACTCAGACTCATATTTGTTCAATTCACACTCAACAAGATCCAGAAAACTGGTGAATTGTGAAAACACTATCACATGATCATTAGGATTATCTTCTTTGATTTGATGCAAGTGAGATAGAAGCGCGTTGATCTTTGAAGACTTTCCATAGGGATTGAACGGTCTAACATAATAGTTTCGCTGATTCGAGATGGACAGGTCCGGATTGGCCTGGGTCATTAAAATCGAATTATCCTCATCTGTCCCGACTGTTGCAGTTTTCCTGAATTGAGAATGTAAAGCCCTAAACAGTCTGGTTTTCTTAATTTCACGCCGACACAACGGACACAATGTCTCAGCCTCTCCAAACCCCCGACTGCTTTCTGTGACTTCATTCAGCACACCATGATGATGTCTTGCTTGGAAGTTGAAATGCTCCATTAAACAATTCAAACAGAAGCAGTGCTTACATTCAGTTATCACGACCGTGTCAATTTCAATAGGGCTGGTACAAATCGAACACTCCTCAGTCTCTAAATCAGAGTAACTTTCGTAGATCTCACCCTTGATTCGGATAATCTCCTCGGTTGAGAACTTGTCCTTTTCTTCCTCCTGCTCAATATCGTTCAAAATGTCCAATGCCTCGTTATCCACTTCTGCTGAGATCAGCTGTTGACTCTGTGTCGACTCTTCATCTACTGCAAGTCCCTCGTTTGGACTCGAAGACCTAATCAAGTCGATGTGACAACAAATTTGTCTTAGTCGCAACAAATGAGTGAGAACCGAGGAATAATTCTTCAAAATAGAACCAGATCTGATGTCTTCCCTGAAATTGTGGATCATCCGCGCCTTAAACCAGCTGTAAATCCTCTCTTCCTTCTCATTGAATTTTAACCTTTCTATCACCACCTCTTTCTCAGGAAGTTTGACTAGTAAATTCCCCTCTTTATCTCTTTGGTTCTTAGTTCTCCGTAGCAAAAGTGGATCAAAAATGGATTTCAAAACGCTGAATGCCTGTGGAATATCCCTTCCGGTGTCAAATGGATCGGTTATGAAATATTTCCATAAAGCGTACTTCTCCCATGGTTGTACTCTCAAGAACATGATCAAGGAATACAGATCATCGAGTCTGTTCACTATTGGGGTACCTGTCAAAACCCATGTTCTAGATGCCTGAATAGCGTGTGCTGCTTTCGCTGTTTTGGTTGATTTATTTCGAATAGTATGACCTTCATCCAATATTATTCGAAAGAACTTCACTGAGAACAGTCCAACAGGGTTTTTTGTCTTGTTCAATCTAGACCATTCACTTTGCAACGTTCCATATGTTGTTAAGACAATTGTTGGTGCGTTTGGATTATCGCAAAGTAGAGAGTTAAGATCTCCCAATGTATCATTGCCGTAGTATATAAAGCATTTTCTCTTTGGGTTTGCGTTAGCTTTGAGAAATTCTGATTCCCATTGTCCCAACAGCGTCATTGGAAGAACAATGAGGGTTGACTTATGTGCGTATCGTTCATTCGAGTTCGTCTTAGTGTACGATGAATCTTCTGGGCATGTCAGAATTAAAGACAGCGTAGTGATAGTCTTTCCCAATCCCATTTCATCAGCCAGAATTCCTCCGGAACATTTTGATCGAATCACAGGCTTCTCGTAACCACAATCTCCAGAATATAGATTGAAATAAAATACATCGGGTTCTTCAGTATTAGGTCTTTGTTTCTTGGGACCACCACCACGAGCACCAGAATGCTTGTAGACAGGACGCTTATAAGCTCTCCACAAAGGATTTGAAAATCCACTTTTGTCATTATCTGATTCTTCAGAAAGTCTCTTTCTGTCCTCTTCGGATACTTCAGGGTTATTGGCACCAATCAAGCCAAACTCTTGTTCCCTTCGAAGCATCCAAGATAATCCAAATCTCTGGTAGGGTCTCAGAGTCAGTGAGAATTCAGCAGGATAAGTTTCGGGAATTTGTTCTTGTATATGATCCGATTGAGCAGACTTGTAGAGATCACGCAACTGAGGCAAACTCAAAGACCCAGCATCTTCTACCTCCGGATTGGTTGTCGAGCTACTCCCTGTCAAATCGACAGTGTCACTTGTTAGAAAGCCGGAGCTGCTGCTAAAAGAATCTGTATCATCAGTGTCGGTGACTCTTTTGAGTTTCAATTTTGAAAACAGTTGAGAGAGGTCGTAAGCCTTGCTTGTAGATCTTGCAGCATGCATAGTCATTAGTGAGTCATCAACTTCTTGGGTAGAGGAGAATAGATCTTCGGCCAAAAAGCAATCAACTGCAATAAAAAAGGAGTCGCCAGTCCTCAGTCTCGATCCAGGTAGATAGGATATGAAGGCTTCAAACCTCACTGTACTCGTTATTAGAAAGGGCATTAAGATTTTTGCATCATTCTCTTTACACCTTCCAACCTCTCTGCTGCTACCACGACGTGAGTCATCCCATTTCCTAACGTATACAATATGATGGTTATCAGGTGTCTTGGTCAGCTCGACTTTTTCGGAAGTTTCCCATCCCCCAAAGACTGATCGAGTACACCAGCACTCAATCTCAAAAGATCCTATGTATCTAGATGCGTCCTTTGATCCAGTGTTCTGCGTATCTGTTGACTTATCATTTCTGCTTCGAAAAGACCTATCATGCTCTGAATGTCTCTTCATGGAAGGCAAACTCGAGGGCAACTTTTCTGGAGAGGGAGTTGGATTGTTGTCTGTCACAGCAAGTATGGTGGGTGTTTCTGTTCTATACCACTCTGGCCGATCTAGAAATTCATTTGAAGCTTGGATTAATGCGTCATGTCTATGACCAAACTTGTTAAAGAGCTGTTTCACCGCCTGATCACCAATACCTGCAAACATCGCCTGAATTTGGGATTGGAAAAGCTCAAACTCCTCATTTGGGGTGTATAGGATAGCTTGTTCCTTTGAATAACTTGTGAGATGATTGGGAGTCTTGTTCTCAATATTGTGGTCAAAGAAGAGCTTCTTATCCTCCATTTTGGCTACTATTCGTGATAGCTTGGTAAGCCTTTGGTTATAATAGTGCTACACATTTGCTACTCACCTCTTTATAGTTTGTATATTTTTGAGAGGAACGCGTCGTCTTTATTTTTACATATTGCTATGATTTAATTTTTTGCACAACTCTTCCCTGGAGAGAATTCATACAACGTCCCAACACTTCACATCCACTCACGATACTGATAGATCAAATGTAGTCAGACACCCTAGGCTCAGGCCCTGTCCAAGGAGTTATAGAGAGATCACTGCTTCGTTGTGCTGCGTGAAGATAGTTTTTCAAGACTTCTAGACTCTTCATGATTCAGCAACTGGCACAACCACTGTGAGCTCGATATGTTCGTCCGATTGTTTTTCACTTGCAACTAATCATTGCAAACTTACCACGTGTCTCTACTCCTCAAACTGTTTCTGCAAATGGTAAGTGAATGGTCACAACAGGCCACTAGAACCTGTACCAGTATTAGACTATCTACATAAGGTGTTTTGCTCATGAGGTCTTCCAAAGCATTGACAATTTGGCCGCTTTGCTTCTCCCTTTTGAGTATCACTTCGAACTTTGGCACAAAAGGTTGACCCAGGCGATGGTTCTCTACACGCGAACTATAACTCAGTCGCTTCTGCGGTGACTTGCTTTGATCCGGTTTTACACAATCTGCGACACTTTTTTTCTCTTGACGCCTTAACGGTTCTTGACCATCTTGACAAGCTTCCAGCCAAGCTCGTTATGCGAGGTACTCCCAGTATTTGTCCACTTTTCTGCGGGCAAGACTTCCCTTGGTTATAACTGTCTATCTGCCAGGACCATATATCATAGTATCCCAAACTAAGTGGATCCACGACTTTTATTTCTTACGTACATAACGTATCTGATTGAGTTTGTTTATCGGTAAACAAAAAGAAGTACTCGCTAAATACAGCGCAAAGGTTTGAAATTTTGTGTACAAATACTCCCATACTGCTTTTCTCGGAGCATACAACTGCTCCATCTTTGCACAAATCACATACTAGGAAAGTTATTCATGATGGGGCTTGAGAAAACAGAAGTGAAAGCCAACCACAATTCTCCTAAAAGGAGAACGTCGTTAACAGCCAAACACGGAATGATGACTCCGATTTCGAAAGTGAGAAAGTATGGAGGTTCTTACTCTGATTCCCGTGTAATCAGCCATCCAAAGCTCACAGATCCCAGTATTTTGAGCTTTGCAAAGGCTACAAAAATCAGCATTTCTACAACAGCAGGGAGTGATAAGGAGAATGTGTTTGAATCTCCATCAAAAAAGACGAGGACAACCAAGATTGGTTCCGACGCCGAGCTCAAAAGGTTACTAGCTAAAAACACTAGACTGATGATGGAAATCAGCCATAACCAGGAAGAAATATTGAAATATCTGAAGAGCGAGACAAGCTCACAATGAGACCGATTTGAGTAGATTTTTTCTGACAATCTCAATAGGGATGAGGGCATCCTCTAAAGAATCATGCTCCCCTGTTTGAATGGTCTTACTCAGATACTTCCAGGCCAACTTTTTCAGGGGGTCTTTTCTGCGAGGATCAACAGTGTTCTCCGAATAAAGAATTGCAGTATCGACTATCTTAGGATATATCAGCCGCAGCACGTTGAGGTCATTTTCCAAACCGTGACCGATTATCACCGTGGACTGGTCCGTGAGCTGTCCTAACTTGAAAAGCATCTCATCAAACGTCATAGCGTCGTCAGGAATACTGGCCACGCCAGACACAAACGTGTTGAGATCAATCACCTCTCCTTTGGGCTTCACAATGGCGTCCAGCACCATTGTAGAGCTAACAAAGTCAACCACACTGAGCTTCATCATCTCGAAACCGCACGACGTGAAGCACATTTCACAATCCAGTCCAATTGCCTTTAATTTCGGCCTCGTTGAGGACCTTGATATAGCCTCTATGGTTCTAAAAGGTCTTGCAGTGTGCATTTCCCCTGGATCGGTCAACTTGTACACATGATGAGAGAGCATCTGACAACCCTCACTTACACCAGGAGCCTCTTTGCAGCACGAGTAGAATCGATTAGCATAGTGGGGATTGTACTTTTTGAGTCCCGGATCCACATTCAAGTTAGTTATCATTTTTCCTGAGTGATAACGGCACGAAGAGATTATTCTACCGGGGCTATCTGTATATTCTCTGGATATTGAAAAGCTGACCTTACACCGGCAACATTCCACCATGTCTGGGATCACTTTAGGCTCGGGTATATCTGTGACGAAGCCGTTTCTGACAAGAAAAGTCCTGGAAACACAAATCTTATTGAGCTTTTCAAGTACAACTTCAGAATCTAGCAGATTGTTGGTATCTTTTTGCAAGGGAGGCTCTTCTTTCTTATACTTGTTGAGGTTATACACGAGTCTTTTGATTCGAGCCACATACTCCATCTTGTTAGCAGTTGACGAGGCCGCCTGGTGCTCCTTGAATACAGCCCTTCGAACGGAATCTTTCAAGCGAAGACGAACGTATTGCTGATGAAGAAGTCGAAGATAATGAGATCTCTCCTCATACCGGACCGGTGCTGCTGGAAGCACTGCCCTGGGGACTAACTTAAGGGAGCCTCTGTGTGTGGAACCATGGAGTGTGTCATTCTGTGCCATTGTCTAGAGCCGAGGCTATAGTCATAAGGCGGATTTTGGTGATTGAGTTTCACCAAGACTTCATCTCAGTTTCTGACTCCTACAAAATATACGGCAGAAATTTAAAAGGAGGAACACCAATTTTAGAATCTGGTCTAATGTGTGGACGAAACTTAGCCATCAGCGACGATCGACCCATAATATTTCAAAAAGGATTATATTTTTTTATGAGAAAAGATGCTTGGTTGAGATGGCCCGAATGAGAATCAGCCGATCATAGGATCATAACATTTTTTTGAGAATCCCAATGCGTCAAGCCACCTGAGACAAGGTATGAAGCAATTAGTGGGATGTTCAAAGGGAGGAACGAACAAAATATTTTCAAATTTTCCTGCCAGAGGGCTCCGGAAAGTTACGGTTCGGAATGGGCGGGACAGTATGCCTAACGGCCGCAACTCTATCTGCTGATCTCTACGCATCACTTGGGAAAAGAGCGACTGCAGAGTAACGTATTCTGTCAGGTCGTATCGGATAATGGTTAAGACATGTGACGACATTGAAGAAGAGTAGTGGATACCCGGAGAGAGCACCTTGCTGTCGTTTGCAGTGCACAAGCAGCGATGGTTATGCTCGCAGTAGTAACGCCATCTTCACTGATATCTGGACGACCCGTAAAGGTCCGGACATCGCTCAGCTTTTCACCTTTCTCCGTCCTGATCTGCTAACTCCGTTTATTGTGTTATGGGGTGATTTCGTACTTGGTGACAGAAAGTACTTTATTGACCTGTGCTACCAGGATGACCTTGAAAATGACTGTAGGCCTGATATGCTGATGATAGATTTGCTTGATGGCAGAGAGTTTTTTGAGCACACTCTGATACTGAAAACTATCCAATAGGCTTTGCCGCAACCCTGCGTCGAAGCTCTCCGAACCTCCCCGAAACCTCCAAGCTCCAAAATCCTGATATTGAAGTGACCCCCTGCGGCTTTTTTTGCTCATCATTCCACAAGGTTCTGTCCACGAGCCTCACAGCCCTACAGCCCTACACGAATTGTCACAGATTTATGTCCCGCTAGAAGGTGCTTTCACCACTCAACTACAGCGTTTTTCCACTCTTCATTGTCATTTGAACGTGGTCCATTGTTCGGTAAGATCCAAAAGTCGTAAGTTGAAAACGGTTTCTGTCTGGATGTTCTCGGATCCCTTCTGAGAAGTATAAAAGAGGTACTGTTTCTCCTGTCCTAGAAGCTGGAGTATTGGGAAGATAGCACTACTGAAGACAGCGACTAATTCCAATACAAAGATAGCGATATTCTTCTCTAACCATGTCTGATCAAGACCAAGTCTCAAACACCGATACTGCAGTGCATCCTCCGATTTCTAGCGAAAAGGGTACAACTTTCCCCGAAGCTTCGGAGAACCTACCATTTAAGGTGTATCCTCCAAGAACAGGACTTCTGAGAACTGGTTACTACAAAAAATCCACTCAGTGGAGACCATTTCCTGCAGCATGTTCTGCGGGCCTGTCGCTAGTCGGAGTCACCCTGTTTACGCTTGGTTTGATCCTTTGTCAAGCTAAGTCTGTCACTAATCCTGCCATTCTCGCTGGTGCATTCTTCTTTGCTTCTGGATTGGTGCAGATAATCACTGGAATCTGGGCAGTTGTTGATAACAACCTGTTTGGATCTGTGCTGCTTCTGTGTTATGGTGCTTTCTTTATGTCGTTTGGTGCCATTGTCACAGATGTATTCGGTGTTCAGGATGCTTATGAGACTACAACAGACCTTAATAATGCCCTAGGTATTTACTTATCTTCATGGACGGTCTTCTCGATCTTTCTCTGGACCTGTACCTTCAAGTCCACAGTTCCGCTATTTGTCCTGACCTTGTGCATGTGGCTATTCATGTTGCTGTACACAATTGCCACCTTTGGGGACCATGAATCGTGTAAGGTTGCGTCCGGTGTTTTCTGTTTCATCACCTCGATTTGTGCATTCTACGCTGTTTATGACGGAATGAACTCACAGTCGACGTCCTACGCTCCTATTCCAGAGTCCAAGTGGCTCAGAATGCCTGGCTCTTGGAAGCAGCCTTCAGAAGAAGTGATCCCTTTGGTTTAGGCCGGATTGATCCTGAATTCTAACATGTTTTAGCTGCTTTTCTTATGGTGAAACGCTTGGATTAACGCCTCAACGGCCCGTTCTCCTGCACTCTAATGTTCAATGACGATATGCACACTAATGTTTTACGGATGACACCTCCTTTGCTTAATTGGTATGATCACCCTCATCATGGGTGTCTCTTCTTACTGTTGTAAATGGGTGTTACTTCTTTACATACTTGGTCAAATAAACCTATCTCTTCTTACTGATTACCATTTGAACTTCGCTCCTTCGTCTGCACCAAGACAACTAAATTGTAATAATGTGACGGGAGATGCAAACATGCGGGATCACGCATCCCTACACCGGTGATCATGACTCGCGAGTCTCTCTCATAAGGAAAAAATATATCGGGAATTAAAATAAAACATTTACGTCATTTTTCTGTTATCATATTATATTATTTTACATAAACTGAACCTTGCAGTGTAATCATCTCAAAACAACAGCAGTTTCACGGAGTTCCGCTTCACGGTTTGACAGCTTGTGGAGAAACTCCTTTTGGGATTTTTTTCAGAGAAGATGGTGGACTTATTGAAGGTGTAGAGGAAATCTCAGGTTTCACAGCATCCTGTTGGGTCAGTTGATGCTTCTGCTGCTGAGTCTTCTGCTGATGGAGGATTCGCTGCTGGTGAGCTTCGATCTGTTTTTGCCGGATGTGATGAATGCTGTCGTACGCCTTTGTAAGAAGCATACACCCAAATCGAATGGCTTGAGTTTGGCTGCCGATCTGGTTGAGTTTCGACGGATCCAGAGGATTGTATCTCGGAACGTCCGAGTCAAACAGGTGTCGCGACGTGATCCGACGCTTGCGGTCCTGAACAGAGTCATACACATTGATCCGTTTCTTACCCGGACCACCCACAGATGCTCCTATCCTCTCTGGAGGAGTCAGAGGCTCCTCCTGCGCGTCCTCCTCCTCCTCCTCCTCCTCTTCACTGCTGAAACTGTCAGTATCCATCAGTGATTCACCCTCGTAGACTCTTTTTCTGTCAATCCATAGCCGCCCGCCGCGACCAACCCTCTTTCGAAGCTTGTAGAGCACGTTGGAAACAGACAACTTGTTCTTGTTATCATTGTTAGTGTTGTAAAACCCAGTGTCCTCGTAGTCCTCGTCATGACCGGTTAGATCGAAATATTCCGGCAAGAAGTTGTGTCTGTCCGCTCTCATCAACTGTCCAGTCGCAGCATTGATGCGCACCACATCTTCGTTGCCAAAATGCTTTTTCTGGTTCAAGGTATCACTAAATTCCGTCTCGCGCGAGTTCTCAACCTCATAAAGCGATGACGCTATCGAAGAGTACGGCAAATGGCACCTTTCTTTCAGCAGCTCGTCCTCGTTGGTGGCAATGTCAAACAACGGGTTGTACGGATCATCAGTGAAATTCACCCAGCCTTCGTCTTGAGCCTTGCGCTTGAGTAGCTTGTCCGAAACCGCCTTCTTGATGCCTTCGAGCTTATCCTGCAACACTGCAGTAACTGTGGTTAGGTCAAGATCAGGAATCCGTGAGCTGGGAAGCTTGACATATGGCTGCATAGCAACGGAATGACTCGACGCAGAATACAGTTTTCCTTGCTGGCCCTGTTGCAATTGCTGTACCTGAGCTTCGTCGCCTTGCAACCGCTGCTTGCTCATAACTCTTTCCTTTTCCAATTGCTTCTTCTTGTCCCTAGCAATTCTCTCTTTCTCATTGAAAGGCTCTGCTTCTGCCTGTAGCACTCTCTTTTTCTTGTGTGTTATCAAGTCCTCATCCTCCCCTTTAATGCCAAGATCCCGCTTGACGTTTTTCACCTCACATCTCAGATTGAATATTTCGATCTCTGCTTTGAGTTGGTCCAATCGTCTCACCTCCCGTTCTGCAACATTAAACATAAGGTTCCGGGCATGCTTCAGGTCCTTGTAAAAAAGACGAAGTCGCTCTGCACCTTGGGTATCTGTTCTTCTGGTTTTCCGTGCTTGTCTGAATTCTCTTCTTCTAAAACAAACATAGGGGTCATTATCATCTTTTTGAGATGACTCCTCAAACTTAAGAGTAGGAAACACAGGTTTGCCCTGTCTATTGATTCTCCGTGCCTTCCAGTGTTCGTATATTTTTGCTCCGAACAAATCGAATAAAACTTTCAGAGGCCGAGGCTCAGTGCCAGTAGTAGACTCTGCATCAAGCAGAGTCCTGAAAGGATGGATACCCAATTGGCTCTCGAGGGTTCTGGCAACGTCGCTCGGGTCTGTCTTATCAGGAACAAGAGCAACAGCCGCGATTTCTTTCAAAGACAGCACCTGTTGTGGATCGACAGACAAAAACGGCTGTTTTTCATTCACAACAGTTTCTAGTCGGTATGCCACAAGCTCAAACTCGTCCTCTGAACATTTATCTTTCGACGATTCGTTGAGACTCTTCAGAAAATCTTCATCCTCCTCATCCATACAGTACGGACAACCAGCAGTATCTTCCACTGTAGCAGAAAACCGAATGTACGAAGCAGGAGCAATAAACTTCTGTCGATAGTACTTTCCGGCATCATTCCACACCTTGGATGCATCCGGTGTCGGAATATACAGCTGCTCCACCTTAGCACCCTGTGCTTTTGCGGCAGAAGCATTCATCACGGCCTGTAGATGGTGCTCCTCTTCCTCACCCTTTTCAACACCTGTTTCAATATGCTGAAGCTCACGTTGTTGATCAGCCAAATCAAGGTCAGGAATATCCTTTTGGTGCCAAACCTCCAGCGATTGCTTCACGGAAATCTTCCGCTGCCGAAAACGGGCTCCCGCAGATGAAGGTAAAACCATCTTTCGTTTATCTGGAACTGAAACTTAAGGTGCTCCAGCAGGCGTGCTGGCTGTCTAGCCAGTTTCCAGGCGCAACAAATACTATGTCGCGTGCGTCGCTAACAAAACGTTACCCGGCCAATATTTTCCCCAATTTTTCTCTGTTTCCGCCACAATGGCTGGTTTTCTAATCCGAAATATCCACCGTCCAATAATCGACTCAACAAAGGCCCGAGAAGTCTGTTTTTTAACGACCAAACGAAGCCAGTATATACAAAGTTGAGTCTTCTGAGAGACGTGAAATGGAAACAACCTGTTCAAAGGCGTTCTTTCCGCTGTTCTGCGGTCCTTCCTTATCTAGAGAAGACAAAGAAAGTGGTTAATTATTGTATGAACAGGTGGCGAATTTTTAGAACCTCCTTATTCCAGAGGGGAAACTGCAACAAAAAATACTTATGGTTATGCAGCCCTTGGAAAAACATCCTTACTCCGCGATATCTTTCTTTTTTCCATAAGATAGTAAAAATCTGGGGTACAGCCAAGGCAGACCCAAAACTGCGCCATGCATTCGTTTATTATATACAAGGGTCACGAGAGCGGCACTGACAGTAGTCAGTTCAGCAAACATGGATGTGGTATTCTTTCAAAACATCGTCCCCCACAGTGCTGGGTGAAGTGACAACAGGATCGCTTCCGGCCTGTGTTTTGGGAAAAGCAACGACATCCCGAATACTTGAGCATCCGACAAGCATAGAGCACATCCTGTCGAATCCTATAGCAAGACCAGCATGAGGAGGACATCCGCTCGCCAGGGCAGTCAGAAGATGACCAAAAAGGTAATCAGGGTTTTGTATTTGTAGGATTTGCTTGAAAATGTACCTTTGTAGCTCGGCGTCGTGAATTCTTCTAGAACCTCCGCCCATCTCAACACCATTGACTACAAGATCGTAATGGTCTCCGCGTACTTTCAACGGATCTGTCTCCAAGTACTCATAATCTTCAAGATTCAGCATCGTAAACGGATGGTGTGTAGATTCGAGCCTAGTCTTGTCGTATTCGGGATATCCCTGGTGATTTTCCTTTTCTATGGGACTGAACAGAGGAAAATCTATCATCCAGGATGCAACAAACACATCTTGGGGAGCCACATTCCCGGCCGCTCTTCGTCTCCACTTATCAGGAAAGGCTTTCAGTGCAAGCTGCCTGAATTTACCTAGAGGAGTGGGCATTTCGTAAGGTAACTCACTTCTGTCGCTGATAGCCACAATGTCTCCAACATTGATACCCAGAGCTTGATTGAGGTCTTGAGCGGAACTTGATAACTCCAGTGGTAGCTTGCTGGTCCAGTCGCACAGTCTCTGTTCATCGGTTATGCCTATCACAAAAGGTTTGCGGCCGCTATACTCGTCAGATCCCACCAATATAGAAGGAATTTGGCCACCGGTATCAGGGCCCTTCAACACACACGCCTCCAGGATGGGAAACTCTGAATTAAAAGGCCTTGAGAAAAAGTGGGACACATCCTGAAACTTCAAATACGATCTGAGATCTGGCTTATCAATTCCGTATTGTCTCATGGCATCGGAGTATGTCAGCGTTGGAAATTTCTCATTTGGTCCAAGTTCTACCAGCTCGGCGTCGTTCTCGGAAACTCTATAAAGTGGTATGCCTCTCACCTGTCTCCATATGTCTGAGACGACAGATTCAACAACGTGCTGAACATCCTCACTCTTGGCAAAAGACATCTCAAGATCGATTTGAGTGAACTCGGGTTGTCGATCGGCCCGCAAATCCTCATCCCTGAAACACTTGGCTATCTGATAGTACCCTTTAACCCCACTGGCCATCAGTAGTTGTTTGTATTGCTGAGGAGATTGTGGCAGCGCATAGAAAAGACCTTTTCTTCTTGTAGGAACTAGAAACTCGCTGGCACCTTCAGGGGTAGATTTGAAGAGTAAAGGAGTTTCTACCTCGACAAAATCATGCGATCCCAGAACTGATCTAGCAACACTGGCCGCCTGTGATCGCATTTTCAGCATTTTCTGGTAAAAAGGAAGTCTCAGCTGTAAGAATCTGTACTCGGGAGGGAATTGTGAATCGCTCTCTTTTAAAGATTCCAACTGTGATGTTTTAAGATCAGAACTGTTCAGCACCTGAATGTTCGTCAGATTGAGCTCCCACTCCTTATTCTCAGGAAGGTTGTTCTGTCCTTTCCTGCGGCATACATTACCAGTAACTGAGAGAACATCTTCAGGTTTGGAGGCTCGCAGAACTGTTGTAAGATCCTCATCTTTGGCAACAAGTTGAGTGATATCTGAATTGAAGTCTCTGAAATGAGCGAAAATCAGCTTCTTCGATATCTTGCGAGGACTACCCTCTATCCATCCATTTAGTGTCACCTTTTGACCCACAGATCGCTCAAGGTCAGAAGTTATGCCATTGATGGTGTCAGTGCTTCTCGAAAAATCAAACTTCTCCATCAGTTTCTCTCTTCCAGGTAACATGTGCTTAGAAAGCATTCGTACCCCTCCTTTACAACCGAATGCTCCAAAAACTCGCCACATCGTACCAGTGGTTAGAACCGTTGTCACCATCACTCATGAATCTTGCCTCATCCATCAACAGTCTATGGCTCAAAATATCCTCTTTTCTATCACCCATCCCCAATTGAAAAATTCTTTAACAAAAGATCTCTATCTCCATTTTTTTTGAGGGGTTTCAGAGGGGTCGTTTAATTGTGGTTTGGCCTGATTATGTCAACAATGATGTCATCACATGGTAATTTTTGCGTCCGTGCACGCATGTCTAAAAAATTTTTCAAGTTATACTTGATGGAACTGGATGAGAATTTATAAATGATTCAAAGAAACGTATACCCCCTTGAACTGTCGTTAAAGGCAGAAACTGTCGATTGGTAAAGTTGAGCTGAAAGAAGTATTATCATCGAGTTAATATGTCTCTGGGAACTTTGTACGGTGAGGAACAGACTCGTGTGCTGGTCCCAGTAGGGTTGGTGAAGGCTTTGAAGCTGGATATTAAAATTGAAAGCAGACCTGAAAATTTCAAAAAGCTGTTCCCACTTGAGCGCGTTCCAGCCTTTGTGGGTCCAAACGGATTCAAATTGAATGAGTCTATTGCTGTGATCGTATACTGTAAGTAAACCATTTTCCTTAACATCAAGATGATTCCAATTTTCCTTCAACAGTTGCAGTGATGAGGCATATTATTTTATTTATTACAGTTATCCCTGTCTTAACAAACGATGTCGATGTTTTGCAGTCTGAACAACACAGTTGAAGGTCTTCATGCTGGGATCATTTTGATGAGCGAGTGTTGTTATTTGGAAAAATCAAACTAACATTCATGAATAGTGCTTTCTTTGACCGGAGAGAAGTCTCCACTTCTTGGAAAGAATGATAAGGAATATGCGGAGGTCCTAAAGTGGCTTTCATTTTCTACCTCTGACTTCATGAGCTTTGCTGTTCCTGCATTTTCTCCCTTGCTTGGTAGAAGTCCTTACAACAAGAAGGTTGTTGATGAGAACGTGGCCAAACTGGAGTTGGCTATTAGTATTGCCGAGGACAGACTAAAAGAGTACACTTATCTTGTTGGTGAAAGGTTGACTGTTGCTGACCTGTTCTTTGCTTCTGTCCTCTATAGACCATTCACTGTCTTGTTTGGTAAGGAATGGAGATCAAATCATCCAGAATTGCTAAGATGGTTCAACACTGTTGTATCGACCGAGTATCTCGACTGGTTCTATGGAAAGATCAAGCTCGCCGATAAGCCTGTTGAGCCACCAAAGCCAGCCAAAAAGGAGAAAACCAAAGGAGAAAAGTCTGGTGCTAAGGCCGAAAAAGCCGCCCCAAAGGCCGCCAAGGTAGAAGAGCCACTTGAGGAGAAACCTGCTGAGAAAGCAAAGCCCCACCCATTACTTGCCTTGGGAGCCTCCAAAATTCCGATTGATGAGTGGAAGAGAAAATACTCCAATGAGGACACCAGATCAGGAGCTTTACCATACTTCTGGAACGAATTCTACGACCCAACTGAATGGTCTATATGGAAGGTTGAATACAAATACAATGACGAATTGACTTTGACCTTCATGTCGAACAACTTGATTGGTGGTTTCTTCAACAGACTTTCAGCTTCCACCAAATACTTGTTCGGTAGTTGCGTTGTCTATGGTGAAAATAATAACAACGGTATTATTGGTGCATTCTTGGTCAGGGGCCAGGAGGCTGAGCCAGCTTTCAATGTTGCTCCAGATTGGGAATCTTACCAGTTCACCAAGCTAGACGCCTCTTCCGCCGAGGATAAGGCTTTCCTTGAGAACATGTGGGCATGGGACCAGCCAGTCAACGGCAAGGAGATTGCCGACGGTAAGGTGTTCAAATAATTGAGAAGTTCCTGCTTAGCTCTGCTGTGTCCAGCTCTATATACTGGTGAATGTGATCTCCGTTTTTGTTGCTGTTGAGTTGTAGTCGCTCATTATTTCCTGTCGCCACTATAGTAAATCCTATGGATATCAATCCACCCATTTTTAGTGGAGATTTGCAAATATCGTGCGTTATTAAGACTCTGTAGAGCCACATCGCTGATGCATTTGAATCTTGCAGGACCCAGTGGTGTTCCTCCATACCAACGGCTGACTACTACCAAAACATTGACTACTTTGAGCCTGTCTAGAAGCCCCATCAATCTTTGTCCTGCACCTCCCTCATTATTATCCCTGGATCCCTGATTTAAATCCTGTAATTTTTTTATTATAAAGGTATCTGTTTCGGGTGCGTGTTTGGAGTGCTTTTGGTTACGCTCAAAGGACGCGGGTCCAGTACAAGAGTTGTTCTGTGCTGTTTTCCACGCTAGCATTATAGGATGTGAAGCTTTGTTGAGTTTCGGGTCTATTTCGAACAGTTCTGATAGTAAAGGCTTGATTTCTGCCTCGGATGCTATAGGAGCGCACCAGCCTTTGAATTTTGATTTGTTGAGGGTGAGGACTTCAGACCAGCACCATTTACCACGCGAATTGAGTAAGGGCGTGTGAAGTTTCGGCATCTGTCTGCTGTAGTGAGGAAAAAAGAAGGGGAAAAAGAAGGGGATAAAGTGGACTTTTTATAGTGGGTTTTTTTTTGCTTTGTTTTTGTATGGGGAAATTCTGATTTATTGTAGAGAGTTTAGTTTGCGAGAGACTTAAATATGGCAGTACCTTAGTAGAGCGAATACTGAGATATAATATTTATTTTTCTGTCACAGTAGTCGTTCTTTTCTTTGTAGATACGAAGAACAATCGCTGCACTTGGTGGAGATAATGAGTGGGACAGTGTCAAAGAGTGAGACGAAGACTACAGCGGGGAAAGAAAACAATAGAAACATGTACAAATACCGAATAGAGATCCAGCAGATGATGTTTGTAAGTGGAGAGACGAACGATCCTCCAGAGTCGACTACTGCCGTGATAGAGAGTATTGTTAAGGACCAGGTGGTGGAGCTAGTGTCTCAGTCGCAGAGAACTGCCAGCGGTCGGGGCCAGAAGTCCATCTCCCCGGAGGATGTAATATTCATGATACGCCATGATAAAGCTAAGGTGAACCGACTGAGGACGTATTTATCATGGAAAGACGTGAGAAAGAACGCAAAGGACCAGGAGAACGGAGACATTGGTGCTGGAAATGACCTTATAGACGATACTTCAGGAGGATCGGGAGGCGGTGGCGGGAGCAACTCTCTCGACAGCAAGATGCTGGCTAGACAGAAAAAATCGCAAATACGACTTCCGTGGGAGCTGGAGTTTATGTTCAATGAGCAACCACTGGACAACACGGAGGATACGTCAGCGGGACCCAATCAGATGGACGACGAGGAGAGGGAGGCTGTTTTGGCACAACTGAAGCGATTGAAGCAGAACGACGACCGCACGAAGATGATGACACAGAAGGAGTATGTTCACTGGTCTGAGTGTCGACAGGCGAGTTTCACGTTTCGGAAGTCGAAGCGGTTCCGTGAGTGGTGTGGGATGGCCCAGATTACAGACAGCAGGCCAAACGACGACGTGATTGATATACTTGGGTTTTTGACGTTTGAAATGGTGTGTTCACTGACGGAGCTGGCTCTGGAAATCAAGAAGAACAGTAGACAGGAGTTTTCTGCGGAAAGCGAGAGCAAGAAGAGAAAGTATCTATTTGACGAGCCGGGGACGGACTCGCGGCCGATTTTGGTGGAGCATATTCTGGAGGCTTGGCGACAGCTGCAGAAGGTGAGCAAGCCGAAGCGGTGCATGTACAACTTCAGTGGTGGGATGCTGAAAGGACGGCCTAACTTGATTTGACGGAGACGGAGCTTCACTGTGTCAGTACACTACCAGCCATATAATAGAATATTCTATGACAAATATTTACTCCACAATAATTTCTGAACTACATCTAGAGCCATGTAGAGCAGTTAGTCCACCCACACAAACAGCCTCCATAGCAGCGAAATGGCTGAGTCTCGCACTTCCAGATCTTACCAGGCCGTTTTGGACACCCCAGGCCCATTCACAGACCCGGAGTATACGCGGGAGTTCGGCCTGGAGTCCCTTGCGACAGCACAAGTGCTTGTTTTGGGTGCCGGGGGACTTGGTTGCGAGATGCTCAAGAATCTAGCGCTGAGCGGGATCCAGCAGCTGGAGTGTATTGACATGGACACAATTGAGCTCAGCAACCTCAACAGACAGTTTCTCTTCCGAGAGGCGGATGTTGGGAAGTCTAAAGCGCTGGTGGCATGCGACGCGATCAGAAAGCGGATCGGAGGGTCGCGACTGAAACTGGTGGGCCACTTCTGCAAGATCCAGGACTTTGACGCGTCGTTTTACCAGCGGTTCACCATGGTTGTGTGCGGACTGGACAGCATCGAGGCCCGGCGCTGGATCAATAAAGTTCTCGTGGACATAGCAGCCACCACAGGAAGATACATCCCGTGGGTTGATGGTGGAACAGAGGGCTTTCAGGGGTCTGTCAAACTGATGATCCCCACGCTGACAGCGTGCTTTGAGTGCTACATGCAGCTGGTTCCTGTTCAAACTAGATACCCACTGTGCACACTGGCGTCCACGCCGCGGCTGGCGGAGCACTGCATCGAATGGGCACATCAGCTCGAATGGCCACGACGATTTGCAGAGCTTGAGTTCGACGCAGATGACCCGGATCACGTTGATCGAATGTACACACTGGCGGCTGAAAGAGCACACCAGTTTGGGATCGAGGGGGTGTCCAAAGCTAAAACCCTGGGAGTGGTGAAAAACATCATCCCCGCGATAGCATCTACCAACGCAATCATTGCGGGAATATGCTGTAACGAATGTGTCAAGTTCATCACGAGCTGCAACCCGGGTCTGACCGACTCGCTATACTACAATGGTGAGAACCAGGTGGTGTGTGTGTGCGACCCCTACGAACAGGTGCAGGGGTGTGCAGTCTGTGGCAGTCTGTTACAGGAGCTGGTCATAACTGAGCAAACTACGCTGATTCAGCTAGTGGATAAGATAGTCGAGAGATTCCAGGTGGCACAGCCGGGTGTTTTCGCAGGAAACAAAGATCTGTACGATTACCGGGAAGCGGAAAGAGAGCGGTTTGCAGCGGCCGAAAACACGCGCGTCACGCAACTGCTGCCGTTTGGACCGAACCAGGTGTGCACGCAGGAGGTTGTTGTTGTCGACCGGGCGGTTTCGGCGCCGATCCGACTACTTCTACGGGTAGAAAAGGAGGAAGATAATCGTGCTTAGGTAAGAGAGAGAAGAAGCGCCTGGAAAATGAAACAAAAAAGAGACAAACACGTCTACTTACCTAGTCTAAAAAAGTGTCTGTCTAACCGTGCTTGGAGAAGTACTTCTTGGAAGCGTCAACGTCGGGAACAATGGTGTCGGCACCGGCAGTCCAGTTGGCAGGGCACACCTCTCCGTACTTCTCTGTGAACTGGAACGCCTCCAACAATCTCAAAGACTCCTCAACGTTTCTTCCCACAGGAAGATCGTTGATAGTGGTTTGTCTCAAAACTCCGTTAGGGTCAATGAGGAAAATACCTCTGAGAGCAACACCCTCCTCCTCAATTAGGACACCGTAGTCCTTGGAGAGCGAGTGGTTAGGGTCAGCAAGCAGCGGAATGCTGACGGGTCCTAGACCTCCGTCGGCACGTTTAACGTTGGTCCAGGCTAGAAGCGAGTACTCGGTGTCGGTAGAAGCAAACAGAACCTCGCAGTCCTTTTCGGCAAACTTCTTGGCAGCCTCTGAGTAGGCAATGATCTCAGTTGGGCACACAAAAGTGAAAGCCTTTGGAATGAATCCCAAAAGCACCCACTTTCCCTTGTACTGTTCTAGAGAGATTTCCTCAAATACTCCATCGACTACAGCCAACTTCTTGAAAGAAGGGGCAGGCTTCTGAACAGTGGCAACCATTTTGTGCTTTATAATCTAGAGTCAATTGGCTTTATAATGTGCGGTTGTCGTACGATATACTAGGACACCATTTCAAATTACACCCTAGAGGAAAATCGCTGCCTTTTTATATCTCAACCCCCCCTTTCCGCATCGGGCCATAACGATATCAATTACTAACTAATTGCGGAATTCTGGATCTTTGAACCATCCGCAATTGAAGAAAAAGGAAAACCGTGGCTTCGTCTAGATCATTCCAACACCCGTGCACCGGGACTATTATTTTTTGGCTTACCTAATTATCACAGCCGGCTCCGCCACAACCCACCACCAAGGTAAGAAGAGACAGAGATTCAGATGATGTCTTTGATGAACAATGGCCAACTAAAGGCCAAGCGCAGCCACCTCGCGGTTGTACATCTTGAACGCCTGCGGTGAAAGCGTCACGACGAATAGCGCTGCGTCCTGCAGTGCGACTGTGGCCGCGCGGGTGATGCGCTGTGCGAGCCCGGTGCTCTGTTCTGTTTTCTGACGTCTGTTCACCACAAGGTATCTCACGAGCTGGAGCGTCTTTCTATTGGCCAAAAGCCGTCCTCTCCGTGTCACAGACAGCATGTTGCTGGTGGCCGGTAGACACAGCGCCTGTAGCTGTGCCGGGAAATCGTGCGTGATGATATCTTGGAGAGCAAGCCAGACGTCCTCGCTCAGGACTAGCGACACCAGGACCCCCAACAGCACAATATCGTTCACCACGTCCGACAGCATGGACACGCCATTGGATGAGTTTCCGAGCAGAAACAGCGCAAGCATGTACTTAGTTATGTGGAAAAGCAGCCAGTACAGCCGGTAGATGGTACCCTGTGAGTATATGTGGGCAGCTACAGACACCAGCATCCGTGCAAACTGGTACAACGCGACCCCGCTGGCCCGCACGAGCGTCTGAAGAGATCTTGGGGGGTGCTGTGGCCGCTGATGTGGCTGGTGCTCCTCAGCGCTCACTGTCACGGGTTCCACTGGAGCCAGGGTCGCCACAGCGTTTCTTCCCGCGCGCGACAGCAGGATATACGGCTCGCCGGACCCGTCGCCAGGGTCCACCAAAATGCACTCCTGGGAGTCCAGCTCGATAGATTGTTCGACCCCGTTGCTGCCAGCTAAGGTGACGACGTACTTGACCGAGGCTCCGCCATCGGACGCGTCTTCAAAGAACGGCGAGTCCGCCGTTCCGCCACTGGTCTCCACGCTGACACAGATGATCGTGGGCACCTGGTCAAGACTCAGTTTCGACCCGCATTCCAGTACCTGGTACAGAGGTAGTGATGGATCCAAGTCCAGCGATGAGTGCTCGTTTTCTATCACAAGCTGGTGAGCGTCCGGCTCACCTGACAGCTGTGCAAGCTCTGCCAGTGTTGTCTGCAACGTGATGCCCGACACCCTCTTGATGGGACACGGAGAACCGCCTCTATACGTGAACTCCACATCGAAGGACGCTTCCAGAGGCGAGACCTCAGGAAATGTTTCTTGCTGGTGGGGGGATGTCATTGTGGGGGGATCATTTGCCGGGATGCCGAGAAACTCCGAGTCGCCGAGAATTGCCACCGTAAGCCGCCAGAAGATCTGCTTTTCTCTCGTATACACTCAGATAATCAGTCAACACAACGTCAAAAAACGAGATTACTACTCAGCTCTAAAATCCATATGAGAGAAAGAAAACCAAATTTTAGAAAATAAGGGTGTCTGTCTGCCAAACTAGAATCGGGCCCGCTCCAATCCCGTTTTGCGGTGAAAATTTGAAAAAAAAAATAGTGAGTGTCTTTTTAAAAAAGAGAGACAGAGACAGAGAAAAGAAAAAAAAAATGTCTATAAGCATCCAACATCTGGAAAGCCTGTTGTTAAAGCGCATACCCCACCCCACCCCCCTGCTCCCCACTTTATATTGCCCAGATCCCCGCGCTGCAGCACCTCTTTCACATCCGTGCACCTCTAGTGCACAGCCCGCCCGCTTTTTCTCTCAGAGTCTGGAGCCATTCTAGCCCGTTCTCACACCAAAACTGTCTCACCATGTTGCAAAGAGCCACCTCTGTCAAAAGTCCAGCTATGCTGCGCAAATCAGCCTCAGTGCGTCTCCAGCACCGCCCCATTGGCACGTTCATAAGAAGCGTTCTCTGCATGGACCCCCCGGCCTCCCCCGAAGACCCCACCCCCGAAAACAGATTCCACTACTGGGATCAGTCTCCTTCTCCGGATCTCAGAATGAGAGCTGCTACAATCAGAGCAAAAGCCAAATGTCCTGTTACTCATAAGGACATCAACTACACCTGTCCACTCTCGGGAATCCCGACGCATCATTCCAGAGAGGCCTGGGAGCAAGACAAAGAGTACCATGAGTCGAAGAAGTACGAAATCCTCAAGAAAGTCAACATATACGAGCACGATCTGAGATCTGGCCGACAATTCCCGGAGTTCGAGTTTCCCACGGTTCAGCCACAAGATACCCTGGTGAACTTCGCCAGTTGGGACACCTACCTCTATACCCGACAGTTTTACTCTATGGATACCGAGTTTCAGTTGGCTGTGGTGACCAAAATGCTGAGTTTTCCCCTCACAGTGGCGTCCGTTCTCCATCAATATTCTCCTTACTTTCTCAAGCCTAAGGGCCCCATTTCTCTGGAAGGGCTCAAGTCTCTGGCTGCGTTGCGATACACGCTTTACCCGGATACTAGAGAATCCTCTCTCACAGAGAGACCCATCCGTATATTTCTTCTGAATGCCCGATCCGAGTCGGTACTACCTGCGCATGTGTGGAAGGAGCTGACCTATCTGTTCCCTGGTATCTCATTCGAGCTGCATTACATTGGATCCAACTCTTATTATGATAGAGAGAAGAAGCAGTACGTTGTTTCTGACCATCCTATAGTGAAAAGAATCGACGATACCTTGTGCTTTATCCACCACACCCAGGACTTCGATGTTCTTCATCAGGCACAAGACTTCTTCCCCTACGACCCTTATCTGGACGTGTTTTTCTGTTTCCACGCAGGAATGGGCGCTCCTGAGGCCACAGAACTGTGGAAAAAGTCAATTCCTGGACTCCTGGACTCTAAATGTGGAGTGTTTGTCACGGGATTCCACCAGGAAGACATCCAGCGCGACCAACGCTGGCTCCTAGATAACTTCGAGAAAGACCTCGACGTTCTAATGGACCAGACAGCTAATGTTTTCGGGTCCTCAAAATGGGAGCTCAACGATCTGAATCCCCAGGAGGTCTTCCAGTTCAATCAGCAGGTGTTTGGGTTCAGAGGAAAGCGTTACCATGCCATCCATCAGGGTAACTAGCTATCTCCACCAGTCTTGTTTATAGTTTCTGTTTCTCTACCCCCACCTTCTCCCCTTCCCCCCACGTATATAACTAACGCATTAGAGTGCCACTGTGCTCTGTGTAGCAGAATACCACTCTATGTTGCGGATGTTGTGCGCCGTCACCAAAATCCGTACCCTTCTTCTCCCCCAAATATGTTCACCAAGTCAGCTCCTGCCGCCCCACCGGCGTTTGCTGCTGCTCCCTCATTCATGAAGTCCATCATGGAACTGTCAGCATTGAAGTTCATGACATCAGAGTCAATCTGCGAGAAGAGGTCTGTCAGGAAGTTCTGCTGCTGCTGGTGCTGCTCAGAACCAGAGTCGAATTTGATCTGTGCACCATTCTCAGTTGACTGGACAGTGTCTCCGGATGGCTGCTGTGCTGCTGGGAGCCGTTGCTCAATATACTGAGCCATTGGGTTTGGCGATATAACGTGGGAAGGCTGTGACGGATATGGCTGTTCTAAAGGAGCGTACTCAGTGCTGCTGGGCTCGTTTCTAGGAGACTCTGCTATCTCACTGTTGGTGTATCCAATCGGAGAAGGAATAAACAGGTTGTTTCGTCTTCTGTAAGGCTGACTTCCATTATTCATCTTGGTGTCAGCATCATCCATGCCCAACGGAGTAGGAGCATTGGAGCTTCTCGCAGTCACAGTAGTAGATCCAGTACCAACAGTACCGGGGAGCTGTGCTGGAGGAGCAAAAGGAGAGTCCCTGTCCTTCTTCCTGCGTTTGATTATCGTATCGGCATTGTAATTGATAAACTTGTTGAACTGGATTCTCGAGTCTGGGTTCAACATCCCATTATCTCCTTCCTGCTTCTTCATTGTGATTCTGATATTCTCTACAGCTTTTTCTTTACCCAGCTCGTCCAGTAGATCAACCATTGAGTTTGTCGCGCCGTCCTTATTGAATTTGTTGGACACTTTCATCCATTTAGATATCCGCCCCAGAATCATTGACATCTTGCTTGCCACTTTGCTCTGGGCCGAGATCAGCTTCAACGCCTTTGATACTCGATCATACGCCCCTTCAACGTCGACCTCTAGGTCCAGATTCTGCGACTTCACCAGCAGTCGGGCCCGAATCAAGGCCACAAGAGCATGCATAGGTCTGTAGTAGAAAAACGTAGGAAACTGGGGAGTCTGGCTGCATAGGGCAACAAATGAGTCGATCACCTTCTCACTAGCCTTGATTAGCCTGTTAAGAGTCTGAAGGTACACCTCGGTGAGCATGTCTTTTTTCAGCAAGACCCTGCACACCACATAATCATACATTGTCATTAGCAGCTGGTAGTAGATTACAGATAACAGATTGCGTTCTTTGGCGTCTGCAGCCAGCAATCCGGAATCTGCTGCCAATTTCTGCATTCGTTTCTCATAACTGATCATCATAGCTCTCAAACTCTCGTGAGGGAATGAGCTCGCTTGCCATGGGGCATAATCATTAGCAAGGGACTCAGCATCGGGGAATCCTGGAGCCACCTCCGCTTCAACTGCTGAGTCCTTGCGCAAAGCAGAGACACTTGCGTGTGTAGACGTCATGGTGGCGGTTGGACATAGAAACTGGAAAATCTCTTCTCCTATAGCCACCAACCGGGCATAGTAACATAAAAACCTGTCGCTTCTGTTTGACTCGCCCATCAACAGAAGCTGACAACATCGTTCGTGGTTGGAGGTCCATGTAACAACTTTGAACCTAGGCAAAGACAAACCAAGTGAGGAGCAGCACGAGTACACCCCAACGTACGCTCTGAGAATCTTTCTTTCCTCTGACCCATCAATTAGGACGTTTTGGTTGTTTCTATACATCTCATTTCCCAGGTCCAGACACAGAACAAGACTCAGAGCCGTCAAGAGACTCATTTGATGTTTATAGGATCCCCATTTTCGAGGAGGTGAACACCATAACGATAGAACAATATATATCTGAATCAAGCTCACAGTTATATCTCCAATAATTGAGACCCTCTGAGCCAAGTTTCCATCCAAGTAGTACAGCAATGTGTCATGGATATCGGGTTCATTGAGACAAGTCACAGTAATGAAACAAAGCAATACCAGAGGCTCATTCTCAAATAACCAATCGTAATTATAATGAGCGGGGAGCGAGATGCATGGCCAGAAGCACAAAAGTTCATTCACAAAGTAGTCATATCTTTTTCTTGCGTCGTCGGGGTTTAGTATTTTCAGTTTTATCAGCTCCTTCATCACATTGAGCTCATAGGGGATCCACGGTAGGTTTGGAACTGCCTTCACAGGTCCGTCCTTCATACTGTTCACCGACGATGCCGCATTATTATCTCCCGTTGTGAGGTTGGAAGCTTCCTTGCTGAACGTTATCGCGTGTGACAAGAACCTTTGAAGCTCGCTCAATTGCAACTGGAGCTGTCGCAAGCTCTGGCTGTTGAGGTTCTCGTCTAAGCTGGCAGCTTCTGCGTTCACGGGATCATTAGCGCTCTGCGGAGTTCCCTGGGGAGTGTTGGCTGGTGTGACTTTCAGTTCCGCCATGTGTCTCTGTAGTGTCTGGAATAACTTTGTTGCCTCGTTCATAGAATTTTGAAGATTCACCAAAGGCCCCGTTCCTTTCAGTTTCGGTTTCTTTCTAGGCCTCGTTTTGGCAGAGGATATTGTGGGATCATCGGTCATGGAGCATTTGAGATCAGCCTTGAAGCATCTTGTACAGCTCTCAAATGTCGGATCTTCGAAAACACATCTCATCTTGAGCCTGTGGCATCGTGCACAGGCCCGTAACCTTCTGAACTTGTTTGCAAATTCAGACGCTGGAATAGACGATATTGGATGATCACTGGATGATGTTGGTGTGAGATCTCGAGGTTTGAAGTCTCCACCACTCGCGTCGTCCTCTAAATCACTGTAATCATCTGCCATATTTGTGGGCGTTGTAGGGTACATTCTATCGATATCGGGTCTAAAGAGCCAGTTTTCAGATCTCTGCCTTCGTCAAGTTCAATTTGGTAGCCTGTATTCAAAGGATAGTCATCCACAGCTACGCTGAAGTAAGACAGATTCAGCTTTCACCACTAAAAGGTCCTTGCCAAAGTTCGAGCTATCTCTCTCTAATCAAAGCCGGAGTTCTCCACTAAGCCGATCCGTGGTGGCTCGAGCCTCTAGCAATTTTCGGGGATGTCCTCGATTTCTGTACGAGACCCGTTTCCTTACACGGGTAACGATTTGGCTGTTCCGGTGTCAATGAGCTACAATTGATGACAATTCGATTTGTTTCTGTTCCCTATCTTGTGTTCGGTTTTAGGCAGCCACATTCTCAGTAGAAAAACCCGATTGATGAATGACAGTAAAAACCTTAACGAAAATTATCTAGATAATAAGACTGCCATTTTAAGGATCCGGTACGCCGGGCCAATCCCACCAGACAGACGGCTAACAAACACTACCATACATTTGTCATTCGTATACGATACAAAGCAGAAGAACATAGAGGACTCAAAGCTCGACGTACTGATTCAGCTGCACCATTCCTCTGGCCAGATTACTGTAGATAATGTAGTCAGGAGAGTACTGGACCAGCTCCTCAAACGCAGGAACTCTACCTGTCTGACGTCCATCAACAGTCACTTCGCCTTCAATTTCAGCCCAGTAACAACTCACAGACACCCCTAACACCCGTGCTAAACTTGCATCTTCGTCTTCGTCATCGACTAATCCATGTGGGAACCACTGAATTCCAACATTATAGGACGTCTGCGTCCAGTTCAACTTGTGTAATTGCACTTCATCTATACCTGTTGCATATTTGAAATGGTGGTTCCCTCTATCGTCAACAGAATGCCCTGAGGGTACAGCGGCCCCTATTTTATCATCCAGCGATTCTGCCAAAGAGTCTTTGTCTTTGTACAGAGTCAAGAGTTTCACAGGTGACTCCACTCTTTTTTGGTCTGGATTCTCGGGCTGGTACTTAGATGAATTGAACGACAAGATGCAGTTTCGGTTTTCTTCAACATTGATCTTGAAAACAGCTTCCAATGGAGAGTACTTATCGGTGGTCTTTCCCTCGTTCGTATTGCTCAAAACTTCCACGTCCAAGTAGCGAGAGAACTGATTCTCCTCAAGGCTGCCATCCACTAGCCAAGGACGCAGCCCCTGGTATTTGCAAGTTTCCGTGCCAATATCCTTATGACTAATACACTCGATGGCGGTGTCCCATTTCTCCACAGAGGGGATACCCTCCAAAACAGGTTTGATATAACCAGAAAGTCCATAAAGCTGGACAACTGACGTGGGTACCGCTTCAGTTCCATTGACCGGAACCGGAACATTTACAGTCTCTAAGAACCGGAGCTTCAGCGGATTGGCATAAGAGTATGGCTCTTCAAAGTATGACACAGTTGAGCATGAAATGAAAACCACAGCCAAAAACAACACAAGTAAAGAATTCAATTTGTGAATAAATGGTGCGATTGGAACACCCAGTAATACGGCTGTTGTTATGAGAATCCTCAAAGCTGTGCGACCGGAATCTGTACCCTCCTGGATTGTCTGGTGAGTAGCTTGGAGCGCCAGCTCTCCTTGGGTATAAATGAACCAAACACTCAAAGGAACCAAAATCAAAAACTGCACAGACCAATCATAACTGAATGACCTCAAAGCTGCAGTTTTCAGTTTCTGTTGGTACGTTGCTTCAGTTTCGTGCTCAATGACAATGATTGTGGAGTTAGTATTTTGTGCACCTCCTCCATTACTGCCACTTGAAACAGATGATGATGATTCTCCTGCTAAAAGTGGGTGACTCTCAGAGTCGACAGCGGTGTCTCGAGATGAGCTATTTGACTGGCTCTGAGTATCAGCAACAATGTCTGTAATTTGCTGATTGTTAGCCTCGTTGTCATTAGCCATAGCACCATAAACTGTAGGTTTCATATTTTTCTTGTACTTTGGAACCTTTGGTTTGAAAGTCAGAGCCACTAGGCCAAAGAGTGAGGCGCCAGATACAAGTAAAAAGGTGATGGTCAAGCCATAGCCACCCACAAATGAGATGGATTTCTCTTGAAATGTTGCCCAAATCGTGGCTACCCATAGGAAAAAGTTTAGCTGGAGTAAACATATCAACTTTTGGTCATGAACTGGTTTCATCCATGCCAAGAAATTGAGAATGACATAATTAGCCAGCAGATTCAATGCCCCCAAAGCCAAAAGTGGTGCTGTATAATCATTCGACATGAGCAAAGGATCATTCAGGTAGATATATTTGGCAACAAAAGATGTCAAAAAGTAAGAAGCTGCCAAGCTCAATGGAAATCGCAGCCAGCCTCTGCCATCGACAAACCATGTGCCTTTTTTTGTCACAATCAGGTACAAAATAACGGTGGCAACAGGCACAATAGTCACGATTAAAAGATCCAACAGATAAATCTTATCAACAGACATGAATGCAAAGAAATACCCGACGATATCAAAAAACACGGCCTGCGAGGTGTCTTTGTTTATCTCCTTTAGCTCATTTGCAATGGCAAGAGTCATATCCAGAGCATTTTTCTCCATGTGCCATAAGGATCCTTTGGAGGTCCCCGATATAGAGTCTCTAGGAGTATGGTACAAAGACCGTGGAGTGAAAAACGCGATATCCACCCCTCTCAAGCCGTTCTCCTTATAGACCTTGAAGTCTGTTTCTGAGTGTATGGTCCCACTTTGAAATACTTGTTGGAACATTGAGTTAGCAAATGGACGTCCAACTTTCCGATAGTAGCTAAGGATTCCAACATCGGTACTTCTGAATAAGACGGCCTTACCACCTGCACCTGTTCCTTCAAGATTGATAAAATAATTGACCAAGTCAAACCATTCGTGTTTTATGAAAGCCTGAGCCCCCAAGAGCCCGAATTCCTCATCATTATTGAAGTTGAACACAACTGTTCTCTCTGGTTGGTCAACTTTTTCCGAGGCAAAGTGTTCAAGAATTCCTAGCATGGAAGCAATTCCCATTCCATCATCAGTGGCACCGTAGGCGGTTGGGACAGAGTCATAATGGGCGCTGATGAGAAGCCCTTCCAATGAGGGATTCTTTCCTTCAACCTTGACCACAATGTTCCCACTCTCGAAATACACAACACTATTGGTCGGATCGTCAGGATCAAACACGTTTTGCTCTCTGAACATCACAGACAAATTCCCAAAGTCATCAGTGTAGTTAAAGTAAGGTTTACTAGAAGACAAAGAGTGTATTCTGTTCAACAGATAATCGTGAACTGCATCGTTAGCATGTGAACCGTAAGGATGGAGTTGTGCTGTAATTGTTTGCAGATCAAGCCATGAGGAGGTAAGGATATTTGGCTCTGGAACCGGAACAGACAGTGAAACGCTGTCAAAGTATATGTTAACCAGAATTGACCCTAGGTAAGATACAACAACCAAAAATGTTAATGTAGACTTTCTGAAGCCAAATGTTGACTGGATAAACCGTCTAACAATTCCCGGTTTTCCCGTACCCATATTGGTAGAAGTTTAGCAAAACTATGGTTCAGCTCTATTGGCCGTCTTTTTGGGGTTACGGTGCTTATTATCGTAATTGAAAGTCTTTGAATACAGACAAGGAAACAAAGAGGGTTTACACTTGCTATCTTTATCATATTTATTCAAAAGGCGATAAAAAAAAACATTGATGTGGCTGAAGCTTGTACAAGTGGCGGTGTAGAGAGATTATGAGTGAGGAAATAATATGATTGAAGTAGGGGAAGGTGTTGAGAGGGGGCTTTGTGATTGCATTTGGTAATCGTTCAATTACTGGTGCTACTGTCTGATAATCTTCTGGTAAAACACACAGATGCTAGAAACGCACAGACATTGATTGCTAAGTAAATAAATAAATATCTGGGGAATTTTTTCTGCAGATGGAGAAAATCGAAGCTGAAAAGGTTTCAGCAAGTAAGAAGAAAGAAGAGGAAAGAAGGATATTGCACAACAGGCTCAGAATCAGCTGTCAATAACTAGTATTACAGGCCGATAATTTGATAACAGATATGAGCGGTAGCGGAGTTTTTTTGCCACTCAAAAATGACCTGATCCTCCGAGCAGCCCGTGGTGAAGATGTCGAAAGAGCTCCTGTCTGGATAATGAGACAGGCTGGTCGATATCTGCCTGAGTACCACGAGGTAAAAGGAGACCGGGACTTCTTTGAAACGTGTAGAGACCCAGAGATAGCGTCAAAGATCACTATACAGCCTGTTGAGCATTTTGACGGACTAATTGATGCTGCAATAATCTTCAGTGATATTCTCGTGATTCCTCAGGCTATGGGAATGGACGTTCAAATGATTGACAAAGTGGGGCCCAGATTCACGGATCCATTAAGAGTTCCTTCTGATTTGGGTCGGGTTAATGAACACACAGATGTGGAGAAGGAACTCGCGTGGGCTTTCAAGGCCATTACAGTGACAAGACACAAACTTGCTGGAAGAGTTCCATTACTCGGATTCTGTGGAGCTCCTTGGACTCTGATGTGCTATATGATCGAGGGGGGGGGATCCAAGATCTACAGATTCGTCAAGCAATGGCTTTATATGTACCCGAAGGAGTCGCATGTTCTGTTGCAAAGAATAGCAGATGTGGCTGTAGAGTTTCTTGCTCTTCAAGTTAAGGCTGGAGCACAGATGCTGCAAGTTTTTGAGAGCTGGGGTGGAGAACTAGGTCCTGCGGAATTTCGAGAGTTCTCTCTACCGTACCTAAAGCAGATCTCTGAAAAATTGCCTGCCCGGCTGAAAGCCCTGGGCATAGAAGACAAGATCCCGCTTTCGGTGTTCGCTAAAGGGTCATGGTATGCTCTAGATGATCTCTGCAACTCAGGCTATGATGTAGTGTCGTTGGACTGGTTGTACGCTCCTGAAGATGCTGTCAAAGTAGCTGCTGGGAGAGTGACTCTGCAGGGTAACCTGGACCCTTGCATAATGTATGGTTCTAGAGAGGTTATCTCAAGCAAGACAGAGGCTATGATAAGAGGTTTCGGAGGTGGACAAAAAAATTACATCATCAACTTTGGCCATGGAACTCATCCGTTCATGGACCCTGAGAACATCCGCTTCTTTCTACAGGAGTGTCACCGCGTCAGCAGTCGTACTTAGTAGGAGACATGTGTACTTTCTGTGTATATGACGAGCTTACTGTTATAGAGGATCAACCAGTTAGTTGGCTTGTAAGACGTATGATTATATTATGGTGCTTTCTCCAATTTTCCCTGTATGTAATGCTCGAAAAAATTTTGAACAAGCATTCAAGTTGAAAATACCACTTATCTTCCTGTTTTCAACTGTTCAAGCGGCTTCAGCAAGCACACAGACATGTCCCGCATGATGGCCAAAGGAAGGACAGCTCCAGGAACTGGCAACAAGGATGACAACCAGTTCCGCGAAGCTCTCAAGTTGTACGACTCCAAACAGTACAAGAAAGCCCTCAAGGTTCTCGACACTATCTTGAAGAAAAATCCCCGTCATGTGTCTTCCATAGCTCTGAAGGGCTTGGTACTGTACTATTCTGAACCTTCCGATGCGGCTGATGCAGCAGCTTACATAGAGCGTGCTTTGGAAAAAGATGACAAAAACAACGTGGTTAATCATATCGCTGGTATCTACTACAGAGCGGTGAAAAACTATAAAGAAGCAGCCAAATGGTATGCTGCTGCCATTGAGTACGGATCCTCAAACAAGAGCATTCTCAGAGACCTGAGCTCGATGCAGTCGCAGATCAGAGACTATAAAGGCCTTCCTAGATCAAGACTAGCCTATTTGGAGGACCAGGCCGGCTATCGGGCTAATTGGACAGCTGCTGCTGTGGCCCATCATCTAAACAAGGATTATGCTAATTCTGAGAAAGTTCTGAGCAGAATTGAAGGACTGATCGAGGACAAGCTACAGGACAGTGATATGTATGAGCACTCGGAGTGTTTGTTGTACAGGAACGAAATCATCGCCGAGAGCGGGGATTATCAGCGTGCACTTGAACATCTGGAGCAGATTGAAAAAGGTGGTAAGGTTTTGGATGGACAGAGCCTCTTGGAAAATAAAGGTCTGTACTTAATGAAACTTGGAAGACCCAAAGAAGCATCTCTATGTTACCGCCAGCTGCTGAAAAGAAACCCTGACAATGCTGATTACTACTACAAACTGGAGGAATCCCTAGGTACATCAGGTGCATCTGCCTCGCTTAGATTGACGTTGTATGATAAGTTGGCTCAGTTTTATCCAAGATCGGATCCTCCAAGATTCATACCATTGACTTTTCTTTCGGGTGAAGAGTTTGAAAAAAGGGCCAAGGAGTACATTCTTGGCCAGCTCTCTAGAGGAGTTCCCTCCACCTTTGTTAATGTCAAGCCTCTCTATAAGAAGCGTTCCAATGCCAAGGTGATTCAATCTATAGTTACTGAATTTCTTCCCTCTTCTGGGAAGGAGAATCCATTAACCTACTGCTGGGCTGCTTACTTTCTTTCCCAACATCACTATCATCTTAGAGAGTACGATGAAGCATTGAGGTTTGTTGAACTGGCTATCGAACATACTCCAACGCTGGTTGAGCTGTACATTTTGAAGGCTAGAATATTCAAGCGGCTGAATGATAGGGTAAAGGCTTCTCAGATCATGAAGCAAGGACTCGATCTAGACCTCCAAGATCGGTTTATCAATTCCAAAATGACCAAATACTATCTTCGTGCCGATATGATTCCAGAAGCAATTGATACCATATCCGTTTTCACAAGAAATGAGGAAGCTCCAAATGGCCTGAAGGATCTGCATACCATGCAGTCTGTGTGGTTCCTTCTAGAGAGTGCTGAAGCCTACTTCAGATTGTACAAGAATTCATTGGCAAAATATCAAAAGTATATAAGCATTGTTTCTGAGAAGGACCCAACTGAAGAGATTATCTCTGAGACTGAGGGGCTCTCGAAAGAGTATTCCACTTACCTGGGTCTGGCTTACAAACGGTATGAGAGTTTGAGCAATATCTTTGACGAGTTTCATGATGATGAACTAGACTTCCATCATTTTTGTATGCGGAGAGGAACCCCGCGGGCATATATGACAATGATGACATGGGGTGATTCTCTGTATGACCAGCCCGTGTTTTCGAGGATTGTTATTGGATTGTCTGATGTTGTATTTGAGGTTGCTGATCACTCAGAGCTATTCATCAAGGAGAAACTGGCCAGAAAAACAAAAAAGAAGGACAAAAAAGAGGAAATAAAACGTCGTGATGAGCTTCTGAAATACTCGCAGGTCAATCCGGACGACAAGGACGTATTCGGAGAAACTGCTATTGCGGGACTTGCAGATAAGAGCAATAAGGATAGAATTGATGTTGCTCTGAAGGTGTATAGCAAACTCAACCACGACTGGTCGACTGTTGCCCAGGTTCTGGGATTTAGAATCAACTATCACTTGGAGAAATATGTGTTATGTTTGCAGTGTCTAAACAAGCTGATCACGCTGGACGCCTCTAATCCCAACATTGCTTGGATGTACCTGAAGCTGGCGTCGTGTTTGGAGAACGCGGCAGTTCAGGCTCCAATACAGAAGATTCTAAATGTTGGTCTTTTGAAACATTTTGCCGGTCTGTTGAAGCTCTCTGGAGATGGGCTTGCAGGTGAGTTGATTGAAAAGTATCTGTCGAGAGACTCCTTTGATACCGGGAGGGTACTGGCTGAGATCACCAGGCAGGCAGAGGGTAGCAAGAAATACAGCGACAGACTACAACAGGTGAAAGCAGAGCTAGACCCATATAGGTCTCATTATCTAGACTATTATTTGTGGTGAGATTTATACAAGTTCAGCTGTTGATCCAACTTTCCACTTGTGATCTGGCGACAGTACCTGTGAGACTGAGGCCCTGTCTTCCAAAGGGAAAATAGCTGATAGTGTACGAGAGCGAAGCGACAAGTTGGACCAGTCCACATATAATGACGGCAATGGTACTTTTCATAATGAGACAGAACCACAAAGTTGCGACGATGGATCCTACAAAAGAGACGGTGAACCAAAGTCGGTCTTTAGAAGTGAGATGGTGCGCGAATTTGGAGAATCCGTTGAGCAGCGCAAAGGCAAGTAAGAACAGTACCGATCCGAGAGTCCATATGAGCGCGAACTTGCGAGGTTTGAGAGACAGAAACGGGAACAGTGTCAGACAGACCGTGTAACACACAAAGGAGCCTGTAAGCGTCGCAGCAAACAGGGCCGCTCGCTCGAAGTATGACAGGTTGAAGGGGTTGTCGGACGGCTGGCCTGTGTGGGTTGTTCTAGGGGACTCCGGGGAAGAAAACGGATTAGATAACCAGGCAAAAGCTGTGGTTCCAGACTCCAGTGGAGGCGGGGCTTCTGCTTCGTCTCCAACGGGCAGCTGCACGCTGGCTGGGATTCTGGAGAAGAGGTTTCTGAGCGACAGCGACAGCGACATGGTGGTCTGCGGACACGACACAACGCAACGGCGAGCCTGTTGGTACACTGTGTGTGTTTTTTTGCTGTGTGGCTTGACTTGAATAGAGAGGAAAAAAATGTACCACAGCATAGTGATGACACGATGCTTATGTCAGCGCGAGGGCCCGGCTCCTTATAGGGAGAGAAATTAAAAAAAAAAAAAAAAAAGGAAAATGAACCGTTTCTAGTTGGTGGAAAATGACACTCACTCACACACTGTAACAACAGCAGGAGCGAGCAACCTGGAACCAGCAGCAAGCACGAGATCAGCGCAGCCCAGACGTCGCGAGAACTGCGGCGGAATATCCACACAGAACACAGCAGCCAAAAGCCCGGAACCGCAGAATGTCAGCACACGGCCACGCGGTGAAATACGTCCGCCATTCAACGGCTCCTGTTCCAAAAGCCGGGCCTTTTTTCAGATACTCAGCCACACTCCTGGGGGCCACGATGTGGTGCTGGTTCTTCTACCGTGCTAAGCACGACTGGAAGCATTGGCTGGGAGTTGGACATCCTTGGGACCATTGATGCTACCACTTAGTATACAGATATATTTATTTGGTGTGGGGTTTTACAGCCCCTACATATTTTTGAGAAACAGCGTAGAGTGGGGGGCGTCCTGCTTGTAGTTTAGTCCTTGTTTCCTAGCACGCAGAGGAACTAGTTGAAGAACTTCTTGAGCTTCTTGACGAAGCCGGTGGCCGGTTTCTTTGCAGCAGGTCTGCCTGCAATGTCCGGATTCGTGCCTCCGGAAACCACAGAGTTCCCAGAGTGGATCGGGGATATCTGGTCCTCCATTTCCTGCTCGAGGGTTTTCCGATCACCGGACCGCGCGTTCACCTTGTTTCCGGCTCCGCCCCTCCCTGTCGAGAAGACCGGGCTCAGCTCGTTCTTGAAGTTCTTCTCTGGTACCCTAGGCGACGGAAGTTTGTGTGCCTTGGTGACGTTTCCGGCCCCACCTCTTCCAGCAGCGTATGTGATGTCCCCCTTCTTGTCGTGTTTGAAAGAGGCCTCCCTCGGTACTGAGCCGCTTTCCAGGTCCTCTAGGATCACCTTTTCCGCCTCCGTAGACTTGTGTACCACGTTTCCGGCTCCTCCTCGGCCTGTGGAAAACACAGGGCTCAATTCAGCCATAGCAACAACGTGGGGGGCGGCAGCGGGCAGTCTTGACTACGTGTTTGTCCAGCGGATCCTCTAATCTGTTCACCGAACGTGGCGTTTCTGTTCTCAGATCCTTCCCCCACTCATTTATTTTTTTTTGCTCTTGCTTTATTTTTATTAAATTATATATCATTCATTTCCATTCCAAAAAAGGCTGGCTGCTGCTGCTGCTGCTGCTGTGTTGCTAAACAGAAAATAATCCCCTTCAGAAAAAAGGGTTTTCGGGCTGTGCAAAGTGCAAGGTGTGCACACACGCCCCTGCAACAATTACAACAATGATAACCTATTGTTGGCGCCTGCTAGCTGGAGCGATAACTCTCCTCATGACCGCAGGAAAAGGTCCCTGGTGCTCTATGGCTGCTTGCTTGGCGTACAACATAAGCAGCCAGCCCGGATCATAACCAGCTAGTAACCGTCTGGAAGGGTCAGCTATCTCGCTCCTCAGACGCAAACTGGTACACAGGCAGCATTCTGTAGTCAAGCCATTCCTCTCGACACGCGTCTGGAGCGAGAATGACGTCAAATACCTCATCGAATGGCTCGTAGTCCTCCCTGTTTCGGTCACAGTCCAGGACCCGCTCCTGATAAACCCTTCGATAACGGCTCACAACAGACATGTGGAATCTCACCAAGACCTCAATATTCTTGCTGCCCCCAACAGATGGCTCGAACTCTTCGCAAAGCAGGGCGAATTTCTCCAGTTTCTCATGCTGCTCTCCAAAGTATCGGTAAACCAGCTCCAACAATTTGAAAAGGGCTTCGTTGATCTGTCCCACCGTTATGTCCTCCATCACTTTTTCAACTTCTATCATTTCGTCCTCCTTGCTGTATTTTTCAAAGTCGACTCCAGGAACAAGAGCCAAGAACGAGTAATTGTCCAGTAAATTCAAACCAACATCGTCCACGGCACCATCTTCTCCAACCGTAAGCACCAGCTGTATATTACAGGTCTGGTTCAGCCGATAAATTATATCGCTGCAACCAGAAGTTTCCCCATAATGACCCCAAAAGGGAACCTCAAAGAGCTTCTGGTTGTGCGGAGAAGTCGGAATGAACCCATATGTGAAAAACACTCGGTTTATATCATCCACAGGAGTGTAGCTGATTAGCACCTCAATCTTACCTTCCTGTCTGGTTAGCTTGTCGCTGTCCAGCACAAGAATTATATCGTTGCTAGCCCTGTCCACGTCAAAATGCGCATTGACCCTGTCATTGTCGTGGTTGGCAAAATCCAATACAGGCACAAGAGTAACATCAGTAACATAATCCCCATCTTCGCCTTCACCTCCTCTTGGAATCTCCAATGTCCTTGACCGCACGGCGGTCACGAGTTGAGCCACTTCCTGAACGCTAACTTTGACTGAAAACTCCTTCTCAAGAAACAAGCACAGCTCCTCAATCTCTCCGCACTCCTTCTCTAGCAAAATGGCGTTCAAAAGAGCATTACCTCCACAAATCTCTTGGTAGCACTCTAACAGAACAGCATCATCAGCAGCCAAGTTTCTTACCTCAGTACCCCTCAAAATGTCCACATATAAGGCTATCCATTCACTGGAAAGCTTCTTCTGAAGCTTAAGTACCAGAAAAGACACCAAGTATGTAACCAATATCCTGGTCTCATTTGAAGTTGTATTACAATAGAACTCCAAACATTTTTTCACGACTTGCTGATCGCTTTCCGATATGCTCTTCACTACCTCCAGACACGAGTATATGTTCAGGGCATGAGATCTGGAAATCCTCAGTAGCTCAATGGTATTAGTTGACGCTTTCTCAAGCTCAAAATACAAGCCCAAACCCCCAAGCTTGGAGTCTTCGACGGTTAATTTTGGATGCCTGAAAACTCCATGACTACCATCTATCCAGCTGTTAAGTATATCGCGTGACACACCCGGGCCACTCCAATCCGGCTGTCCAGCCTTCAACATTTCTTCGACTCTAGTTCAGTCCATTTTCGGCTAATATAACACCATATTATCCTCTCTTTGATCCATCAAGCAGTTTTATTTTCTCCATTTTTCTTTTTTTTTTTTCCTCAGAATTTTGCTATGTGAGATCTGATAAATCTGGAGAAGATGTAGAAGAGCACTCAAGTCAGGAGGAGACCAGTATGTTGGATGAAATCGAGTCAAATTTGCTAGTGAATAGCCTCAGCGTGACAATAAGAAGTTCCTCATACAGCTCATTATCAGCCTGTTTCAGTAGTTGTATATTAGACTCTCCTAGCTTCCAAACCACACTCTCTGTCTCGGAGTAGTACCTCACCACCCTATCAGACTGTGTGCTCACCAGGTCACCAAACAAAGTTAATGGCAACACAGAACTCTTTATAGAGAAATCGAGATTATTGAATACAATCTCACACCCTATAAGGCCGGACTCCACGATGTAGATAGACGGCTGGTTGATATGTTTCTCATAAAGCACCTCGTTGGGTGCAAGTAGTTGTTTCGTCAGATAAGGCACAAACCGAGCCCAGAAGTGCTCTTCTCTGCTCTTGCTGATGCCCTGCATCACGGTCATAATCAGGGACAGGGGATATCCAGCAGCAGGACTCGAAACGTTAGGCTGAGCCTTTTTGGCAGTTTTAGAAATCTCCTGCTGTTCAGTTCTTAAGGTCTTCTTGGCGGCGTTCACAATCTGTAGATGACGTGGGGATCCCACAAAAGAGGTGGATGACAAGCCTCCTGTGCCTGTGCGATTCGACGACGGATCCTGATATAATGAAATGGTCGTTCTCTTCCGCTGGCCATAGTTTATACCTGCAGAAACAGAAACACTCGAACTTCTTGACTTCAATAAATCTTTGTAAGCTTCTAAAAACATATTCTCACACCACTCAAGAGCAGAGTTCAGCGTGCAAAAAAGCTGAATCCGCTCGTGATGCTCTTTGGTCTCCCAAAGCCCAGAGTCTTTCAGTGCTTGGACAATGTGCGAATTCTCAGCAACAGAGGATATTATCATGTAGGAGTTGTTCTCAATAATGAGATTGCGAATCCTTCTGAAGCCTTCAACCGCAGAAAAATCAATACTAAGAACGTTGTTCATATCCAAAATCAGATATCTGATGGGTTCTTGAAGAAATACCTTGAAGTCAAATCGGGCACGAACTTGCTCTTCTAGGCCTCCGATAGAACCGAAGAATAGTGATCCTTGTAATTTCATGATGTAAATCTGTTTACCGACGTCTTTGAGAAACTCCTGCTGTTTAGGATGTCTTACCACAATGGACCGGGCATACTCGCCGGTATAGATACCAGATATAATAGGACGACGAGCGGCCTCCACAACAAATGAAACACATGCGAGAAGCACTCCCACCAAGATGCCATACACAAAGTCCCAGGCTCCCATTGTTATCACGATGATGACAATAGTAGCATACTCAAACGATCTAAGCTTTCCCTTAGTATCATACAGAGCTTCTTTCAGTAACTCATAACCAAGAAGGTAGATCAACGCACCAACAACAGCCACAGGAATATATCCAATTATTACAGGCCCAATGCACATGATAATGCTAGTAGCTATAGCCAGCATCACTCCACTCAATCTGGAGTCAGCCCCAGCTCTGATAAAGAGCACAGAGTTGGTGTAAACTAAGTAGTTTTGAATTGACCCTAGTAGCCCCGATAGAGCGTTAGAAATTCCATGAGCAACAAGTTCTCTATCGACATCAAACGAATCCATATGTATAGTGACTGCCAGGGCGGGAACATTGATCGGAACATGAAGAATGCCAAAAAATGTCAGTGCCAGCATGGTTGGAACCGATTCTAGAACACACCACCAATCCACGAGGCTGAAATCATAGAGACTGTAAAACGAGTACCATGGCTGGTTAGAAGCGTGGGATTTGAAAACCCATCCAAAGTCTCTGGCGTCCTGGAGATTCCAAGTAGGTACCAGAAAAACTAGTAAATGGAATATAAGAAACACAGAGATGAAGTAGAGTGGCACAATAGTTGCACTGGAGTTGTAATGTTGTATGACCACCAATACTGCAGCCAGAATAAGCGGGATAAACCACTGGCAGAATACCAGCGGATAAAGTAGGTATCTCAAGGTTGGAAAGTTGTAAACGAGTCCCCCCTCGATTCTGGAGGACACTTCGATCCCGGTAACAAATAAAAAATATCCAACACCACCAATACATCCGACCAAGATATGTCTGGGGAAGAAGCCTACCAGTTTCCCAAGTTTGCATTTTCCCAGAATGAAAAATACCAAACCTGTGACCATAGAGGATATGGCAAAAGTCACCATTGTGGTGGCAAGAATAGCTTGTTTCTGGTCTTCCCCTAGCTTTATCAGGATTGTGATGGCCATCTGGTGGAAGAAGGGAGTCACCTCTATCATTTCTGATCCTATTCCTGATTTGAAGGCAGATCCACCAAGGGAATAAACCAACTGAGAGACTATAGTGGAGACATAAAACATGCTAAGCCCGTGAGGACCCATATCACTGAATACTGTCTCTCCAATGGGGAACAAGATCATTCCATAACTGAGTCCATCCAATATGTTCAAAAGACACCCAAGAAATACTGGAGGAAGGTATTTCACAGGCTTTATGACACACTCTCTCAGTACAGTTTGTCTGTCGGCATGTCTGGCAGCTCTCGTGGCTGCAATAATGCGTTCTTTAAGCGTCAGACACGTACTCTCAGGCTCTAGTTTTCCAGCAGTAGCAAGCTGATCATAGGAGCTATAATAAGAACTGGGGTGTCCTCTATATTGGGACTCGACATCTGACGATGCATTGAAGACAGAGGCCTCTGCACCAGGAGGGGATCCAAACTCTATGGTGGACTGATACGAGGACTTGAACTGATCATTGAGAAGCGGATCCGTTGTCGGGGGTCCCAAGTATCTTTCAGGAGGAGAATGACGGTCCTCCTCCAGATAAGGGGAGAGAGTGGATGTTTTGTAGACGGAGGTTGCAGACTCGTAAGGTCCGCTGAAAAAGTCCTCTTTAGCGTAGTTATGAGCTATACTCTCTAGTTCTGCAGCTGCTGTCTCGCTATTGGTGTCTAGCTCGGGAACACCTACTCCAGCGAGGCCAACAGATGTCTCGATGATTGAGCTGGCTGAATGAACTGTGGCTCCCGTGGAGTTTATTGGAGAGCTTGTATCGGGCTTGAAGCTGCTGTAGATAAAGCTGCGTGCCAGGGCATGGTTCTCCACAGAGAAGGAAGGCCTGTGAAATCCCGTTGGTGAGGCTCCAGATGCAACAATCCCTTTGGGACGGGAGATTGACTTTGGTAGCGACTTACTATTGGCAGACATTGCACATAACCAGATATATTGGAGGCGTGTCTAGCGTTTTGCGAGACTTTATGACAGCTGGTGACCTTCTTTCGTGAATCAAATGCTGTTTTCAACTAGGTCTGCTTTTTTTTTTTTTTCTTACTTTATCTACATTTGACAGCCCTTCAGCTGTTTCACACCCCGCAACAAAAACCATGTCGTGAAGCTATCGACAAGAATATCGGGCAAAGTGTCCATTACAGAGCATGTCGTTTCCTTATCATGTTCTACCTATGAGCTACAACTCCTCCCTGGGAACGGACTTCGTTTTCCCAAGATCCCCACAATCTGCAATTGTAAGAGGCTTGATAGGCTTGTTGCCGTATCCTGTCTTGGATTCCTCAATTAGATGGACAATATCCATGCCCTCTAGAACCTTACCAAAGACGACGTGTTTGCCGTCCAGCCACGGAGTCTTTACAGTCGTAATGAAAAACTGAGATCCATTGGTATCCTTACCAGCATTGGCCATGGACAACAGTCCCGGCTCCTTGTGAGTCAACTCAAAGTTCTCATCCTCAAATCGGTCACCATAGATTGATTTCCCACCTCTTCCATCTCCTGAAGTAAAGTCTCCTCCTTGAATCATGAAGCTTTTGATCACCCTGTGAAACTTGGACCCCTTATATCCAAAGCTAGGATCATCAGAAATAGCCAATTGATAGAAGTTTTCTACAGTTTTGGGCACAACATCTCCATACAGTCCCAGCACAATTCTACCGATCTTCTCGGGTGAATCTCCAGCTCCCTCCGTGATATCAAAGTAAACCTTGTGTGTTATCTTTGGAGTCTTTTCATCACCTTCTGCTGTAACGCATCTAACATGGCTCAAAACTAGGAACAGACCTAGAAAAGAAACCAACAACGACGGGAAATGCTTCATGGTCAATAACATGTAATAGATTTCAGCCACTGTTGTCTGTATTGAAACTGAGTGTTCCTTTCAAACGTACACTATTTCAAACACAAAACCTCCACGTAGTATAAGTAACTATTAAAGAAATTTTCAATGCTTATGTTGACCCGTGCTATATGCTGACAGATATTCTAGATAACTAGCTTTTCAATCGAATACGCAGGGATCTTCATGCTAGTGGAATCCTCTCGGATGATCTTAGACGACTTCCCTTGAACACTTATGATAGAGTTAAGCTTGGTCTCCTCAGTAACAATACTAATACTGCTGAGATCCGTCTCTTTGCGTTTCTTGGAGTACTTTTTGCCTGTGCTTCTTTTCTTCTCCTGTTCCAGTATTTTGTCAGAGTTCAACAAGGACTGGTTCACGAGGGTCAAAAGCTCCGTATCTAAAATCAACGAATCCACTTTCAACTGAACCCTATCTATCAATTTCAAAAGCTGGTTCTCATTTCTGGAGTAATGCAAACTCAATATTAGTCCATTAGAGTCTATCAGAGGTCCCAGCAACTCGTATCCGCAGTTTAGCTGGATCACTTTCCCTATTATCTTATCAACATCGACAGATCCTTCTCTTTTGACAAGACGATTGATTGCATCTGTTATTTTCTCTCCGGAAAAGTCCTCAACCAGTCTGGAAATGATGTCCTGGAAAATATCCTCACTCTCGGTCACGCTGAGCTGTTCACATAGATCTTCACATGGAATGTTGGGACATGTCACTATAGCTTGGCGCATTAGACGTGGCTCATTCTGAAGTCCCTGGAGCAATCCTGAAGCACACTCAGATGGGAAGAGCGGATGTGTCAGTAGATATGTCAAAGAGTTCTCTGGAAGGAATCCAGTAGAAATAGAGCCTTTGGATTCGTCGAATTTGAGAATTAGAAGAACAACCTTCTTGATAAACTCAGGGTCTACGACTCTATCCTTCTCCACTTCGAAAACACTAAATATCTGTTGGTTTTTGCTTTCCGAGGGGCTTTTCGATGAATTCTTCAAGTAAGAAATAAGTACTGAATCAAATTTGTCCTCTTCTCCCTCCCTTGCATACTTCTTCAACTCACCATACAGTTTGATAACTTCGCTGCTTAGAGTTTTGGCCCTCGTGAGCAGGGAAGATGTTACGCTCGACCCCTTCTTTGAGCTAGGATTCATTACTACTAGCGGGGGAACTCCGTGAAATTTCTTGTCTGTTGGTGGCGCACCAAGTCCCTTGCCAATAGCATCAGAGAGTCTACCACAGCCAACGTTTACGGAAATGTATTCCAACAAGGCAAAATCGTCTTTTGGATTCCTCAATAAAGCGAGAGCGAATGTTTCTCGGGTCCTTAAGGAACTACCGTTCACGACAGGACACGCTATCAAGCTGGCAACTCTTGCAGGCTTCACGGAGCCATTGGCTTTGGCTGTACCATTCGATGAAAGCTTAGATTTCGAGTACAGATCGATGTTTCCAAGTAAAGCATTGAACTTTGTGTCGATCAGTGCTGTTGTACTCCCTTTAGATATCAGGACTCTGTTGGGTGCTGCGGAAAGAATGGAAGTTGTTTGATCTGGGGGCTCTTCGTCAAACACCTTGGACAAGGACAGTGAGTTTTTCTCCTTTGTCATGAAAGGGAGTGAATATATATTAAGAGAAAGCTGCGGGTCCTCCTCTAGGATTAAAAGTTTTCCACCTGAATTATATGAAATCTTGAACTGATCAGCTCTCGGTAGTTCGATGATAGAGTTAGAGACTTCTAGAATCGAGCTTTCGCTCAGTGAGAAAATCTTGACACTCAAAGAATCTGCAGCACCATTCTGCTGCACTGTTATTAAGAGATACTCTATGTTGTCAGTGTTATCGAGCTTCAAGTCACTAGGATCAATGAATGAGTGAAACAAAATGGCTGATCTCTTCTGGATCAATGACGGCTTGTGGACCTTTGATAATGCGTCTTCGCCAGGGATTGCTCCCACATTGAATTCCCATAAGGAAACCGCTCCATCTTCAGCCAAGGAATAAACTTGCTCTCCGTTCTTAGAAAACTTCAAACCTATGACCTTTGCTTTCAAAGATATATCAAAAGTCTTCGTTTCTGTGTCAGGTTCAACAGAGCGTCTCTCATCTCCGTATATCATGGAGTCTGCATTCTGTGTAATTCCTTCATCTTCCACAATGGATTCGTGCAGTGTTGATGTATAATTGTTTTTCCCAGAGCTAATGAACCTGAGGATATGCTTCTTTCTCTCTGTTATAGCCACAGCAAATTTCTTCTGATCTTCCTTTTGTCCTAGGCTTCTTGAGCTAATACTGTCAACAATACACAGAGGAGAGAGAGAGTATGACCACACTAATGTGGGAGTAGGTTTAATGACATAGGTTCCCACGAAAGAACCGCTTATTCCAATATCAAAGGTACTTGCAAGAGGAGAAGAGATATCCGAGACAGTACATATCTCAGATATTTGGGACTTTCCCGGCAATCGGGGAAGCGAGTCAATCACAAAGCTATCTCCCAGGGACGGACCGTCCATGTTTGAGTTGATTGAACAAGTGGCTGGTGCTTATATCTGAAGAGATGACTTTCAGTCTACCTCTTTGCTATCATTATAGATAATCACTTGAAAATAGATATATAAAAAAAAAATTTTGCAAAAGGGTAATACACTACCCACACTACGACAGGAAATTTGTTGTGTACGCTATGGTAGGAGCAGGGTTTAGTTGGAATACTGATGATAAGTGAAGCCTCGAGTATATAAAAAGATGGAAGGAAGAAAATACAGTTAAGCTGAAATATAGAAACAAAAGAAACTGATGTACATTTGATTATAGAATGGCGTTGTTTATCCTTTAGGAGGATTTGTTTAGTAGCCTCCAAAAAGTGAAGAGATGTCTTCAAATTTTAAAAACGTATAAACAAATATATCTTAGCAATAGCAAAACTACTTTTACGCGTGAAACTAACAGAAATCAATCCCATTACAGAAACTAATATACATTTGAAACATAGTGCATATACATAAACGATGTTTCCTCATAACATAAATCAAGCAAGCAAAAAGAAGCTTAAGCAGAAGTAGCAGAGGTGTACTTGGTAACAGCTCTGGTTCCCTCTGAGACAGCGTGCTTGGCCAATTCTCCTGGGAGAATGAGTCTCACAGCAGTCTGGATCTCTCTGGCAGAGATGGTGGACTTCTTGTTGTACGCAGCCAACTTCGAAGCCTCAGAAGCGATTCTCTCAAAGATATCGTTCACGAACGAGTTCATGATGGACATGGCCTTTTGGGAGATACCAGTATCTGGGTGTGTCTGCTTCAACACTTTGTAGATATATGAGGAGTATGTCTCCTTTCTGGTCTTGGTTCTCTTCTTAGCGTCGGAAGAAGCAGCGGTTTTCTTTCCTGCTGGCTTCTTTTCAGCTGGAGCCTTGGAGGCTGGTTTCTTTTCTGCCTTTGGTGCCATTGTGAAATAACTAACTGAGGGTTTAGTGAACTAGAAGATTGTCTAAAAACACAACTGTAGATTACAAAATGTGCTCCCTCCTATACTGATTCCAAACAAGGGCAAACTGGCCCCTTATATAGTGCCAAAACAAAGCGGGTCTTGGGTCGTGCGCCACACACAAACACTCAGAAATCTTGCGCGCAACATGCTAGGCAAAAAAAATGAAATGACAAGTTTTTCCTGCTAGATAGAAATATTTGGCGGAATATCGCTAGAGAAGTAGCGTGCCAAAATTTATCACTCGATGTGTAAAAAAAGGTCCGGGTGGCGAAGAAGTTTGGCCAATTAGAAAACGGACCAAGATGATGCCTTAAACGATGCATATGGAGTATATATAGCTAGCAAGATATCCCTTTGTAGAAATTAGAGTAAGAGTAAAAGAGAAAACAACTGATTGCTTTCTAAAACACAAATAGTTAATATATAATCAAAATGTCAGGAAAAGGTGGAAAAGCAGGATCTTCTGAGAAGGCGTCTACTTCTAGATCTTCTAAGGCTGGATTGACCTTCCCAGTTGGAAGAATTCACAGACTATTGAGAAAGGGAAACTATGCTCAGAGAGTTGGTTCTGGTGCTCCAGTGTACTTGACTGCGGTGTTGGAGTACTTGGCTGCCGAAATCTTGGAGTTAGCCGGTAACGCTGCCAGAGACAACAAGAAAACAAGAATCATCCCAAGACACTTGCAACTGGCAATCAGAAACGATGAGGAGTTGAACAAATTGCTCGGTCATGTGACCATTGCACAGGGAGGTGTCCTTCCAAACATCCACTCTAACCTTCTACCAAAGAAATCTGGAAAGTCCAAGGCATCCCAGGAGTTATAATCGCGGCGGCGTTGAACAATTCCGTGGCTTGCTTTTTATTACGGTATAGTTTATGTTTTAATGTATATTAGCTTGAGTTAAGAAGTTATTATGACAGCGTAGAAACTAGAGAGATAAGTAGAGATGAATAATATGGAGTACGAGATTTCAGATCGGGGCGGAGGGTTACCCGGCCTGCGACAAATATTTGTATGGTAGATTTTTGTTGTATGTTTCCCCCCCCCCCAGTCGCTCTTATCTGCAGGCGTGTCTTTTATCATATATATAAGGGAGCCCCTGCTTCCCTTAGTCCTCAAAAAAACCCTCTGTTTCTTTTTCCCTTCATCTACCGCCACTCAGCAATAAATCAACATCCGTTAGACTCAAATCACCAGAAATGCCAGTAAGAAGAATCGTCAAGTTCGTCAGAGAACAGTACGAGTCTCTTTCCAAGAGATTCGGAACCAACAACAACAAGAAGGAGACATCTGCTCCTGTAGAGGGCGCCGCCGGCGACGAGGTACCCGAAGAGCCTGTTGCTTCTCCAGCAGACGCTCCAGCCGAGGAAGCTGAGCCAGCCAAGTGAAACACAGAGATCAACCTGGTTGACCGGCTTTATTGATAACACCACGGTTAAGCGCGCTAGGCTAGAGCTTTTCTCTCTGGTCTTTCAAACAACAACAAAAAAATCGCTTTCTCTAATTGCCTTCAGTTAGATTTGTTTCCGTTGCTTCTGGCTCTGATGGCCTCTTTTCGTCTGCGCATCATGTGAGCTTTCTCCTTCAGAGGCCTTGGGTTTTCCTTCCACTCTTTATATTTTCAATCGATCTTTTCTTTCCTTATTCGTTGTAGCCACATTAGCTCGACCTCCACACACATACGTCCCCATCCAACGACACTGTGGCCAGTACGTTTCCGGAATCCCGACTATCTACGTCCATTATGGGACTGTTATTGCTACTGGCGTTCAGCGTGAACTGCAGCTCTTTGCTCTGTATATCCCAGAATAGAAGGTTCCCATTCTCATCTCCCGAACAGATCAGCGTGCTCTGGTCATGTGTTACAAAACACGTGCCGAGGTTGTACTTGTCGGAGACTGGCTTTGCGTCTGAGTTCTTGAACGTCTTCACCACTCGGTTGTTCATGTAATCCCACAACCTGATGAACCCATCTAGAGAGCTGGAGAGAATGTACTTGGAGTTTGGAGAAAACCGCACGTGACTGACAGGGAACGACGACCCACTCTTGTCGTAGATCAGGGTCTTTAGACACTGGCCTGTCTCCAGATCGAAGAGTCTGATCAGCCCATCGTACGATCCGCTCACAATCACCGTTCCGTCGAACGAGAAATCTATGCTCGATATCGGGTCCGAATGTGCACTCAGAACTTTAAGACATTTCGATCGCTTGAGATCCCAGATCCGGATGTTCTCATCCGAGGACCCGCTCAGCAAAATGGCCCCCTTAAGATGGAACTTGACAACATTCACATGGTACGTGTGCCCTCGCAGGATTTGCACACACTCTCCGAACTCCAGGTTCCAGATCCTGATAGTCAGATCGTCTGATCCCGAAGCGAGATACTTAGAATTGGGTGAGAAGTCGATATCCGAGACGCCCTTCGTGTGACCTCTGAGAACGCGCACAAGCGGTGTTTCTGCACCGGACAGACGCCATATCCTGATGGTGGAGTCTGCCGACGCGGTCGCTAGCAGCTTGCCGTCCGGGCTCAGTTTGCACGTGGACGTGGACGCCCCATCGTGGCAGTTTTTGAGCTGCAGCTGGAGTCTGTACAGGGGAGGGCGGTGTGTAGGCCCTGTATCAATAGGGCTCATGAAAGGGGTGGGGGGGGGGAAGGGCCGTCGATGCTGCTGTTGGCAAATATATACTCATCACACAAGTTGTTTGTACGTGTATATTTACATATATATATATACACATCCCCTTGGACTATGAGAAAATAGTAAAAATTATAGAAAAATGTAGGTCACGTGACCTAGCAGATATCGCACAGTAGTAATACACTTACATAGCCTAGTTAGTATGCATTCAAGAGAACTGCTTGGACGTCTCTCCCATCACGTTTTCGTAGCTTGGGGGCGCCTCCTTGGGCACTTCGGAGTCGACGTCGAGCAGCGCGTTGTTTGTAGAGCCGTAGTTGGCTGCTGGGGCCGCAGAGGAGCTGGACTGCTCAGCGGAGAGCGGGGAGCGTGCGAGCGGGGAGCGACGAAGAGATCCCGCTATCACCTGGGTCACAGCGGGCGATTTCGAGCATGGACTAAGAGCTCTTTGGGGTGTGGCATTCGTCGCTGAGACATTCAGGCTTCTGCTTTCTCTGAAAGGCTCAGGATGGCTGAACGTGATGCTGGTTTGGTCAGGCTGTCTGCTGATGACCATCGGAGGAGACCCTGGAGGTGAGGATATGAATATTTGCTGTCTCTCCACATCGTCGTAAGAGCTATATCTGTCCGGGTTTCTGAGGATGATGTACCACGAATGTATAAGGCCGGGCACGTAGCCGAGCATGCACAGACATATGTTGATAAGCAGGTCGCAGGAGCATAGGCCTCTTTTGATGCACACGGGCAGCGGTGGGAGGAAAAATGCCACAACTGCCAGTATGCAGTCGCAGCAGAAGCAGTCACAGAGGCAGCACATGTCTTGGAGGGAGAGCAGCGGACTGGATTGTTTCAGAGGGGAACGGGTCAGCAGGGGCAGGGGTTTAGGGCTGTTAGCTGGATGTTCTAAAGAGCGTGTATCTAGCCTTGATAGGTAGACAGACCACACAGTCAGAGAGACACACCCCAGACTATGCCGCTGCTTCTTATATGTGCAACGGGAAAACTTTTTTGTTCAAAGTTTATCTTCAGGGATGCCGGAGATTGTGGCGCAGCAGCACTGTGCGGCGTGTCAGACCGCCTACGCGCACAGCCACGAGCCCACAACTGGGACCGGGGAGAGACTATGTGGCGGTTCAAGGACTCCTGCTGCGCCGCAAAATGATGACTTGCATCGAGGCCCCAAAGCGGAAGGTGTCAGCGGCGAGGCGTGCCGGTCCTGTTCGCGAACGCAAAGTAGAAGGGATTTCGTCGCTCAGCTTTACACTGGTGCACGGGTGAAGCCAGCTGGCAGCCAGATTACAACATAGGGCCATCAGGTCTGGGCACCTCAATTCGAACGCCTATTGTTGAGTTTTTCCGGCGCGGGCGGGTGAACGGTGGATGGAAGGATTGCTGTGGGGCAGAAGCAGTGGGCTATCAGGACCTGCGCTGCTGCAGGGAGCGGGTTTGCCTCGCGGTTCCCGAGCTGCTACGCATTTCATTCCCCCGCGACTCATAATCCTCTGCGCCATGTGCTCGTAGACGGCCTGCTAGCAGCCAGTAGCGCGCGCACACACACTGGCGGGCGTTTGCCCGCTACATGCTGATGAGGCAGGTCTCGCAGCGTTTTGCCACCTGCCCCGCTTAGCGGCAACCGTAAAACTACACCACCTTGCTGCCTTGCCTTGCCTAGCCAGGTACATATCTATTATTCCTGTGTGCTGCGTGGTAGAAAAAAAGCCTTAAAACGTCACACACAACAACAGCGCTGCACGCATCATTTGCACGACGTACGGCCCCTAGCGTCGATCCCGGGATCTCCAGCGCCCCCATTCACTGAAATATCGCCGAGGAGCCTTTCTTCCCCAAACCGTTTCAGCCTGCAGATGCTCGATTTTTTAAAACATAACGCTTCCAGTAAGCTATGTGATGACATAAGCAGATAATTTATGCGCCATGCGTCATGCACTATGCACAGAGGTTTGTATTTGGAGCTACAGATGGTGGGTGCGCTGGGGGCTTTGGGGAGAGAATTCACAAAAGTATATATAGGTGACAACAAGGGTGACGCTTGTTATGAGTATTCTTTTTTTTTTGGGCTGGGAGGGTGGAACGAGACAGCTCAGACGGAGCCCCCTACAACACCTGTTCTTACATGATGGCGCTGTCTTCCCAGGATTCCAGGCCGTTCTACCTGTACCGGCTTGAAAACTCGGACGAGAAGAACAACGACCGACTCAAGATATTTGCAACCGAGGAGAGGAGCCAGCACCGTGCACAGCAACAGCTGTCCACTCCCCACGCCCAGGCTGTCTACAGGGCCCCAGACTATCGTACTATACATCATACACCACAGCATCTTGCACAGCATCCACTGGACCGCGCTCCACCCCAGTCTGCTACTCTCCGCCCGCCTCCTCCGCCAACCATCCTGCCTCCCCCGGGAAACGAGGGCTGGCATGCCCAACGCCCTCAGGATTTCATGTATCCGCCTCTCCAGCCTGTTCTAGCAACATCCAGTCCGTGGTATGCTACTAATCCTGTGAGACAGTTGCCGCCGATACAGCAAAGCTTCGTGCCCCCAACAGGATATCGATGGACTGAAACACGTGGGGCTGTTCCACTAGTGAGAGCCCCGGCAGCTACACGCACCGTCTCTCCAGTGCAGTCTCTGTCGCCCTCGTCGTGTGCCAGCTCGCTGTCTTCCCCCAAGTCTGGAGACAGGCTGCGAATGCACGCAGAATCAGGAGACCATGAGCATGTCGACCCAGAGACAGGCTCGGACTCTGATAAGGAACAGGGCACGAGTCGAGTCATCTACAAGTGTACTGTTGCATCCTGCAAATACAAAGGGACGTTTCTGTCCAAGGATTACTTGCGCAGGCATATTCGAGAGCAGCATCGGAAGACCAAGCTCCATGCGTGCCAGGGGTTCAACAAGGATAATACTAGGTGGGGGTGTTCCAAGAAGTTCAACCGGCCCTACCAGCTGGTCAACCACTGGAGGGGTCAACGGTCGCTGAAGCGATGCGGTGTTCCGCACTCAGAGCTTGTGGAGTATGGGGTTTTGGACAAATAGATACGTTGATGAATTTAATATAGAGGCAAGGTTCGGCAAAATTTTCTCTCGAGAAATCGGGCGCGGCTGAATGCATCTCACACCGAAGAGACAGACTCTTTGTCATCAGGGGCTGAGCAGGACTGCGCCTGAGAGAGCGAGAGATTACGTGGCGCTAAGTGCACTAGTAGAGGCTTAAAGATATCTTTACGGTCGCCTGTAGAAGAGCCCTCTCAGTGGCAGTTTTTTTAGCACACCACCTTGAAACGCATAAGCTCTTTTCAGGTTCTATAAAAAGATGTTGGGGCGAAATTTTAGTCAAAAGTTACCTAGTGCGGCGTTAACGTGCGCCAAAAGAAAAGAAGCCCCATTGTGCATTGCATTAAAAGAGGAGGAGGTATACAGCCCAGCAGTGGCTACAGTTGCTGCTGTGGTGTTGGTGATGCTTCTTCGCAAGCCATGGAGTGTTCTTCTTGCTGGGCCTTTACCATCTTACAACGCAACTAAAAAGAGGCAGCTTCCCGGGGTTCTCCTATGAGCCTGGTCCTCCCATCGCGCTTTCGGAGGGCGCTGCAGACTCGCGCCCGGTGGCTGTTTTCCTCACGCCCCGTTAGCGGCAGAGCTGGCGGCGAAAAAAAAAAAAGAGTCCCCGCATGGCATATCTGTGTACCTTTCTTCGCTGTTATTGTTCTCAACTGCATATTAGCTCCGTACCTCATGCACAGAGCTGCTTAAATCCGTCCCCCCTCTGGTTCATGCGGAAATGCGTGGCAAAGAGAACTGAAACTCCACTCTTCAATAATCCGAGACTGATTCGCCATCAAATGCCACCGCGTCGTTGGCTGCAACGGAATTTCCTAGACACCATTCTCATCCCCTCCATCCCCCCTCTCCGAATTTCCCTCCTGATGCAAGGTTTGCTTCGGCAAAATTGTCTCTTTTCAAACCGAGTTGAGACATGTGATTAATCTGGGCCGCAGCCTGGCGCTCGATTTTTTACAGTTTTAAATACGGGCTGCTCCGGCATTTCATCTCCCAACAATATTGTTCCACCCACTATCTTAATTTTTATTTCGCCCGTTCAACTGGTGCACGGGTGCCATTTCCTTTCCAGGCTCTTTAGATTCTACTACTTGTATGTGATTATGATCTTGTGTTATGTGACTAGTCATATCTGCAGGTCTGGGTATGGGCAGCGACCGCAACCAGCCATTTCAGAAACACCAGCCGAGGCTGACGACCACAACTGATAAAAAGCAAGCCCCCCCATCAGACAGCATTCATGTATATATAGTAACCTGCTGGTCTGCTACCGCTAATAAGACTCTTCCCCCACTCTCATTCCACAAAGAGCATCCCCCCCTTCCGCCCATGGACACAGTTATTGCTTGGTCCTCTGAGTCCGAGCTCTCCGACACTAGCGAGCCTCTGAGCTTCCGAGAAAGGCGCAGGAAGTTGGCTAGACACAAGCTGGTCTACCCTAAACTGCCTCTTGCCGAGCTGTCTGCAGAAACCGTCTGCACAAAGCTGCTCAGCTCTTCTGACTCAGCCAGTATCAGAATGAAAAACAGGAGGGGCCTCAACCGCTGGGTGACGCAGCAGATCTCGAGATTCTACGCCAGACACCCGACTCCCGACCCCAAGGTGCCAGGCTCTCCGATTCTCACAGACCCAAGCATAGAGGACATCCTGAGTGATGACAGTGCTGCGCATTTCAGCTTCTCTGGCTCTAGCAATGAGACGCGCGCAGCGGCTTCCACGTCTTCTTTGGTAGCAGATCTGCTCGTGTTCTCTTTCAAAGCCATTCTGGTCAACGTTCTGCTGGCAGCTGTCGCAGCTTTGCTTTTCAAGCTGGCAGTGACCTACCAGCTGATAGACAACCAGAACCTGGCCTACTTTCGCTCTATTTTGGCCGTTATGAAGGCTATGTTGGATCATCATGTCTAGCGAACTCTTCTCAGTATATAATTATATAGGTAGTGCATCACCCAAAGTAATGGAACCTGAGTATGCTTTTGTCTATGTTTTTTTTCAAACATAGATGTACACCGAGTTCGTGCCTCAAAGAAGGCAACCTATCGACAAAACGGTGACACTTACTGGACCTTAACAACGCAATTGACACTTCTGACGATTGACAGAAATGAGCTCGCTGAGGTCATTCATCAAGTCCGTGAGAAGCAGCAAAACAATAGCTGCGGAAAGAGCAGCTATCCGCAAAGAAAGTGCAAAGATCCGAACAGCATTTCGTGATGTCCATCTTGACGATGACTCGAGAAGCATCAATATCTCAAAGCTGCTGTATCTGTACATTTTGGGAGAACCAACATACTTCGGACAAGTGGAATGTCTCAAATTGCTAGCATCTGCTAAATTCGCCAACAAAAGGTTAGGATACCTGGCCACTATGTTGATTCTCGATGAAAATCAAGAGGTCCTCACACTACTGACTAACTCTTTAGATAATGACATGAAGAGCTCCAGCCAGTACGTCGCCGGTCTTGCACTGGTTACTCTGGGCAACATTGCTTCCACCGAGCTTGCAAGAGACTTATACGCGAATGTTGAGACGCTCCTGACCTCGAGCTATCCTTATATCAGAAAGAAGGCTGCCATAGTGGCAGCTAAACTCATTGAGAGAGACCCAGACCAGTGTGAGATCTTTCTGCCTAAAGTGAGTGCTCTTTTGAATGAGAAGTCGCATGGGGTCTTACTGGGAACCTTACATCTGATGAGGACCATCTATGTGAACGATGAAAGCTCTCACGAAACGTTGAAGCAGCAGATTCCCCGTTTATTGGCACATTTGAGACTACTTATCACCGCTGGATACTCCCCAGAATACGATGTCAAGGGTGTTCCCGATCCATTTCTTTATGTGTCTCTGCTCAGCACTTTGAGACTCCTGTTGGCTGGAGACGATTCCAGCCCATATCTAGAACCATTGAACGATTTACTCACTCAGATCTGCTCCAAGATAGAGAGTATAAAAGGAGCAGGGTATTCCGTGCTTTATGAAGCTGTACAGGCAATTTTCATTATAAACTCCGACTCCTCTTTGAAAGTATTGGGAGTGAACATATTAAGCAACTTTTTGACGCAGAAGGATAACAACACGCGATATGTCGCGTTGAACACTTTGCTAAATGTGATCAGCTATGAGCCTCTGGCTGTGCAGAGACATAGATCCACCATTGTTGGTTGTCTACAAGATGGAGATATTTCAATCCGGCGCAGAGCATTGGAGTTGACGTTCGCTATTATGAACCAGCAAAATATTAGAGTTCTCACCAAGGAACTGTTGACATTCCTTCATAACTCTGATGATGAACTCAAACAGTACATTACAGTACAACTGTCCATTGCGTGTAACAAGTACAGCCCAAACACTAGGTGGCAGTTTGAAACGTTGATTTCTTTACTCAAGCTCGCTGGTAATTACTTCACCAATGACATTCTTTCCAGTATATTAGCACTAGTTATGCAAAACGAGGACACCGAGCTAACCAAGTATTTGATTGTGGAGCTGATTAGGTCCAGCACAGAGTCGTTTAATCAGTTTGGCTTGGCGCTGGTTTCAACTTGGTGTGTGGGAGAATATGGTGAGCTGGTTCTGGGATCCAGTTTTCAAGGATCCAACAAAAAGGAAGAGACCATCTCTGAGGAGTCTCTAGTGAATCTTCTAGAAACGTTCTTGAGCATATCTACTTTTGATGACCCATCTCAGACTTCGCAGATAAAAATATATGCGCTTACAGCTGCCCTGAAGTTGTCGTCAAAGCTACGTTCTGCCAAGACCATTGAATCATTACGGAGAATTATCAGTGGATCCAAAAACGATCTCAATCTGGAAATTCAAATCAGAGCTATTGAGTACAGTGAGATTTTAGGTCAGCCTTCCTCTGTCAAGAAAGGACTTTTGGAAAGAATGCCCCCTCCTCCTGTTAAATTACACCAGGGTATACCTTTGATGAACCGTTCCAAAGCCAAGGCGGCTCCAAAAATAAACGGGGACAAGGGTTCCAAAGCGGGTGATCTATTACTGGATTTGCTGGACGATGGGGGGCCCTTGCAAGAGACTGTGGCTCAGAAGCAGCCTGGTTCTGTGAAGCAGGAGACCACGTTGGATTTGCTTTCAGACATATTTGGAATGTCGACAGTAACATCCCAGCCAGCTCCCAGAAAGCCTGACACAGAGTTGAGCAGCATTGTGGACTTGCTGGGGACACCAGCTGTTGGAGCCACAGCTCCTCAGGAGAAAGTTATTGAGGCATTCTCCGACGAGAATCTTTTCATGGGTTTTGTCGTGAAACAGATTGGGTCAGGCCATGCTAGTCTCGAGGCCAAGGTCAGGAACTCCACGTCAAGTAGAAATGTCTCTGGCATTTCGATTCTGTGCGCAGTCACCAAGAAACAGAATCTACAGCTATCTCCAATAACTAGAAGCAGTTTGGGTCCTGGAGAAGAAGCTACACTTGCTCTCAGGGTATCGGGAGAAGCAGGGTCTAAAGTGAAGATCCGAGTCAAGCTAGAATATGACGCAGACCTGCAGAAGGCATCGAAGCAGTTTGATTTTGCCGGCATATCGCAGCCGCTTTAGAACGGTGTAATGGATGAGTTTAGATCGAAAAAAGAGAAACGCGTCCCAAAAGCAATCGTGTGCAGCTCAACTTTTTTGTACTGTAGTTGAAGCTTTCCGCTAGGGCAATTTTTGGAAAGGAGACAAGGTTGTAATTTCAGCTATATTAACGACAGTCTTGCTTGCTACACAATCAAAAGATTATCTCTTAACAAGAACTGAGCCTACTTTATATTGTCGATTATAAGCCGACAGAGATCACCTTCAGCTGAATCAGACCGCAATGGATTTCGGAAAGGTTCAATCACAGGCACACGACTTCTTTACGAAGATCGATGGCGTAAGTATAGACAGAGAGAGCCAATCTTACACCGTCATACAATACTAACTCGTTCACCATCACCGTATAGCAAACCAAAGGCTACAAAGTTCTAGACAAGTTTGAGCAGCAGACCAAGCTGCCAAGATCGTACGCTGTACTTGGAGGGGCCGTATTTTATCTGTTCCTGGTGTTTTTGAACTTTGGAGGAATTGGCCAGCTTCTTTCCAACATTGCAGGGTTCATTGTGCCGGGATATCTATCCCTGAAGGCGTTGAAGACGTCTACGTCCAAGGATGACACCAGACTGCTCACCTACTGGGTTGTGTTTGCAGCATTGAGCATTGTGGAGTTCTGGTCCAAGGCCATTCTGTACTGGATTCCTTCCTACTTCCTTTTCAAGACCATTGTTCTTCTATACTTGGCCCTGCCTCAGTACAACGGAGCTGAGCTTGTTTACAAGAGAATTCTCAAGCCAGTTTCTGACAAGTACATTGTTGTTGAAGGTGAAGGTCCGGCTGCTGAGCTGCTGAACAAGGTCCAGGAGAAAAATGAGTAGGTAGTGTCTGCTTATCCTATTTCTTTTTCGTTGATGATACTGTTCCAGTTGGAACAAGGATTTGTGAGTCAGATAATGTAGTTATTGCTTGCTGCTGCTGCTTGTTGCTGCTGCTTGCTCCGGGTTGCTGATGCAAGGAGGGCAGAAAAGTAACAGCAGGTCTGGTGTAAGGAGTAGGTTCAAGGAGTCTCTTTTTTTTTCTTGCGGCTGGGCGAAGAGCGGATGTCTGGTGTACGGATGTCTAGTATCGGCGTTTTTTTTTGTGCTGCTGCTGCAGTGAATTTTTTTTTTTTCATTTTCGTTCTCCGGGTTCACACGCACGAATCCCAGTAACAAACAGCTAAAAAGACTTACGACTTTTATCTTTTTATTTTTGGCACACCCGGAGACGGGAACGGGGCCGGACAATTACGGAGCGTGCGCAAAAAACCGGGTCGGAAATGGGACTTCTTTTTTGTATGAAGCGTGCCCCACATAATCCGGAAAAATGGAGCTTTCCACGGTGGTACTGTTTTTCCCCACAAAATTAGAAAAAGTAGTCCTCCTCCCTAATGTTGTTCCGATGCCCCGGAGATGAGGCATTTTCCTTGTCACGAGACTCCTCCAAGCTCTTGTCAGAAAGACAGCCCCGGGACACCAGTATATACCCCGGATATGTACCTATAAATACGTCCTTAGTTCCCCCACATTTTAAAAGGGTGTCGTACAGATAGTTTAACTACTCTGTCGCATATAACTGGTACCACAAATTACTTGTCATACCACAATCGTCAACAATGGCTCCTACCGCCGTTGATCTCCACAGAGAATACAAATCCTCGCTGATAAACGAGAATGAGTTCCCGCTAAAGAAGCAGACCAGACAGGCATCTGTGATTGCCACCTTGGGTCTCAATCCTGATGCTTCCATCCATTATAACTCTTCAGTACCTATTTTGTACGAAGATTCTCTCAGCGAAAAGGGTACAGCTATTTCGTCTTCAGGAGCTCTTATTGCCTACTCTGGCTCAAAGACAGGAAGATCCCCAAAGGACAAAAGAATCGTTGACGAAGAAAGCTCTACGCAGAATATCTGGTGGGGCCCTGTCAACAAGAAGGTTGATGAGCAGACTTGGAAGATCTCCAAGAGCAGAGCCATCGATTACTTGAGAACCAGAGAAAAGGTGTTTATCATTGACGCTTTCGCAGGATGGGACCCACGGTACAGAATCAAGGTGAGAGTGGTGTGTGCCCGGGCTTACCACGCTCTGTTCATGAAGAACATGCTTATCAGACCAACAGAAGAGGAGCTTTTGAACTTTGGGGAGCCGGACTTCACCATCTGGAATGCTGGACAGTTCCCAGCCAACGTATTCACAAAGGGAATGACATCGTCTACTTCTGTCGAGATCAACTTCAAGGAGATGGAGATGGTTATTCTGGGAACCGAGTACGCGGGAGAGATGAAGAAGGGAATTTTCACTGTCATGTTCTATCTCATGCCTATCAGACACAAGATACTGACACTCCACTCATCTGCGAACCAGGGAACGGCTACCGGAGACGTGACGTTGTTTTTTGGTCTTTCAGGAACTGGAAAAACCACTCTAAGTGCCGACCCAAACAGAAAGCTGATTGGTGACGACGAGCACTGCTGGTCTGACCACGGAGTTTTCAACATTGAAGGTGGTTGTTACGCCAAATGTCTTGATCTGTCTGCCGAAAAGGAGCCGGAAATCTTCAACGCTATAAGATTCGGTTCTGTTCTCGAAAACGTGATCTACAACCCGGTGTCCAGATCTGTGGACTACGAGGACTCGGTTATCACCGAAAACACTAGATGTGCTTATCCAATCGAGTTCATTCCATCTGCCAAGATCCCATGTCTCGCAGACACCCATCCTAAGAACATCATTCTTCTCACGTGCGATGCAAGAGGTGTTCTTCCTCCCGTCTCCAGACTAACCAACGCACAGGTGATGTACCACTTCATTTCTGGTTACACTTCCAAGATGGCTGGTACCGAGATGGGTGTCACTGAGCCAGAAGCCACTTTCTCTGCCTGTTTCGGCCAACCGTTCTTGGTTCTGCATCCTATGAAGTATGCTCAGCAGCTCTCTGACAAGATGACGCAGCATAACGCCCACGCATGGCTATTGAACACCGGGTGGACAGGAAAATCGGCCTCCAAGGGAGGAAAGAGATGCCCTCTCAAGTACACGAGAGCCATATTGGATGCCATTCATTCTGGAGAGCTCAACGACGTTGAGTACGAGTCTTATCCGACATTTGGTTTGCAAATCCCAGTATCGTGTCCCGGCGTTCCAAAGGAGTTGTTGAACCCGTCAAATAACTGGTCGGAGGGAGTCGCAGACTTCAACACTGAGGTCACGAACCTTGCCCAGCTGTTCATGGAGAATTTCGAGAAGTACTCGGCTAACTGTACCGACGTGGTGAAAGCTGCTGGTCCTGCATTGTAAGAGGGATGGGATGTCTCTATTATTTATCTATTAGGAGTTCTATAATATAGGTTTATTTCAGCAGAACGGTCCTGTAAGCCTGTCGTTTTCCATTTTGTTTCGCAGCGGAAGCTTTGTAGTATCAACATGGACCTGGGTGGTACCGCTTCCAAAGTTAGTATGGAACTCGTTCAGCAGTCTGGCCAAAGGATCAGCATACCATCGCTCGTTGTTCCATTTGAACCAGCCCAGATGTCCGCCTAAGGATGTGGAGATCAATGTAAGATAAGGATGCAGCAAAACCTCTCTAGTTGGAATGCACATGTCCGAGCCACCGGTAATAGGGTCATCTCGAGCATTGAGAATCAGCAGAGGTGTTCGAATTTTGAAGATCCGGGACACTGAAGAGCCACATCTGTAGTACTCTGAGGCACAGTTGAACCCAAACATCCTAGACGTGAAGTAGTTATCGAAGTCTCTCAGGGTGTGAGTGTCCGCAAGATGCTCCCTATAGCTGCATACAAACTGCTTGTTCTTCCCCAGCTCCGAATAGTGCTCTTTGAGCATCCCCTTCAGAGGCTCAGTCATCACGGGAGAGAAAAGCCCTCCGGAGATCCAGCCAGAAGACAGTCTTTCAGACGCCACAGCCATGTCCCAAGGGTTAGCCAGACACACAGCGAGAGTGATTCCGGCCTCCTCGGCCTCTTGGGCTAAATAGTTGGCTAGAATTGAGGCTCCCAGGCTGAATCCGGCAGCATACAACGGCCTATTCGGATAGACTTTCCGCAGATGAGCGACAATACTTTTCAGGTCGTAGGTCCAGAGCCCATTGAACAGCAACGGGGTGGTCAGTTTCGTGTTACCACAACCACGGCTATTAAGGACGAAACACTCATAGCCATACTTATCCCGAAGACGTGACAATAGACAGCGAACATATGATTCTGCTGATGACCCAGAAAGCCCGTGCAGAACCAGCATCATTGGCCTTGTGTCACCGGAGCCTTGACTGGCCAGCTCAGACACCGACAAATACCTTGTTCCCTCAGAAAGTTTGCTTGGCTGACCTTTCGGGATATCGTCCTCGGTAATCGATGCAGATCTGTAATCGTCGTAGCTTATCGCCTTATCGAGAGAGACAGATGCGCCATCTGCCAACACCAGCACCTGCCTTCCAAAGTACATTTTGTCGTGGTGACGAAACGTCCTTACTCCTGCAAACATAGTTTGAATCAGACCGTTGAAAAGCAGCGGATTGAACAGCGATGTGGCATTATCTCTAAACTCAGGGATACTCTCGTTTATCAGATCGGCCAGCGATTTCGCCCGCTTCTTCCCATCCTGGAATTGTACTGCATTCAATGGGCGCACACAGGTCACCTTGTTAATGAAATGGATACTTCTAACAACACGAACCAGTAACAATGTGTACACAAGGACATAAACCCATATCGGCAGAACGAGGATCAATGTTAGCAGAGATTGGTGGAAATCAACGAAACGCTGCTGGAGTGTTCCGTAAGATGGAGATTTGCTCAGCGAGAACCATGTTTGCACTGAGTCCATATCACAGTGCTGCTGTGAGAGCTCCCAAAGTATCAATCTGGTGCTTTTGGCTATCTCAAAGAATCATGCTACTTCATAGTCAGCTGCTGCTAGCAAATTAGTTATCAAAATGTTTTTGCAGATATTCGGTGTTCCACTACATTTCATCACGATGTTCCAACGCTATTAGTTATTGTCTCTTTCTGGGGCAGTGATCTCGTGTATATGTATCGACTTGTGATCTAGACCTTCTATGTGTGTGATCTGGAGAGGAGTGATGAAAATCGTTTGTGTCTTTGGATTCTCGCTCACTTTTTGAAGGATCAGTTTCAGAGCCAGTCTTCGATTCACCTGATCCATAAAGACATCAAACTCGTCTAGTCCACGTACTTTGGATTGCATCGGCTTCCAGATCGCAAGGAGAAAAGCTATCTGAGCAAACGATTTCTCTCCTCCTGAAAATGACTCCACATTTCGCAGTCTTTCAGACAGTCTAGTAGAAACTTTTAACGTTAGTCTGGCCTTTCCAAAGTCAAAGTCAATCTTTCCTGTGAAGCCTCTGAGTCTCAGCGCGGATTCAAACACAGAATTGACTTCCTGAATCAGGAGGCTTGCAGTAGAAGTCAGGTTCTCTAGTCGCGCTTGCAGAGAGTTGCAAAGATGGTTATGAAGTCTAACAGACTCCTCGTACTTTGACTTTACGTCATTATAGGTGTCTCTCGCCTGAATCACGTCTAGCTTTGCCTGATCGCGGCTCACTCCGACTTCCTTCTCAATTCGGGCCAGTGTCTTAGCAATCGACTCAATTTCCTCATCAACCTTCTGGATGGAATCCCCTTCTTTCAAATCCGCATCTTCCCTTGAACAATGCGAGTCAGCACTGGCGACCAAAGTGTCAATGATTGGTGGCAGAGATTCCGTCACAAACTGTTCCAGCTTCGCGATGTCCACGTTGAACTTTTCAACCCTGAACGAATTGCTCCTAATAGTTTCTTTGGCCTCCGATATCTTATCTCGCAGATCCTCTATTGCAGCGCTCATCTCAGCCTTCTGTCTTTGGAACTTTTTTGTTCGTTGAACAGCAGCCCCAAATTTCTGTTTTTCTTCCTCGTATTCAACTAAGAGGCCCTTCTCCTCCTCAGCATGTCCCTGAATCTGTTGAATATTGAGCTGTATTTGAGCTTCCAGTTTCTCCTTATCCTCAACAAAAGACTCCAGTTTGCCTGTACCGCTTTGAAACTCTTCTAGCTTCGATGATATCTTCATAATAGCCTTCCGCAGTGATGAAACTCTGTCTCGTGATTCCTTCACCTCTTTTAGGTGTTTGTTGATCCCATCCACAAGGTTTTTATCGTTCTCGCTCTGTGTTTCCTCAAGTGACCTCAATTTCTCCTTCAAAGTTCTGATCTGTCTATCGAGTCGTGCAGTAGGATTCTCAGTCTCTCCAGTGATATGCAACGAGATCCAGAATTTGCCCTTCATGGAATAAATAGGATCTGTCTGTAGACGTCCATTCTTTTTCGAAATTCTTAGAGCCCCATGCTGGATCAAACAAATAACAGAAGATATTTTGTTCTCCTTATCAGAGAGTAGCGCACGCTCTGCCTCAATTCTGTCCTCAATCAAAAGAGTAGTATGTATCTTATTCGAATCAACCAATGCACATTCAACCGACTTATCCTCAAATGTCAAGGTATCAATCAGCTTCAAGTGACTGTCAGACGGAATAGATGAGGAATAATCAAACACTTCGGCTTTCCGAACAACAACGTCATTGAAAACCTGGAAAAACTTCATTCTGTCACGGAGAACTCTAGAGTCAGAGAAGTTCTCTACGGTGAACACTCCCAACTGCCTCTGAAGTAACATCTCGATTACCCAGGACCATCTCTCATGCTCTGACTTTAAGGAGAACTTCATACCTAAGGGACCAGTCACTTTACCTTTGAATCGACCTGAACTGTTATTAATGTCCCTCACAAGTCGCACAACGTTGACTCCAAAACTATCCAAACGACTCCCATTTTTATTGAGCGATTGGACCTTGTTCTGCTCCAAAGATACAAGCTCAGCTCTCAGCTCCTGTAGATCTCTTTTGTGATTTTCTGCAGCTTCCGATCTATGAGACTTCAGATCATCTATGAGACTTGTCAAATTGCGGATCTCATTCTTCTTAGTCTCAATCTCAATCTCCTGTTTTTCTTTTGTCTTCTGAAATCGATCAAAAGCATCCCCTGTTGTATTATCCAGTCTCTGTTTCTCTGTTTGGATTTTGGCCCCAACGGATTCAAGGTTTTTATTATCAGTTGCTAATTCATCCTCAATAGCCTTAGCCGTAGATTGCAACTTTTTCAGTTTCATTTGGCAATTTGTTAGACTTTCTTTGAGACGGTCTTTCTCAAGCTCAGAGTTCTGGAGAGTTTCATCGAAATCTAAGAGCCTTTGCCCTTCTTCCTCCCGTTTCGCTGTATAGGTCTGAATTTTTTCTGTCAGCTCAGCATTTTGGACTCCCGCAGCCTCAACCTCTGACCTACGGTCATTCAACAAGTCTGTTGCTCTTGACAATTGATCTTCTTTATCAGTCACCTCTAGCCACAATCTTTTACCAGATAAGAGGTCCTGACGACGCTTGAGTTCATCAGAGCTCTTGAAGTTCGACCATATTTCCAGAACATGATTGAGTTTATCTTTTGACTGTACCAAAATATCTTGGTCTTTTAAGATCTTCTGTTTGATCTCATTGACATCGGTTTGAAGCTCTCGCACATTATTGAAAGTTTCTTGAAGTCTGGTGCCCTCCATGAAATATTTAAACTTGCCCTCATCAGTGGAATGAGCCAAAAACGTTTTGGCCTCAGTCTGAGTAAGAATGGTCATCGGGTTGGCGATTGTAATACCATAGTAATCTAGAATCTCATCAATAGTCTGTTTTTTGGTCGACATTATCCTCCCACTTTCGTTTTTAATATTGCAGGAAGGACTAGCATCAACTTTCAGTATGCGCTCCACACTGATTCGATTCCCATACTGATCGGGTTTGTAAGCCTCAGGGCCCTCATTTTTGAATGTCACAATGGCTCTTGCAACATTTTTGCCATGCATAATCAACCCTTTCAAAGAGTTTCCTCTATCGGTCTCACTGGCCTTAGCTCCCAACGCCACAGATATTCCAGTTAAAACAGCCGATTTGCCAGACCCATTTCTTCCTAAGATAAAATTGGTCTGCTCACCGAAGTCCAGAGAAAACGACGAATGACACATGAAGTTGTGTAACTCCAGTTTCATTATAATTCCTGCTAGTGCAGGGCTATCATCAGCACCTTCAAGATCCCCTGAGTGTGAGAGTGTCATAACACCAACTGTCCTTCTGCGTTTGAGTTTCTTAGTAACGTTTTGAGTAAACTGAGCGTTCACATCTATTTGTGAATCGCGTACAGCTATCTCCGGTGCTTGATCCACCACAAAATCGCCGTCAAAGTTCCCTATCAATCCCCCATCTTCAATGTCCTCAATCTGGCTATCTGTGTTGGATGAAAATCGTCGTATTTGGGAAGCGGACTGTTCCAGGTCACTGCTATCGTCAGAATGCCGTCTTTTTAATCCAGGCATCGCGTTTAGCACTCAAAATCAACAATGTGAATCCCTCGTCTCCAAAATCATTGGTAGTTGAGGGCAGTTCTTTTATAGCTAAAGTAACACGTTCCTGTGGTAACTTGATAACCTGAGAACCTTCCTTTGTGTGTCCTAGAGCCTTCGAATGATTGTGTTGCAGCGTGTTGTGAGGATATATGGTATTTTGTATCTTTTAGTTTTCAAATATCGCGAAAGATCATGGTAGTGCGATCACAAAAAACGGGTGGTACTAAATTGGGAGAGTGTGAATTTATTCAAAGAACACAGAAAGATTGAAAAGATCAACCAGGGTGATTTGAAGGTGGTATATGGGACAGCAGGTATGAGCAGAAAGGCACAGCTATCAGCAATTGACCTGGCTTCTCTCGATAGAAAATGGGTGAATCGCTGGAAAACGGCTTCCCAGGGCCGTTTTTTGAATCCAAGAAAGCTCGTTAAACCAACAAAGAAAAAGCTTTTCTCCTTGACAATGTTCCCTTATCCGTCAGGAATGCTTCACATGGGACACCTTAGAGTCTACACGATTTCAGATGTTCTTGCTAGATATTATAGAATGAAGGGATATGATCTGCTCCACCCAATGGGGTGGGATGCATTTGGGCTTCCTGCCGAAAATGCTGCTGTTGAACGAAACGTCAGTCCAGCAGACTGGACGAGGCTCAACATTTCAAAGATGAAGGAGCAGATGGAAATGATGTTTGCGGATTTTGACTGGGATGCAGAGGTGACAACCTGCGATCCCGAGTACTACAAATGGACCCAGAAGCTCTTTCTGCTGTTATACAACGCCGGCCTGGCTTATAGAAAAAAAGCAGAGATCAACTGGGATCCTATAGACCAGACTGTATTGGCAAATGAACAAGTGGATAATGAAGGACGATCGTGGAGATCTGGTGCGTTTGTGGAACGAAGGTTGCTTGATCAGTGGTTTCTGGGTATAACGCAGTTCGCTTATCAACTAAACAGAGATTTGAATCACCTTCCTGAGTGGCCATCCAAAGTGAAAGCCATGCAGAAAAATTGGATAGGAGAAAGCTATGGTACGGAGATGACGTTCTTACTGAAATCTGATGTGGTTTCTCAGAAGTCGGTTGAAATCTTCACTACTCGTGCTGAAACAATCTATAGCGTACAGTACCTGGCTCTTGCATTTGACCATCCTGTTGTTCAAGAGTTAGTCAAGACGGACAAAAAGCTTCAAGAATTTATCCAGACAACGAGCAAGCAAGAAGAGAGAGCAGAGAACTCCAAAGAAGGATATAAGCTACATCAGCTTCGAGCCGTCAACCCTATAGACCCGTCTATGGAGATTCCTGTTTTCACGTCACCTTATGTGATTGGCTTTTATGGTCACGGTGCGGTGATGGGATGTCCTGGACATGACACTAGAGATTTTGAGTTTTGGATTCACAATATGGGACCTCAGGCCTCAATCATCAAAACAGTTGACCCTGCTGACTCCGAACATACCCCCTCACTCGAGGATAAACCTTTCACCTCCAAGCATGGAATCATGAACATCAACTCTGGTGCTCTCAAAGGAATGACCTCTGATGAGGCTCGAAAAGAGGTGGTAAAAGTTCTTGAAAGCAAGGGGCTGGGCCATTCTCAGACTTGTTATAAACTTCGAGACTGGCTCATCAGTAGACAGAGATACTGGGGTGCTCCGATCCCTATAATTCATTGCGACTCTTGTGGAACTGTACCAGTTCCAGAGGATCAACTCCCTGTCGAGCTGCCAAAGGTTGACAAGTTGCTGGGAAGAGGAGGATCCCCTCTTTCACAGATTCCAGAGTTTGTCAATGTTCCATGTCCCTCGTGTGGATCTCCTGCAAGAAGAGACACTGATACAATGGATACTTTCATGGACTCTTCGTGGTATATGTTCAGATACACCGACCCTAAAAATGATAAGGATCTGTTCAACAAGTCACAGGCAGATAGCTACATACCCGTCGATCAGTATATTGGCGGGGTTGAACATGCAATATTACACTTGCTGTATTCAAGGTTTATAGCCAAGTTCCTACATTCTATTGGGAAATGGGGCGACATTGAACACGGTAATGGAGAGCCTATAAAGAAGCTGGTCAGTCAAGGAATGGTTCATGGAATAACGTTTTCTGATCCTGACACAGGCAAGTTTCTCAAGCCCGAAGAATATGAAACCGATAACGACGGCAATATTGTCGTTATTTCAAGTGGTCAATTGGCCAGTGTGTCATACGAGAAGATGTCCAAGTCCAAGTATAACGGGGCGGATCCTGCTCAGTGCATTTCAAAGCATGGGGCGGACTCTACTAGAGCCCATGTTCTTTTCCAAGCTCCTATTTCAGATGTTTTGGACTGGAATGAGACAAAAATCGTTGGGATTGAGAGATGGCTTCGGAAGGTGCTTACTATAGCGGATCTCCTCCATTCCAGAACTGACGGTCTGTCGTCAAAACAGATAGAAAATTACAACGATTACGAGATTGACTTCCACAACGAGATCCAGGGGTATCTTTCATCGATAGACCACTCATACGACAAGACGCTTTCGCTTAATACTGTCATTTCGGACTACATGAAGCTTACGAACAAGCTGGCCTCCAGCATCGAAAACGCAGACATCCACACCTCAGTTTTGTATGATGCTTATATGAAGCTGCTGAAAGTGATTTCACCTGTAGTTCCAGCAACAGCGGAGGAGGCTAACGAGATACTCAACTCACCACAAGCAGATTCGATTTTGAAAGCAGATTGGCCTGCGGTGTCACCACCCATAGCCATCAAGAAAGTTCCATACACTGTTATCATCAATGGAAAGATGCGGTTTATCCACACCTCTGACCAGAACCTTACTTCTGACCAAGACTCCTGCTTGAAGGAGATTCTTGGTTCGTCCAACGGACAGAAATGGCTCGCAGACAAGCAGATCAGCAAAGTGATCATGAAAAGGGGGACGATCGTTTTCATAACCAGCTGATAGTCCCGGCCCCTTCCAAGCTTGTACATACATAAGTTTACTTTACCATGTTGTGTGAGAGAATCTGGTGGCTTACCTAAGCTATTAGCTCCGCAAATACACAATTTTTTTCCACCTCTGTATATATATAGGTATAAATAAAGTGAGAGACTTCCATAAGCGGTACTTCTAATAGCATGTGTGAAAAACAACATATTTGCAGAGAGTAAAATTGCTCCTGCAACGCTCCTTAACAGCGGATTATAACGGCGTGTTTGCAGCCTTCAAGCTGGCTCAGGTGGTGACACGAGCAAAAGGATCTCTCTGGCTGTAAAGGAAGACTTAGGCGCACGGGTTATTTGGCCGCATTGGGTTAGCTAGCCGCAACATCTGGGGGTCTTCAAGAAAAGCGTACAAAATCATAAGCTGTGAACACTCAGAACCTCGAGCAACCTCACTCAAGATGACCACAGAAACGGCTGGGATGCGCTTCTTAGATGTGGGTTATACCAACGGAGGGCAAAAGGGAGGCGTTGACTCGCGTCTCTTTTCAAGGTTGACATACATTGCAAAGCTGCTCACCAGCTCGCAGTTCTATGACATCTTGAACGGCCCGTTTTCGGACCCTTTCAAGCTGGATTCAAATCTATCAACAATAGCTTACGGCTCGCTTCTTCTATCGGAACTGATCAAGAGAAAGCCGGCGATCGCCAGGAACCTGAAGAGAACGTATATCAGACTGATAGCGTGTTTGGTCCGATTACTGTCGAGAGTAAGCAAAGTCAACAGTCTCGCAACCCGTTTAGCCGGACACGTGAAGAAACAGTCTGAAGCACAGCTCGACGAAGAAAAAGAGGACTCAAAGTTCCACGAGTCCTCTTTGATGGTTGTCTCTCAGAGATTAAGATTGATGTCAGACTACTTGGCCGATATTCGTATATTTCATCGAATGTGGGGATTCCCTGGACTGATGTCCTTCGGCATATCTACGATAAAGCATGCCATGGCCTCCAAGGACAAATCTGTACTCATGAAACTGGTAGAGCTCATCGACAACATATCTATCATATCTTTCCAGCCCTTGGAGAATATAGGGTTTGCTACGGATCGCAAGTGGACCTGGCATGATCAGAAAACGTCGTCATCGTCTGCTGCTTGGTATTTTGTGGTGTCATGCCGTTTCTGGGCGGTTTTTGTATTATTAGAGCTGGTGAAGATCTTCAAGACCATGATAGATATTAAATGGTCAGGAGAATCCGTGGGACTGTTCATGAACAGCGATCTTACCCGTTCTCTGGTGGCCAATCTAGCCAATCTTCCTCTCACTGTCCACTGGTCGCTATTCGATGGTTGTTTGAGCGATCTTTCTGTGGGTTTCTTTGGTACCTTTTCAAGTCTGCTGGATACTCTCAATATATGGTACGAAGCCAGCAGGCAATTGAAGAGCCTCAAAGTCTAAGCCCCTGCATATTTATTATTAATGATATTATTCCTATCAGTATTCTTCAGGAATTGTCGGAATCTCTTCGTAGGAAGTCCAGGTGAGGAATGTAATCTGCTCGACAGTACTGTTGCGCTTCAACATCCTTACAAAACTTGAGATCCAGACCACTCAAACGGAACTCAGGATTCAGAAGGACTGATGCCGGATCACTCACATTGTATGTGTTGGGTTCAAAGTCCTTACATAGAAGCTGGGTTATCAGTTCCCAAACTCGAAGGTCAAATCCGTAATCCCGGTTGCCATCTGCACTTTCGTACAGTTTCTGGCGTTCTTTCGGATCTTCGTTCTTCTTGATTTCCGGCTCAATCTGTCCGGGAAAAAGCTTTGGGTATGATAGGTGCATGAAAAGGATTCTTCCATCCGGGGAGGTGTTGTCAATCTCCTTAGCCGTGGTGGGATCCCATTGTCCCAGAGCTTTAGAATGGAAGTCGTCGCTGTGATAGCCTATGAAGCTCATTCGCTGTTTGACTTGGTACACAGGTTGATTGAGCGCATAAGCAGCAGCTATGAAAGTGTCTTTGTCACCCTCCCCTGCACCTCCTTGAGTGAGTAGCGAGTAGTAGTGAGATGGTCCGAAGACATTGTAATAGAGCGCCAGAAACATGGTCTCCCGCTGTATCTTTTTATCCACCAGAAGCATCCCTGACTCCGAGGAAGGATTTGGTAGTGTTCCAGGTAGATCATGGAAATTCCATTCAGAAGGCCCACCCTCGCGGTTGGAGTTACCTCTGACAGGGGAAGAGCCCACAGATATTCCTGCAATTCTGTAAAATATAGGGTGAGTGGTTCTTGCCCAGCAATCAGGCCACAAAACCAGAGAGTCCTTTTTGAAAGTAGGCCAGCTGAATAGATGGCTTGGATCTCTTGTTGGCATGTTGTCTGCGTCGAGTAACAGCACGTTTCTGAACGAGGATGCCAAAATCGCCAGGATCTTGTACTGGTAGCCCTTGATCTCTAGCTTCTCTCCATACTTAGCAATAGGCAGCTCCTCATAGCCCAGAACACAATGGGCACCCAGCTGGGGCAGAAGTGTTGTACACAGCTTTTTTTCGTAGTCATCCTCGGTTGGGATATAAACCTCGACCGGCAGTTTGCAACCCGTCGCTCGTATTTGGTGAATATTGAGCAGAGCCAGCCACGAAAACCTGCCTCCTCCAACTATCGTAATACCATTTCCCTCGATGTTCTTGCTCGTGGAGTCCCCAAAAATGTCCATGTCCAGTTCCTTGACTTTTCTTACATAATCCTCGTGTGCTATTTTGAGACCCTGTAGCGAGGTAGACGTCACATCCTGCAAACTGGAGAGGTATTTCTCACTGAAATAAAAGTCATCGTCTGTATCGAACTTCTGCTTGACCTTCTCTCCGTTGTTGTACAGCCCTAGGAATGGCGACTTGGGTCTGGATTTCACCAGTAACTCAAACAGTGCATCCAGTTTGCTACTCGGGACGAGTTTCTCTGAGGCAACGTCATTACCTTTGCCGTTGCTGATCTCATTTCCGATGCCATTGCTGATGCCTCCCGGAACAACCACTGGCAACGCATCCTGTGGAGCCTCCTGAACCCGCAAATAGAGTAACATCTGAATGAGTATCAGCACTATCGCGGTCAAACTGAGGAGTTTTCCAAGCTGCTTTCGTAGCCCATATTGAAACATGACCCGGGCGTGTTTAATTCGTTTCGCTAGAGAAAGGGACGCGTCTTGAGCTCCCTCCAGTAGTCGCCGCGTCAGCACAGAAGACGCGTCGGATCCCAGAACAGTGAGCTGCCTGTATGAAAATATGCGCTCTCAAGTAGTGCAAACAAATACGATAAGTGTTGACATCTTTTTCGTTTTATAAAAATAATTTTTACCCTTATCAACTTTTCATAGCCTCGGGTGTCACGCTTATATAGAAAAAGTGAGCGAGACCCAGAGGCTTGTTTTGCACCGTCAGGCAGATCACGCCGGAAGCTCATCCACCATGTGATGCTCGCTGTAGTGACTGCTGTCGTAGCTGGACTCAGGCTTGGTCGAACTCGCGTCCAGATGGCTCCTCCGCGGGCTGAGATCAATCGAGAAGAGTATGAATAGCACTCCAAACCAGAAGCAAAGTGTCCACTCCATAACTCCAGAGTATCCCCATGCCCTGGACATCTCACTGTGATGCGAACCAATCTTCATAGCCACCACGTACGCAACTGCGAGCACAATGGCTGCAGCAAGCCACACAATCTTCAGCACAGCACTCACTTTGAACCAACGGGTCTCCCTGTACCGTTTGTAGTATAGAATGTAAAGAGCGATGTTGCACACCACAAGAAACAGGTCAAACACAATAAAAAGAGCCACAAACGTCATGTGCACGTCGCTAAACTTGGTGTCCTTCAAACAGGAGACGAGCAAAATCGACAGCGAAGCCAGCACAGACCACCCAATGCAGAACCGGTGGAGTACTGTCGCAGCAGTGCGGTGACTGGAAAGGAGATATCTCTTTCGCTCAGATCGCAAGTACATCTCTTCCACCGTTGTCCAGACGTAAAATACCCCCATCAGCGCTGCTCCAAGAATGAATAGCCACTGCAAACTGGTGGCACCAACATTCGACAGATACACAATGAGATGCTCCATGAAGTAGTGCTCTCTCGTATACAACGGCCGTCCCTGTGCTACCCAGCAAATTATCAGCGCTATAAGCATGGCCCACCATGCCGCAACAGCAAGCAACGGTAGTATGAATGCATATTTCGGTCGAATGTTAGGTACATTGACACTTCCAACCCTCATCGTACGGCTAGCAGAGGTCCGCAACGATTCTGCACCGGTTCAGTCAGTATAGTCCTCCTATGATTCTCCAATAGAGAGTATACCCGACCCTTCTTTATGCCCCAAAAGTTTATTATTGATCACTCACACCCTCTTCGACCTCGGCAACTCGAGCCTCCGAAGTAGTTAACTATATCACACGACACAATTCCAGTTCCGTAACACAGCACTAGCGACTCTTACCTTCTTCGGGTGCTTCCATTTCCTCTGAACAACCTGGAAGACCAAAATGCCAGAACGTTTCGTGAAAGCCCTTCGTATTCTTCAACTCCGCCTCTCATGGGTCAGTTCGGCACTGATGATAGTTTGCTTTTCTCCATCCGGGATCAAAAGCCAACAACTCTGCACCACTATTTATGCAGGATTATCGGTGAAATTTCCAACTTCTCAGTCAAACTTTGACTGGCATTGCCTTGTGATTTTTAGTTGAAATCGCGATAGATGTCCAGAGGATTACCCGGCCTCAGCCGATTTAATAAGCTCAATCTCGCCATATCACGTGAAGTACGGGAGAAAATCTTGTCAGGTCCTTAACTAAATCACTTGTCATATCAGATCAAAAACATCGTCCCTCAAGCATGGTCCAGAAGACATGATATAGTCAGAGAAATCCTTACAGACGTTCACTATGGGCAGACAGCAGAACGTGCAGGAAAATGGAGCCTGCCAAAGACTTTCAATGTTGAAACATCACTTTGCAAGTAAACAAGTCCCAAGATCTGAATTTCCATATCTACCCCAAAATGAGCGATGCGAATACTTCCAGAGATCGCGAGCACTGCAACTAAATCAAAATCAGATGGCCGAGTTCGTGAGAAGAATTCATGAATGAGACCTCAGCTCAGTGGGCCGAACATAAGGCCACAGTTTCTGAAATGCTCCAAAATAAGCTTATGGATGTTACCAGTAAGTGTCTTATCTGCCAAGCTGCTGTTGATTGTTTTCAGTTTTTCAATTGCAGAACGTTGTGCCCCGCCATTCAAGTAGGCGCCTAGTTCGCCTTCTGTAGGCTCACTGAGTCGGAAACAATTGATGAAGACCAAGTCTGAATACGTCAAAAGAATAGGAATTTGAGCTTTACTCGAATCCTTCAAATCCAGCACTTCATCTTCTATCACTGAAACGAGGCTTTCAACCAGCTTTTCGATCAGTACTGCCTTCATTTCCTGAAACTCCGAGCAAAGATACACATCAGAATAATCTTCCTCAGGGTTTTCATCATCACTAACTAGACCGTTTCCTAGCCTGTAAAGGATATTCTCGAGGTCCATTGAAGGACAGTTTGGCACGAGAGTTTCACTCAAGCTTTCCCAAAGAATCGTTTCTGGGTGATCTATCTCATCTGTACCAGCTCGTGCTAGTCGAGAGCGGGAAAGTGATGCTACCTGTTTCAGGTAAGGATTTGAAATATGATAAATTAATGGTCTGAACAACTTTTTCAGTAGAGATCCCGTCAGATCAGACAAATTTAGTGATTCGTATTTCTTCCCATCAGTTGACACGCCTTTGAAGCTAGCATGAACTGATGTCAAATCAATCTTGTCTTGCAGTTGAATCAATACCCTGATCAAGTAAAAGTATTTCACCGGCTCTATAGATTCTTTTTCAGCTTCAGTAACGAGTTTTTCAATATCATTCAAAAATTTCTTAATTGATGAGTTCAGCTGATCAAACACTAGGTTTATGGCTTCATTGATCAGAGTATTCAAATAATCGGAAGTTTGGCTCCAAAACTCATCATTATCAACTTCATCGATTGATAGGACGGGTTTACACACAGCTCCTGAAGTCTTCTTCAGTGATTGAAGAGACTTTTGAACGCTGGACAGTGTGGTTCTGAAGTTATCCAACTTCAACAAGATGGTCTCGATGGTATCGTTGTTGGACATTGGGTTCGAAATCTGCATGATATAGGAGTTTATGTTGGACATATCAGTGAACTTAAACAGATTCAGACCATTGCTTGTCACAATGGATTGCAGTCCTTTATAGTCTCCGAAGTTGTGCAGGACGAGCCTCGATATCTCGTCAAATTGTGCAAGGTTAGAGTGCAGAATCCTTATGAAAGAGCTCCTCCAGGTAATCAGCAGCTGGTTGACAACAACATCACTATCGTTTTTTGTATGTTTAAGATCCACTAAAGAAGTGAACTTTTTAAAGGACAGAAGTGTCTTGCTTAGCAAACTGCAGAGCGCATTAAGCTCTTTTGCATCCGCAAAGACATTTTCAAATGCCTCATAAAACAGCTGTCCAACCTTCAACTTCCACTTGTTCAACACCAAGTTGAAGTTCTCGTCTGTCAAAGAGTTTTTGAGATCACTGATCGACACTGAAGATTCAGTCTTGAATTCTCCCTCAACTTCTAGCCATACCTTCCACTTTTTGAAATCAGTGTTCAAAGCCCAGTTCGAACTGCTTGTGCTATGTAACAGTCTCACCAAAACAGTCGAAAGTTTGGTCTTGAAAATGTTCATATAGTTCAGCGTATTGAAAACATAGTTTAGACAGCTTTGAAAATCTGATGTTAGCGAAATTGTCAAGATCTTTCTGTATCGTACATCCAGATACCAAATGAGCGCTTCCAGTGGCGCTGATTGTTTGGCTATTATGTAAGACACAAGTATATCAATTGATAACTCGAACTCGTTGTCACCAATCATGTTCAAAATCTGTGCTTCTATCTCAGCAAGAAACTGATCTTTGAGATTTCGGAACCTCTGAACAGTAAACGACTCGAATCTCACTAATCTTGTGTCAGGTACAAGCTCATTCTTGAAAAACTGGTCTGTCAAATGTATATGCTTCGCAATGGCAATAAAAGCTGCCGAGATGGACTCGTTCACAGAAGATGAGGAAGCATCATCTTCTCTGTTTACTACATCAGGAGAATTGCTGAATCCCTCTAGCTTTTGATCGGCTAGCATTCTCCTCAGCTCCATGAAGCTATAGCTCAAATCATGAACAGAAAGTCTGAATACAGCATCTCTGTTTCGCGTTTTTGCTTTGATCGCGTAGTCATATTGGATTTGGGCTTTGAACCTCGAGATATTGCCAACAGTATTATCTGAGTAGTTTGATTTCTTAAACGTCAGTTCCACCAGCTTGCGATTTTCTATATCAGCCAGCTCGTTCATCTGGATTATGTCATCAGCAACTTTGAGGAGATCCCTATATTTGTAGCCCACCAAGTTTCTGAGCTCGGATCGTTTAGAACCAAGGTCATTCAGCAACTTATTTTTCAGGCCTTTTAGTTGCAAAATTGAGTAGTTTGAGAATAGCTCGTCTGAGGACTTCTCCACAAACTTCGACAAGTCATTCTCCATGTCCGCTATATAACCAATCGACCCCCGATACCCTTAGTCTTCCTCTCGTAGCTTACATCAAATACAATTTACTTGTGTTGATGAAACTTGGTGTCCAAAAATATATCTTCACATCATTACACCACCAATTATAAAGCGTGGGGTTCGTTTCTCCACTATATACAATAAGACCCGTATCCAACGGGGCCGACATAGGGGGAATGAATATCGGACTTAACTCAGTGACACAGTCATCTAGTTTGGCTCGGGCGATCTCTTATTGGCAATGTAGATTCTCTGGCTCTGAAAGAGCTTCCTCTCAAGGTCATGACTGGGCCTTCTTACATGCATGAAGTTGCACAGGCCACCCCTATCACACTCACCAGTCTCGTACAGTCGGCAGTTGGCATCATCAAGGTTAACCACAGGAGAAAGTTCGGCAAAAATAGGGCGAGAATTATACCAACGATCGTTACACTCCTTACAACACTTAGAGGCCGCCGATTCATCCTTAAACTTCACGTAGACATTGCCACTCAAATGGTTATTAACGTTCTCACATATAGCCACTCTATCAATAGGCCCATACTTTAGCGAGAGCTCAACAAATGTGTCCTTGTAGAATTGGTCTATCTTTCTTTGCAGTTCCTGTTCATCGACACTAACTTCCAACAGCTGACCATTTGTTGTATTTTTGGCTACAGAGTGCTGCTCCCCATTTGGGTCTTGTGGCCCATTTCCAGTCAAAGCAGCTGCGTTTGTGTCTGCTGAATCGGGTGTAGGGGTATACTGTTGTCCGTCTCTGTTCTTTCGTAACCCCCTGATATATTTTGGATTGTCATACATTTTTAGAAAAGTCACAGTTTTTGAATGTTTAGGTCGAATATGGGATCTGACACACTTATCACCATGTCTGCAGGCTCCAATCTTGGAAAAAAATGTACATGTTGATCGATTCCCGGACTCCTTGTTCTCTCTGTCGTCACCCTGATCCTCAAAAACGGCCCTACGCTGTGGGTTTATATATCCTTGGTAGGATCCCCTTCCTGTACCCTGGTGAACCACACTCATTGGATAGCACTTGTTTGAAGCTCAGCTGGGATAAAGAACACGGACGACTGGGAGTGAAAGCTGGAGCTGTATGGAAAGATTCGCCTCTGTGAAAGACAAAATACATATATATATATATCTTCTACTCATACACTTTTTCTTTAAAAATAGCAGAAGTAAAACTGATCGACGCAATCCTACGTCGATCGTCGGGAAAAGCTGAGGAAATAGTTCACATTTTCGGTTATTTAAGAGAGCAGCAGTAGTAAAGGGTTCACGATTAAGTACTATTATATAAGCGAGAGAGAAGTATAGGAATGAGATAAGAAAATAATGCATTATTGAACTCAGGTCTAGACAGTTTTGCTTAGTTCCTCATCGGAGGAGTTGTTAATTCTGAGGTGTTGCTTGGAAACGTCTTGCTCACCATGCAACTCCTCAGATAGCTGTTCAAGAGTTTTTCTCTTGGTCTCAGGGATCAGCAGAGTGGTTCCGATACCGATCAACATAAAGAGAGCAAAGATCTCCATCACGTGAGGTAACCAGCAGTTACTGGACTGACCTGATGCCGCACAGCCGTGACTCGACAAGGTTCCAATACAGGTTTGAGCAATAATAGCCCCGACCTTACCTGAAGCCGCTGAGATACCATGCGCGGTTGATCTGTATCTAGTTGGGAAACACTCTCCTGGAACGATGAAAGTAGTGGTGTTTGGACCAAAGTTCTGGAAGAACTGAGCAAGGATGTACATGGCTAAAAGTCCATGTGATCCAAGTTTGTGATAGGCAAAACCAATGATACAAAGAATTGCAGTCAGAAGAATAAAGCCCATAAGCTGAATTGGCTTTCTTCCGATAGTGTCAATAGTGGCGACAGAGAACCAGTAACCTGGAATAGAACCTGCACAAATCAGAATCAGGTTTCCTGCAGCCTGGTTGTACAGCGAGTGGTAGACATTTTTCGAGGAGGCGTACCCAATGGTTGTCAAGATGGTAGCGGTGTTCAAACCGAGACCGTAGTAAGCGACATCCAGCATGAACCAGGATCCGGCTGTACCGATAAGGATCTTGAGATGTTTCCATTGGGAGAAATGGCTAGAGAAGTCCTTCCATGAAGCCTTTGGTGGGCTGTACTGATCGATGTCGGCTAGGGGCTGTTCCGTTTCCTTTAGAATCTCAATATCACCTGCTGCAGCGTTACCATAGGCACCAGAGGTGAACTTTGCGGCATCGGCAGTGGCCTTTTCTATTTCTCTTGTGACATCAAAGGTGTATCTTGGGGATTCTGGAATGGTCAATCTGAAGTACAGAGCGATGAAGCCAGGCACACAGCCGAAACCCACAAGGATTCTCCACATTTGGTCGCACGCCCTGATACAGGTAGCGTCACACTCAGCAGCGGTGTTGGCGTGGATGAGCTGGTCCTTGTAGCCTGCAATAGAGACGATTGCAACAATACCAGCTAATAGCTGACCCCATCCCTGGTTCGCAAAAACGGAACCCATGATGGCACCTCTCCACTTCGTGGTAGCGAACTCGGATGTGATGATAGAAGAAAGAGGATAGTCCCCACCGATACCGATACCTTGAATAATTCTGTAGAAACTGAGAATGGCAGGAAACGAAATACCGGGAGAGGGACCGAGAGTGCATTGGAGAATAGTTGCGGTAATCATAACAATGAGTTCGGTTCCGTAAATCTTCTTTCTTCCAACGAGATCAGCTAGAAACCCAAATCCAATTTGTCCAATGACGGTACCAACAGAAGTTGAGACCTTCAGCAGAGTGGTTGTCGAGGCTGGTATAGTGCCTTTCCAGTACACATATTGAAGCATCGAGATCCCAATGTTGATGGCAAAGATGTCGTATGCATCGGTGAGGAAGCCAACACCAGCAACCATAATGGCTCTGATGTGGTACCATCCGAATTTTGCGTTATCGATCTTTTCCAGAGCCAGTCTTCTTCTCTCTAGAGGATCAGTGACATGGGCAAAGTCGTTGATGAAGTTGTGGAACGCAGCGTTACCGCCAGAGGTTTTGTATTGCTGAGGTTCACTCATTCTTGGCGATTGCAGCAACAGTATTCGTTACTACCAAGAGGAAAGAATCACTCAAACTGCAAGGAGCTGGCGAAGCAGATCCCTGCTTTTTATAACAGTTTTCCTGGCTTTAATTACAACACAAAACCGTGCAGCGTGCAGGCTCGGCGCTCACCTCCATGTGTGTCGCTGCTGATACAGCAAATTACATGCGACTCTACCGCACGTGTGTACGCTGCCTATGGGAATCGCTCGTGTGCCCACTACAAAATATAGGGTCCCACGTGGGGTGGATATTGGCGTTTGCACGACCCCTAGTGATAGGGAGGAGCCCGTTGGCCCTGCCGTTAGCGGAGTTCCACCGGCTCGTGTCTGAATGCGACTCTCTCTTCAGAGATCCGTTTCGCGTCCCGCTTACCGGCCTTAGCATACAGATCCCCATTATCACTTTCTCCCTGTGTCCTCTTTCTATCTGTCTAATTACCTACATCATTATTATTTCTTTTGCACACACTGTACTATCAATTTTTTTTTTATTCTCTCCTAAGTCTCGTGCATACTCACAATGCCTCCTAATGCCGGGTTAAATCTGGCATGTTTCTTAGCCTAACTCACTTCCCTCAACACCCCCCCCCCCCCCCCCC
>JAKTQX010000007.1:214068-394018 GCA_030559035.1 Ogataea wickerhamii
CCCCAACCCCCCCCCCCCCCCCTTCATCTCTCAGATGAGCATCCAGCACACAGACTCTGTTCTGTCGTCATTTGCTGACTCTATCTCGCACGCTGTATCCACCCTCGCACCTACACATATATCGACTCTCTCTTAGCCCGATGATCCAACTAGGAACCGTCATCTTTTTAGTTTTCGGTGATTTCTAGGTCTCCTGTGTGACAGTTTGCTGACCCGCCGCTCTCTCCAGCTGTCAGGAAGAACTGTGTGACTGACCCTTAACCGCATCTATCCCCCATATCATCATTCTCACAAGACGGCATTTTTGTTTTCTTTTCCTAGCTCCAGTTGCAACACCGAGCTTGTCGCAACACCCCTTCCTCCATGACTCTCTCCTCAAAAATATCACTTGATCACGTGACACAGCGTTGCTCTTTATCGTCGAAGGTATGCAAACTCATATAGGGTGCAGATCCTCTAGCACACAACACAGGCCCTCTTTTTCTAGACACAAGCTTGTTAGCTCTCCAACACTATCCCGATTGATACAGAGACCAAGAAGTTGCCCATCCAAACCACACAGAGATCCGGTTACGTAATGAGACGTTTCAAAAGATAGAAAAAAACACAAAAAAAACGTAACTTCTCTATTTGATTGTTCAGAAGAGAGAAACCTCATTTATTTTCCCGCATTGCTGTTTGTCTATTAAGAGCATCAGAGGTTGCTACCCCGACACCTTCATAAGCTGCAATTGCAGACTGTGACTGCGGTTTTGATCCAAGGTGTTGCCGACTCGTTCAGTAAGCTTCTTTCTCTGCAAAAATCCAAGGGTACTACCCCCTGCCCGTAAACTATGTCGTCAACCGATCTCAATTTGCCAGCCCCGACCTCTCCAAAGCCTGAGAATGTCACAACTAGATCCACCACTAGAGGAAGTGCTTCAAGTGCTACAGGAAGCAGGTCGTTGTCGTCAGGAGGTCTTATTTTGCCGTCTTTTCAGTCGTCGCTGCCATCAGTAGGGATATCGAATCCCACACTCAGTCCAGTCGGAGCGTCAGTAAGATCACCGAAAAAGACTGACTTGTTGGATTACTTGGGACAGCTAGAAGGCTCGTCTCACACAGGCAGCACTACAAATGGTTCTAGGGCTTTTCTAGTATCTTCACCCGAGGAGCCCGTTATTCACAATAAGAACACAACTTTGAACACAGCAGAGACTGTTACGCAGATTGATGAGCCAAAGTCCGGAGAAGTGGAAGAGGGAGAACCCCAAGAGCCGGTGATAGTAGACGAGGATATATCTCAGAACACAGCTGAGAATACCAAGCAGATTGATGATCCAAAGTTTGGAGACGTCGTTGAAGGAGAGCCCGTAAAATCAGAAACAGAGGCGGGTGCTCAGCCATTGGATATTCATGTTAAAACACTGCACGAAAGAGAGGCCGAAATTTTGCGCAAGAAACAGAGAGAATCGATTGCAGCCAGAACCTATGAAGGCGAGGGCGCATTACTTAATGATGACTCCGACTCCGACTTCGATTATGAGTCTAATTCCCACTCCGTTGAGGAAGCTCCGAAAGAGGCGGGCGCTCCTGCTAATGCCAGCTACCACGCACAGCAACCGCTAATAGAAGTTGCAGAGATCTCACCGACCCCGGCAACCGAAGACATAATAAAGTCTAATACTGGTTCCGAGGCAGAGCCGAACTATGAAAACGAGAAGGGGGTCCAGATAGAAGCCACTGACTCTAGCTCAACGGAGAAACGCACTGGAAAAAGAATAGAGTATCCTAATCCGCCGGCCACAGCAAAGAAACAAGTTGCCTTCGATTTTCAAAAGTTCCTAAGATTGTTCAAGTCAAAACAGTGCGAACCGATACACAGATACTTGAAGTCTTTTCTGCTCCAGTTTGGACAAAGAAGTTGGAAGGTGGAAGAACAGGTTAAGTTGGTGAAGGATTTCGAAGCCTTTATATTTGATAAACTGGTGCGATGCCCTCCATTCAATACTATAACCGATGAGCTAGAGCTGGACAACTGCAAAGAAGGACTTGAGAAATTAATCATGACTCGTCTTTACTTGCAAGTATTCTCTCCAGCTGTTTCCAGAACAAAGTTATCTGAACAACAAATAGAGGATCTAGAGAAAGACCAAATCTTCAATCAAAACATAAAACTTTATCGTTGGGTGAATCTGGAGCATCTAGATATACCTATGAGTCTGACCGTTGAATCCAATTTTGTCAAGCTGGCTTCTACCGAGTTGAATAAGATCAATAACTACAAGTCCCCCAGAGATAAAATCATCTGTATACTAAACTGCTGCAAGATAATTTTCGGACTGATAAGACAGCAGCAGAAGCTTCATAAGATCGAAGAAAATGCAGACTCGTTCGTGCCGTTGCTCATATACGTTGTGCTACAATCGAAACCCAAGTACCTATATTCGAATCTGCTGTACATTGAACGGTTTAGAAGCGAAGAATTTCTTGTGGGGGAAACGTCTTACTATGTCAGTACGTTGCAGATAGCCTGTAACTTTATCATTGATCTTGGAGAAGAGCAGCTGACGATATCGAAGGAGAACTACGACAAGTTCATGACTGAGGCCAAGGAGACTCTCGTGAAGGAGCAGCAAGAGAGAAGAAAAGTGAAAGAACAGCAGGCTGCTCAGCGAAGCTCTTCAATCGAAGAAGCAATCTCACCAATTCCGAGAAAGATAACAGACTTCATAAGTGGGTCGGCCTCCTCAGAATCTCCTTCTCAGGTGATCACCAAGTCCGCAGAGATTATGAAACAGTCGCTGACCAACTCGTTTTCGAGCCTGTTCCAGAACTCCCCGTCTCCACCACCTCAGGCGCCAGAATCTGCCGGCTCTACTACAAAGCAGGATATTCTTGATATCAAGAAGCTGTCGCTAGAGGAACATCAGCACCAACAATTTCTGCTCAAACAACAGGAAGAAACAACTACTGTCCTCTTGGCGATGTTTCCGAATCTCGACAAAGAACTGATTACTGATGTGGTAGCGTCCAAGACTACAAACGGCTCTGACTCGGGCAGCAGCAATATCGGAGAATGTGTCGACGCTCTGTTGGAGCTCAGTTCTTGAATAGACGGACGGACACCCGTACATACAATATAGGCGGACAATAAATTTAGAATTCTTCCCCCCCCCCCCCCCCATAAAACAGCCGCTCCCTTCGAGCCGCAGAGCCGCACGGCCCAGCCGATTTTCTCAAAGCGCGTTCAACCGTGTTTCTGCAGCGCGACACACTCTAATTTTCTGAAAGGAGGACTAAAACGGAGCCCGTATGCCCCCTTTCGCACTGAAAAGTAAACACAGTGCAGACAAGGGGGACCGCGGACCGATGCCAAAGGAAGGCACCTCTTTGACGCTGTGAAAAGCTTGAATCAAGCTTGCTAGTAGAAAACCACTCGAGTCCTGCTAATTCCAGTCCAGCTACTTGGTGAGAACTAACTTAGCACTTGCATGGGGGACTCTGACGCTTAGAGATGTCTACGACCCCCCACCCTTTTTCCGCCCGTGCCATGGGTGGTGAAACAGGCTCGCAAACTGCGGTTGGCATATACAAGCCCGCGGAGAATCAAGCAACAACGCTTTCCAGACAGCTGTTCTCTGAACTGCGCGCCTCAGACGACTCCTACATCGAAAACCTGCATTCGCTGCTGTCGCTGCTTAACTGCTTCGACCCCCAGTTCAACAACTACTTTGACGGTTCAGACGAGGAGCCAACAGAGGAAACCACCAAGTTCAGGACTTCGCAGAACAACTTACTCGTTGACGTGGTGAGAGCGCTCATTTCCAAACACAGAGAGCTGGCCAGTATATTGAGGGACGCCGACAGCGAGGACACCGCGTTGCTATGCAGTGAATGGTGTCTTCGTGTGCTCGGCCTCTACCGGTCGTACGCGAAACTGTATCGTCTGACTGTAGACCAGTCCAAAACAGAGATCTATCTCAGACGACAGCCATTGCTTAAAGTAGCGGCTCTCAACGAATTCGTTGCTAAGATGAAGGAGCTAACTTACCACCAGAAGGAGAAGCCTTCAACCTGCCACTTGGTGTCTAATTTGCATACCGTGAACCATAGAATGGAGTCGATAGCATCCGAAATTCGCAGAAAAGACGTTGATCAGAGAAACAAAATCAAACAACGATTGGATTACAGTAACGTTAAGTCCTTCGTGACGCTTGCTCCTGTCTCAGCCAGTGTGGACGTCTGCACTATCGGCAGCTCCTACTACACTGAAATGTACTACGCCAACAAAAGGCTAAGCGTTTCTTTGAACTATGAAAAGGTGGAGGTTATCTTCCTGCAAAAGAACGAACAAGCGACTGCTGTAGTGTTTGCTATTCCTGAAGATTCTGGCAGGTCTCTGATTTTTGATCCTTTGAGACGAAACGAACTGGTATTCATCAAGGAAGTTGAAGCCTCTGTATTCCAGTTCGAATCTTGCATAGATCACACGATTTCTGTCTATCTCAAGCTGTCGTCTTCGTCCTTGAGAGAGAAAATAATCAACTTGTTCCCCCGCGTTCCAGTCTTGGCCGAACCAGCTTTCAAATCAGGACTGACCGCTTCGTCTTCCATAGGAACCGGTATTCATGTGCCTAGTTCTGCAACCAGAAAGGAATCACAAGGGTCTGTTAGAAACCATGCGGCCTTGCTGGCCTCCCCAGCCTTTCAAAAAAACATTGGGAGTCCAGGGGTTTTAGCGTCAGACAGGAATGTCGTAAAAGCTAAGGTTCCGCCAAGCCACCGGTTGGTGGACCTATTGAGCTTTGAAGAAGCCCATGAAACTGCATCCCGACCTGCTCAAAGAGAACCGCCAACATCCGTCCATGCGACGGAGGCAGAGACTCATGTTTCAAGAAGCACCACCTCGTTCGACCCCGAAATTCTTGCTAAGAGCTTCCACAAGACAATCAACCGGACAGTCCCCCCGTTGTCTTCAACTACAGATCCCAAGACGAAAGGCTCCAAAAGACATTTTATCTTTCATGCACTTGCCAATCTGGTAAATAAAAGAGAGAACGAGATACAAACAAAAGCCACCAGCAAGAACATCACAAAGAACCCAGAGAGAGCAGAAACTAAACCTTCTGTGCCGGTTCTGACTTCAGAGCAGAGACATGCTCTTGAGGGCCGGCATGTCTTCTTAGATAATGTAAAGTTTTCGATGTGGAAAGACCACAAATGGCTGGAGCTCACGCCTATTAGTTTGAAGATGGTTAGAAGCTTGAAAGGCGACTATCTCGCTGGATTTCCAATCAATAATGTGGGAAATGACCGTCCCGCTTTCCTGATTGCTATGGACTCTACTCTTTCGGTGAGAAGATCGAGATCGTTGGATATTCATCTCAGTTCTCGTGATGGCGTCAACGATGCAATTCTAATGCTTATCAGAGCCGACAAGCCTGAAAAGATTGATAGATTACTGAGAACTCTTGAACCTAGACAGGGCAATGGGCTCATTTCCAACTCTAGTTCTCAGGGGTCCGATCTCAGTTCTAAGTCTATGAACACCTCTTCAACAGTGGCTTCATCCGTCTTGGATAAAGGCTCATTTGAAGGCTTTCTTCCTCCACTCATGCTTGCTGCTGCTCACAGACCCGTTTCACCTTCTAGTTCTACCTTGTCCAACTCTTCAACCTCATCACTAATTTTTCCAAGACCTATAAAGGACTCTGCCAAGAAGATACAAAGGACTTACCAAGACAGAGACTCGAAGCTGATTTTCCAGTCTATTGTCTCTGTGTATAGGATGAAGAAAGACAGCAACTTGAAGGAGTTGAGCCACCTAGGTAAAGCGATCATCCGACTGGGCGATTTCGGCTCCCCAAAAAACTACCAGCTCCTGCTAATCAACACTTCGATCAATTATGATTTGATTATTTCAAAATCCAGTTTCAAGCAGGTTGATAACAAAAGAGTCGCTGTTAACTGCGTGGATAGCGAAAAGGAGACCAATGCTGATAACTGGTACATGCTAGAACTCCAGCAAAAGGACTTGACCGTTCTCCAACAATTAATACTGAACTAATATCTTGCATCGTATACACCAGTCTCTCAAAGCACTACATGCATTTACTTAAACCCGCACCATTACTTACATAACAAAATGCATTTTAGATCTTATGAGCAACCAAAGAAGCAGCCGCAAGATTTCTTCTTATATCGACTTTGTCCACGTCGTGCGTATCCTCAACCTCACCCCACCTTTTGGTCTGATATAAAGTCTCCAGTGTAGCAGCATCTGCAACTTCTCCCAGTGTCAGTTCAAGCTCATCCTCAGCATCGTTTATTCTTAGTACAGCAACGCCAGAGAGAAACGATTTGGCAGTCAAGGTTGCTTTCTCCAGAGCTACTAGTGACCAGACATCTAACGAGTCCAGCCATTGCGCGATCGCCCTCTTAGTCTCAGCTGGCTGTGCGTTACCTCTTATACCGTGCAAATCAGAGTCCAAATATGAGAGACCTATCTGCTCACCATCAACGAACTTGGCAAAATATTCCTCCATAGATTTGATAATCGGTCTGTATATATCCTCTTGCGCCTTTCTGAGCTCTCCGTCACAGTCAGCGGCAGGGGAAAACACAAGCAAAGTGTCGTAATCGAGGTATCTGAGAAGCTGTGATTTTATGGAGTTGATATCTCCAATCTTGGCTTTAAGCTCATCGTCTTGGATACTGTGAGACCTTTCCAAATCGATGCATCTTGACACAACCGAAGTCAATGGAACCCGGTGCGGTTTTATGTGAAGATCCGGAAGATTCTTCCACTCTTGTATGAGCAAGTAGGCCAGAGACTTTCTATTTTGTGGAATCACCAGCTCAAATCCCAAAGGCGTTTTGATCGTTTTTCCATCTAGCTGAATGTGAAACCCTTCAGAAGTCTCCACAAGGTTCACTTTTTCCCAGAACCTAGTCAGGGTTTTCTCAAGCCTGTTTGTCTGAGATTGCAGGTTTGGGTCAGCAGTGTTGCTTGGTGCCACCGGAATGAACTCGGTAACAGACCCTACCGGAGTCTCTTTAGCATAACATCGTTTCGAAGAGGCCAGCAGCAAAGAGAAAGGCTGGCGAGTTCTTGATACTTGGTTCGATGGTAGTCTTAGAGGCAAACGTCTGAAATACATCTTGAGCGTCCTGCTGTTTCTTCTGTAGGTCAGCAAGAACTGGGTAACAAGCCAAGTAAGTACATGGACTTACTGGAGAAATGAATCAGCTCATTCGCCCCACCACAGCTTTTTTTTTTTTGAATTTTGATCTTCGGACGCGTCGATCGACGTCTTAACCGTGCTCTCCTTATTATTTTGTCTCAAAAACAATAACTTACAGTTGTGGTCTACATGCCAGAAGCTCTTGATCATCATCTGCTGCGCTCCTGCTGAGATATCAGGTACTACAAAAGTGAGCCGTTTGGAATAACCTGAACAAGATGTCTGATTCGTCTCGCGGTTTTCCGGTTGACGTCCCCATAACAAACCTGGATGAGAGTGACAATGATAGCTTTAGAATTGATGACGAGTTTGATGATGATAATATACCGCTAGACCTGCAAAATATCCATCTTCGAAACTCCTCCTGGCTTAAAAGACTCAAGAGTAAGCTTGGTGGCTTCTTCCAGGCCAACAAGAAAAGCGGTTTCAGCTACCTTGATTCTATAGAGCTGTTCGATAGAGATAACACAAGATCAGATTCCAGCTTTGCTGACTTCAACGAACCGGTGGAGATTGCAAGCCCCAAAAGGCGCTTCAGGAAGGCACACTTCCTGGCTCTTGTACATATTCTGGTTGCTTTGATAGTGGGAGTAGCGTTTTTGGTAACCAGATCGAAACCTGCCTCCGCTCAGTCTATTCATCAAACAGCCAAGCTGAAAACCAAAGCCCTGCTTTACAACGGCACCCATGATTTTCACCCGACAACAATAGTGATATCGCTAGATGGATTCCATCCTCACTATGTGTCTCCCCAGAACACTCCTTTTTTGCACGACTTGATGATAGGAGAAGGCTACTGTTCTCCTTTCATGATCGCGACAAATCCGACGGTTACTTTCACCAACCACTATACTATGATCACCGGTCTGAAACCTATATATCATGGAATTCTATCCAACAGGTTTTTTGACACTGCTCTCAACTCGAAATTCGTGAATACGGATTCCCGTCTATCTCTTGACCCAAAGTGGTGGGGAGGAGAGCCAGTATGGTCCACTGCCGCGCGGCAGGGTGTTACGAGTGCCGTTCATATGTGGCCGGGTTCTGAGGTAGAGTATGCTGATGGATTGAGGCCCATGGAGGTGGACAAGTTCAACGGCTCAGAGGTGCTGTCTAAAAAGGTTGATCGACTTCTACAATGGTTAGATAACCCCATTGAGACAAGGCCAGAGCTTTTGCTAGGGTATGTTCCTACCGTGGACTCGTTGGGTCACAAGTACGGAATTTCTGGCTCAGAGCTAGCCAAGGGACTAAGCTACGTGGACAACTTTCTGGATTCGTTTTACCTGGGCCTCCAGAAGAGAAATTTGACCAGACTAGTGAACGTAATTATAGTGTCAGATCACGGGATGTCACCGACATCTATTGACAGGCTTATATATCTGGACGATTTGTTGGATGTGTCCCAGATCGAGCACTTTGATGGATGGCCGCTTTTTGGATTAAGGCCATTTCCCACTCTTGACATTGACACGTTGTTCGGGGAAATGCAGCAGAAGTATGACACTCATCCTTTGAAAGAGCACTTCAATGTCTATTTGAAAGACGAGATTGAGGAGAGCTTGTTTGGGGGAGCGAATCCAGCATTTGAGTCTAGAGTTGCTCCTATCTGGGTGATTCCAAAAGTAGGATACTCGCTAACGACCCGCGAGAAAATGGAGGACCAGAAAGAGTACAGACCTCATGGTGTCCATGGATACAACAATACCGAGGTGCTGATGAGGTCTCTTTTCATGTCCACTGGGCCCTTCTTTGAGTCGAGACTAGGAAACAACTACAAACTCCAGCCGTTCTCAAATCTTGAGATATACAATATAATCTGTGACTCACTTGGGTTAGAGCCTTCGCCAAACAACGGGTCTCATAGCCCCTCCTACGTGAAAGTCGAGAACGCTCTTGCTCGTGAGTGGAGAGACGAGTACCGTTATCCGAATGTGTCGTTTGAGGTTGACATTTTGCCGGGGGATGCGACGGTGGAGATGCTGTGGCAGAGCAATTCCACTGCAGGGGAGCTGAAGGTGGAACTGCCGGCAGACCCCAGTAGGAGTCTCGTTTCTCAGGACACGGCGATAACTACCGAGTCGATGCCGGACTTCACTACTACATCTACGATCTCGGCCAGTGCAACGGCAGTTCGGGAGTCCGTTGGGGCAGTAAATGAGGATGACACCCACAGACACAAAGAAGAGGAGGAAGATGATGAGGAGGAGGAAGAGGAGGAAAAGAAGAAAGAAAAAAGCATCTTTGAAGAGCTCAAAGACGCTATTGAAAACATCGTCGAAGACGTTGAGGATTTCTTTGATGGAGAAAAGGCCTGAGAGCATGTAAGCGTTGTTTGTGCAATGTCGTATGGTGATCGGTAAACTGCAGTAGCAATAACTGCACCGCCCGGAGTCTAGTAGGTGATGTCTGAAAATTTTTTTCCGTTACTAAAGAGAGCTGTTTATTATTATCATTTAGTATAACCACAAACGTCATTATTTTGTTACACCTAGCGTAGTTTATGGTTTGGCAAGATTATCAACAAAGATAGAAGCTTCAAGACGGCAAAGTACTTTGGGAAGGACGAGACTTGATCGGGCAGAAATCGGCAGCTGGTTCTCTTTCTTGAGGGTTCAGTTTTTACTATGGGTGTAAACAGCCCCAGAGTCGACCAGGTCGAGATATCTCCCCATGAACCAGCCTCCAGATCGAACAGCGTTTACTACGATCAGAAAAACAGCTCCAGCCTCACCACCTTGACTTCTGCCTCTGCTTCAAACACCCCACAGGCTTCTGTTCTTTTCTCCGCTGCCTCCAAGCCCAGAGATATCGCCAAACCTACCTCCGACTCTGTGGAGCAAAGTGAGGAATCCAAAGAGGCGTTTGGCCAGGAATCCCCGGCCCTGCTGGCTACCTCTGTGGGAACGAATATAGAGGGCAGGCTGGTTACTTCCTCTTCAACGATCTCTCTTCTTTCTCTGAGTCAGCAGCCTGCTGCCGGCGCGGATATCAGCAGCCTTTCGTGGTCATCGAATATCCAGCGAAATCTCACTCAGCAGAGGCTACCCTTGCTGTCCCAGCCATCGTCTTCAAACGTGACGTCTTCTGCCGGAGTAGGGTACCCACAACCTCTTTATCGGAAACAATCGCTGACATCTCCCACTACGATTTCCTCTGCCACTTTTCACCTACAACAGACTCCTAAACAGGCGGCCCAGGCTCAGTCCATTCAAATCCAAAACGGCCATAGTCTCAGATCTGCTCCCGACTCTCCTTCCCTCATTCCGACATCACTGGCGGGCTCTCCTTCAAGTTTCTTTCTGAATCAGTCGTCCCCACCAAATTCAGTCAAGTCTCACAACTCATCGTATGTCAACCTTAACACAGCAACACTATCTCACATCCAAGCAATAAGAATAAACCCAAGACAACAGCAGCAGCTGACACAACTCGTCAATAAGAGAGCGGATTCCATGACAAGTTCATTCGGAGGAAGATCCCCAGATCTGGCTCCTGTTTCGTCAACTCTGCCTCCAATGACCCCGCTGACTCTTTCTATCTCTCCAGGGTTGGCGAGCCGCGTGGTATCCAGGGGTGAACAGGAAGATCATCCGAACAATCACCCATTTGATGACGAGTCGGATCAGGATAACAAGTCCGATGACGGCGGGGATGTGTTTGCCGAACAAATACAAGATAACGAATTATGATTAAAATATACCAAGCTGTCACTTTTTGAATAAAGTATACTACTTGAAACATGCCTTTTTTTTGATACTGCTTACCACGGGTCAGGCTTCATCTCCGCACATGCCCATATATCTCTGATCAAGTTCCTATGGGCGTCCCATGACAGCACTTTGGTGAACTCGTCTTTGCTGTCGATCACCTGACAGCTTTTCTTTTCCAATTGATGATCCCATTTTCCAAGCAGCTTGTACTCCACCACCAGACTTTTCATGGAAAAGGGCAAACTGGCCTGCTCTGTAGCAATGGAGAGACCGCTATGCTTGTACGACTTTGACATCAGAATACTGAAAACACTGCTTGGTGGAAACAAATTCCAGGCATCCCTGGTATTCCATAGCCTCAGATATCCTGTTGTCATGCTTGTATTGAGTGAGTTTATAGCTGTGGTATTTGAAAGCTCATCGTACATATTGGCCATGCTTTTTGTCCACAGTTTGGGGGAGTTGAAAGTGAGCAGGACGTTTTCCACTGCGAGATGGTGGAAGTACAGCGAAACAATGGACGCTATAGAACCGCCCATGGAGTGACCGGCAATGCACAGATCATAGTCTGGAAACAGACGCTTGGCCTCGAGGTACCCAACAAATATATCTTCGAACATTCGGTTGGCTATGTTGAAGTAGCCCGTATGCACCTTGTTGGACTTGAAGTAGGATTTTCTGTAGTACTTCCAGTAGTTGTCTCTGTACTTTTGGTAATGATCTGCGTACAGTGTCTGGTCGACTCTTTTCGACAGGCTATTCCAGAATGCATCTGTGTAGACAAGGGGCCAGTAATTGGAAGCGTGGTCCTGGTAGATTGTGAAATAGTCACTGAGTTCCAGATCGCTTCTGAATGCAACTATGATTTTCTGATGATCACGGTCCACCCACAATATGCCGCTTCCGTTCAGCAGATACTGCACCCAGTTGTACTTCATAGCGGGCCTTTTAGGGTCAAAAATCTGCACCAGTTGCAGCTCTGTGCTGTCATTGTCGATCTCGGTGTATTGACTGAGCTTTTCAGGAAAGTGAAGTACCCCAGAGTACTTAGGAGAAGACAGCTTCAGAGCCTCATATTTGTTGTTACAATTGGTTACCTGCAGGATAGAGGCCATGTGGTCCAGAAACCCAAACACCTTCGTGTTTGAGAGCGGCTCTCCGTCGGGCCGGTGTCTACTGAGAACCCCGGAAAGGTCCCAGGCAGACAGGAACCCCTTTCGCGCGGGATCCGTTTGGAGCTCAGCAGCAGCGCTTCCAGTCGGCGCTCTCAGCAGAAGTAGCAGCTGCAGCAGCACTGCTAGCTGCATGGTATGGCACCCTGCTCCGCTTTCTAAGAGGTTTTCAGCAAAATGCTGTTGGCTTTGCTTTCCTGGGATGCAGGTGGTGAACCCTTGGCGCTTCATATCTATTCACGTTCTTTGAGTTCATGCGCCCGCTGTAAAATGTGGGGAAACATGTGCGGCTTGGAGTGGGAAACAACACTGCTGACATAAGCACGTGGCGCATGACAAATAAAAAAAAAAACAAAAAAGATATGAATGAAGCAGTTGTGTCTCACATTTCACATTCATTTTTTTTTTCTTCTTCTACACACACAATGTCTATAATTAGTAACCGAGCTCAACACAGAAAATAAACTATGTGAAGGGTTATTTTATTTCAGATAAAAACTATATAACGTTTTAGTAGAATCTGTGCAAAGCCCAAAGAGCTGTATCAAACTGGATTTGGTAGCACACACACAGCAGGATCCTAGTCAGCGGAAACAGGTCACGTGGTCATTACGTTTTTCCAGAGTGTCAGTGTTGGCCTTGAAGCGCAATTGAGTTGATAGATATCCATGGATCAGTAAGGTGTGGTAGTTATAATCGATCATGGGTAGAAGAAAAATCGACATTGAGCCTATTGAGGACGAGAGAAACAGGACAGTGACGTTTGTCAAGCGTAAGGCGGGACTGTTCAAGAAGGCGCACGAGCTGGCGATCCTGTGCAAAGTGGACATTGCTGTCATTATCGTTGGACACAACCACAAGGTGTACGAGTACTCGTCAGACGACCCAAAACATGTCATTGAGAAGTACCAGGAATGCAAACAGGTGTATGAGTCCAAGAGACCGCGCGACTACGGCAACTACAAGCTGGTATCGAGGATATCGAACAAAACGAGGAAAGACACCCGTGCGGCCTCGTCGTACAAGAGGCTTGCTGCAGAGCCGACGACTCTGGACAACGCTAGAGCATCCCACATGAAACGAGAGTCTGAAGACGAACAGTACGAGTCGTCGCATCTGTTGCTGAAGAGAAGACGCGAGAACCACCGCTCCACCTCTTCTCCCTCAAATTCGCCTTCTTCGCTGCCGCAATTTGCCAAGACGCTACCGCCTGGCTATCAAACAAGTCCGTCTCCGTCCAAAGGCCCTGGCGGAATACTGAGGCCCTCCAAGAGACCCACGCTCAGCCTGCAAATCCCCAACTCTGACAAGGTTTCGTCAGAGTCCACCTCGTCGATGACGTCAGACCCAGCTGGGGAGAAGACCTCGCAGTCTGTTATCGGACAACACAAGGGAGCAACTGCTGCCACCGCTGGGCAAAATGGGGAAGCAGACGTGTCGATGGTAACAGCGGGTGGCCTTTCTCCCGACGGCGGCCGCGACAGAAAGATGAACACGTCTCTCAACACACCGTCCCTGACGTCGTTCCTTCCAGGCCTCAATATAGTGACGCAGCAGAACCAGCAGTCCAGCCCTGCAGATCCCGCGAACTCGTCCAACAAGTCGACGCCTATCTCGGCCACGCTTCCGCATGGTTTGTTTTCCTCGCTTCCCCAGATGTCTCCAACCCAGATTCTCCCCACACCTGTTTTCCCAATCCAGGGTCAGTTCCAGTCACATCAAGGACAAGCTCAGTGCCAGCAGCAGAATGTGTTCTACAACGGTCAGCTTTATGGAAAGTTCCAGTCAAAGCCACCGAGCAATCAGCAGCATCCGTTCTTCAGCTACTCAGGAGACACGCCTGTGCTTCCGTCGGGACTCCCGTCGGGACTCCCATCCAAGTACGGCGACATGTTCCCGTCTCCGAACGTTTACTACAGCCACGAATGGGCAATTCCCATGGGCACAGGCTCTACACCGCTACCCACGTCTGCCACACACATGCTCCCCGTAACTCACACAGGAGCCCAACAGTCCTCGCTGGGGTCATCTTCGGGCGCCAGCAAACCTTCCAGCAGCTCTACGGCGGTTCCCTCTACAGGAAACACATCCTCGGCTGGGCAGCAGTCTGCTCCAGGCGACGCTGGCTACAACAATCTCACAAGCCCTCTACAGGTAGTTGGATCTGCCATCTACAACCAGGCAGCGCAGGCTGCGCAGGCTAGGATGCAGCAGAGCTACGATAGCGGGCCTGCCTCACAGCAGCCGCCGCCGCCGCCCCCGAAAAACAACCACAACAAGTGAGCCTTTCGGGTGTGTCTATCTATCTATCTATCTATCTATCTACTCTTTATATATCTATCTTAATGCTTCAACTCACTTGAAAGGGAGGGGAGGGCTTAAAGGATCGGCACGTGATATCACAGAGGGCTTGGGTCCAAGAAAAAACTGGCTGTGCGTCACCACGGTACCGTCACGTGATAAACGGTAGGCTGGGCGAAGACAAAAAAAAAAACTTTTGCCCGGTGCCGCCTGCAGGAACTGGTTCCCCTTCCCCCCCCCCCTGCGACCGCCCGGCAAAGCAAAGACAAGAATAACAAAAAAAAAAAAAAAAGGAAAATTATTACCGTACTGGTGATAGTCCAAAATTTTCACTTTTTCTCCAGTGAAAAATTAAAGCAAAAGCTTTGAAAAGTGCACACAGATAAACTCAATCTTGTACAAGTCAACGTCTCGTCTAGATTACTGGATAACTGTACTAAACATGAAGGTATGTTGAGCAAAAACAAGACAACAGGCAGTTGCACACGAAATACTAACACAACATGATGCAGTTAAACATTGCGTACCCAGCTAACGGTACTCAGAAGAGTATCGACATCGACGATGAGCACAAGTTGAGAGTGTTCTACGAAAAGAGAATGGGCCAGGAGGTCGAGGGAGATGCTGTTGGAGACGAGTTCAAGGGCTACATTTTCAAGATCACCGGAGGTAACGACAAGCAGGGATTCCCTATGAGACAGGGTGTGATGCTCCCAAGCAGAGTCAAGCTTCTTTTGACCAAAAACAGCAGCTGTTACAGACCAAGAAGAGTGGGTGAGAGAAAGAGAAAGTCTGTCAGAGGATGCATTGTTGCATCTGACCTGGCTGTGCTTTCGCTTGTTGTTGTCAAGCAGGGAGACCAGGAAATCGAGGGTCTCACTGACGCCCAAGTGCCAAAGAGACTCGGTCCTAAGAGAGCCAACAACATAAGAAAGTTCTTTGGATTGACCAAGGAGGACGACGTCAGACAGTTTGTTGTCAGAAGAGAGGTTGTCAAGGGCGACAAGAAATACACTAAGGCCCCTAAGATCCAGAGACTTGTGACTCCTCAGAGACTTCAGAGAAAGAGAGCTGTCAAAGCTTTGAAGATTAAGAACGCACAGGCCCAGAGAGACGCTGCTGCTGAGTACGCCCAGCTGCTAGCCCACCGTCTACACCAACGTAAGGCTGAGAAGGCCGAGATCAGAAAGAGAAGAGCTTCTTCTTTGAAGGCTTAGATCTGCTCATGTCTGTGTTTCAGCACCAAGGAATATTACATAGATAATCTCCAATTCTATTGTTAATTATATACTATAGGGGGCTCACCACCAGATTAGCTTACGTGTGCTGTCGTTTAGCCTGTTGTCGATCCGACTCGCCGATGTCTGCAAGCTTCTTTAGGTTGTCGTAGATCTGCTCGGAGCTCAGACTCGAGCCGTACTTGTACTTCGACTCGTACCGCTGCTTCTCGTCCTTGTATTTCGGATCCCGCAGAAGAACAGTCAGATGCTCCTGGAATCTTGACTCCGGAACCAGCTTGTTTGTCAGCGGACACCTCACCAGTGTCTCGCCTGTCTTAGGGTCCTGTTCTCTCGTCAGCCCTCGTTGCTGTTGCAACTTGATACGAGACTCTCCCGCCGACCGGATCTTCATCCCTTTCGGAGCACTTCTCTTGCGCACAACCTGCTCATCCACAGACTCGCTCTTTTCGTAAAGCGGCATCTCTTCATCTTCGTCCTCAGATTCACTACGCGCATCAGCGGGCACAGGCTCGTAGTCAGGAGGAGCCTCCTCGATCAGAGCCTGCGCCCGTTTCTGAACCAGCGACCGGAACTCTAGATCGCTCCTCACCAACGGTAGGGGAAGCTCTGCAACCTCGTCCAGCTCCGTGAATTGAATCGTCTCCACCACCTCAAAGTCCTTCCAGTCGATCGAGGCAAACTCCAGCTTCTCTCTCTCTATTCTTTCGTTGTTCTTGACCTCTTCCTGTCTGTACTTTGCGGAGTACTCCGCGCGCCCAAAACACCGGTCTAGAAACCCAAGTTGATCGAAGTTGCTCAGTGTGCTTATCAGCTGATCCGACTCGTTTATTACTGCCTTGTAGGCCCCCACAAATCGCCAGAATAACCCGTTCAGAGAGTGCGAGGGATCCAGAAACTCCAGCTGAACCTTCATTCTCTTCTCAGACGAAGCTCTCTTGACTAGCTTTGCAATCAGATCGTCCCCATTGACAGCGACCAGCTGAGCAGTCAGCCTCACCATCTCCAGATCTACAGCCGACACCGGCGGAACCTCAGTCAGAAACCTCAGCGCTGTGGGCTGGGGAACCTCGCTCGAAGCTGCTGTTGACGGCTCCTCAACACTGTCAGCTACCGTATTCTGGCCGTTGGTCGAAGGCCCAAACGCGCCCTCCTGAACTCCCTTCAAGTACCAGCTGTAGTAGGAGTTGTAGGGGTCGTCTTTCAGTAGAAACTGGAACCGTGGATTGTCTGCTTCTTTCAGTCGGATCCTCTTCTCGAACGAGTCTCCATTTCTCACCACATAGCCAGCCGTCTTTTCGATCATGGCCCGCACTTCGGGCGGCGGAAGCGTGATTCCCTCAGGAACCTGCACTGGGAGCTCGGCATCTCCGGACATCGCATGTGGTCCCCTTTTCTCCTCCTGTACAAGCAGGACTGGAAATACGCAGCTGCTTTAGCTACCCTCCAGGGAGAAGTTACTCTTTGTAACTGTCGCTAACTGAGAAATGGTACTTTTTTTTCCCGCGTCGATCGACGCACAGGTGCTATAGCCTCACCAGCATGTCGCGTCGCTTGGGGAATGAAAAATAGCCCCTGAGCACAATCCAAAAGATAAACAGATAGACCAACACATCTGGCACGGCACTTTCCCTAGATAAACGCAACTCGCCATCCTCAGAAAGAGGCCCAGACACACACCTGCAGAACCCGGAAATGAGGATCCTGGTATCAACGGTGCGCAGCGATAGCAAACTGGCCGGTAAGTGTGCTCCAGAACAGTACTCCTGCTATCGAATCGTCCTTATCGGACAAAGTGCTAACTGCTTTCTTTAATCCAACCAGAAATATCCATACAGCCCAACAAACAGGGCAGGAAAGTACGTCTGAGCGGGCTCAGAGAGTCCCCCTTAAAGACATCGTTGTCCGGCGCAATTGTCGAGCAGATCACGCCATTCTCTCTCAACGGCGCCAACTTCCTCGCCATAGCCCGCCAAAGAGGCCTTATAGATGTATACTGCGACCCTCAGACAGAGCCAGTGGTCTCGCTGACGGACAATATCAGACTCGCAACAGACTTTCTTGTCGCATTGAACTTTGTGGATCGGTATCTGATTGGCTGCAGCAATAGAGGACTGGTTTCTGTCTACGACATGAAGAAACTGCTTGGATCCAAGGAAGAAAATAACGGGTTCTTCATTCTCATAAACGAGCCCATAGAGTTCTGCCACAACTTCGACCACAACCCGTTCAAGTTCATCTCTGGCGGCTACAACAACAACCTCGAAGTGTATGATTTTGCCAACGATTATAACAGCTTCATCAAACAATCGTCCAATTCCAGTTTGCTCAAGATCAGTAAGTCAATCATCACTACTAGACCGGTCTTCAAGGCCTCAAACACAAAGTTGAGTGGAGATTTCGCATGGCTGAAAGACGCAACATTGATAGAGTACAGCTCGAAAGATTATGACTTCACAGTGGCCGCAGTCACTAAGTTCGGAAAACTTCTCGTCTACAAGCCTTTGATAACCAAAGTGCCCATCCACTCGCTACAGCTCTCAAACCACCCAATCAACAAGGTGTACAGCCTCGGCAAGAACAGACTTCTCTTCCTTGACTCCTTCAACCTGCTGGGCATTATCGATACTGCTGCTGAAAAGGTCATCAAGACCTTTGAACTCCCAATAATAGGCTCCATATCCGCATGTCAGCTGGTGCCACTTCAAGACTCCACTTTCGTACTTTTTGTGGGATCCATAGACAAATTCCTCAGAGTGTACCGACTGAACATCACAGAATATTCGCTGACCCTTATCACCGTTACGCAGTTGGGCTCGATAATCCCGTGTCTTCAATTTCTTGACTATGACCATACTATCAACCAGCTCACTTATGACTATTATTCCACAAAAAAAAGCCTCTAGATACCGCCCTGTCTACTTTTGGCTCATGACATCAACATACCCTCTTCGAGGTCCTCGCTTGGATTTTCTTACCGTGGATATGCTCAAAAGCTCATCAATGTTTCCTGCTACAGCAGAAGCTCCAGGTGAAGCACTCGACTGTCTGCCAGGAGGACCGCGAGGTGGAGCAGTAGGGGAAGACGTAGTATGGGAAACACTCGTGATTTTCTTCTTCAATGGAGGAGGAGGGGCTGTATTGACCGACTGCTCCTCTGCGCTTGTATTCTGGTTGACCCACCGCTTCAGCTTCTCATCATAATAAAACGAGTTCTCTTCGCCCAGCTTCGCTTTCACAGGCTTTACTGTCCCGTCATCCTTCTTACGGGCAACCAGCCATCCAATCCAAGAGCCCTGGACTGGATCGTGCCTCTCCTTCTCCTCCTTTTCTTTTTCTTTCTGAAGTCTATCTTCCTCGATCTTCTTCTTTTCCGCTTCTCTTCTAAGCTCCTTTTTCCGCTCGTTAGCGTCTTCGTCGTCATCCTCATCGTCAACAACATCATCAAAATATTCCTCATCATCCTGGTCGGCATAATACCGCCTCTTGTCACTAGAAAGAGTTCCTACCGAACGATGGAACTGTGAGTCATCAGATTGAGACCCTGAAGGAGGGTCGAACATAGTTCTCAAGTGATTCGCTGCCCTCCTTGATGCTACCGGATTGAATATATTGGAAGAAGGAGGCGGCAGTTCATCCTCACCGAGAGTATCGCTGACAGTTGAGTTTTGCTCTGGATCAAAACCATGATAGGCTTCTCCGCTGTAATTATCTATGTTCTCGCTTCTCTCATCTTCAGCGTCAAAATCAACACTCTGCCCTGTGCCTTCGTTGAAAGGTTCCTCATTGACTCTTTTTGATTCCGCTGTGACAGAGTTATACCCTCCATAATTGTAGAAGTCGTACTCGCTAGTTTTGTCAGCATTAATCTTGGAGTTCGCCGGCTCGCTTTCCGTGTTCATGGTCTCAGAATAAGCACTTCTGACAGCACCAGAAGGAGCATATCTGCTTCCTTGTCTAACAGATGACTTTCTGCTAGTGACTGCGGCATAAGGGTTGAATGGTGGCCGTGAAACAGGTACTGGATTAGTAGCCTTTGCATGGGGAGACTGAATGCCGTGATTCAGTGGTTCTAAATCAGCCTCTGGAGAAGCAACGTGTGACTGCGATTCATGCCGAGCTGTTGTTTCCTGGTTCAGAAACTCCCCCATCATATTGCCAATTTGAGCCGAAGAAACCTCATTCGGGTTGTGTGGGTTGTTGAATTGCTCTTGAGCGACCGGTTGTATTAAATGAGCTTGCGTATACTTGTCGGTCTTTATTGAAGAATCAGAGGTAGCAGAGTTTTCTGATAAGGGCTCTGAGGGCCCAGGTATGGCACTATACCCGTTCAAGGACTCTGACTCTTCACGGACAGATTCATCAGGAGCGTACGTACTTAACTCGTTTGTCACACTGGAAACCCCCAGGCTCGAAGAATACTCTGAATTCCCCAAATACGGTCCTGGAGAAGACATTCCAAGTGCATCAATAGGGAGCTGTAAAGTTGCCTTTTCTGAAAAATGCTGAGGCAATTGGGACCCAGGTGCAGTTGACTTTTTCGATATGTATAACTCGCTGGTTGAGTTGTCTGCGCTGTGTGATATTTGGAAGTTGTGAATGTTGTTGGAGTAAGGGGAAGACTGCAGTGAACTTTCTGCAGAAAATGAAGCACCATTCGATGATGACTCAAAGTTCTGGACAGGCTCAAAACTAGTTACAGGAGCAGCCGAGTAGGACTTTGGATAAGATGCCACGTTAGGTCTTTTTTGTTGAGCCCATTGAGTTTTTGTTTGGGAATGAGGTGGATAAGCACCAGAAGAGCTTTGTATCAGTGTTGAGTTAGATGAGGTAGTTGGAGCAGACTGGGAGTGAGAAGAGGAAGAATATGGAACACCCGCAGAGTGGGACAGTGTCTTATAATTTGTCATAATAGGCTGTGATTGAGGCTGAACAGCCAATAAATCAACTTGGGACTGATTTCTTGAGGAGGCAGGGCTATATTTGGCAAAAACCCCCTCTGACTTGGCCTTCTTCAAATCGCTTTGGAGCTCTTCACCAGCAACAAACTTGTTGAAAGATTTATCTAATTGTCCCCACACTTTATCAAGACTTGGCTTGACCAGCTTTCCTCCGAACCAACCCGACCCATCAAGTTCAGTTGTTTGTGACAATCTCTCCATCAGTTGTTCATGGGCCCTAACAGAGGTAGCATCAACATAGACCTGTTTTGATTTGATTTGAGAATTCAGCAAATCGACATACTTCTTGGCCTCTACAAATGACCCAATATCTGCAAGGAAAGAAGCATGTTTTATCTTGGTAGACAATAAATGAGGGAAACCATTGCTTAGAGCCTGTGACACATTTGAGGATGTTAACAATACATGTTCCATGATTTCGTCAACGAGTAGTGAGTCAATATCTCCCGGCAAGTATTCATGACCTTGAGGTAGTATTGGAATCCCTGAAAGAACAAAGCAGATTTTCCCATATATAGGGAGGGAAGCTTTATTCAATGCGAGTCCCAACTGTACTAAAAAATCTCCAGGATCGGACTTGTTCAATAGTACAAATGGTATAATAGAGTTGAAATTCTCTGCTATCCATCCTTCTTGTCCAATGAAACTATCGGAGGTGACACCTCTCTCGGTTGCCAATCCCAAACCAAAGCTTAGGTTTTGTTGGGTGATATCATTCTCGTCAAACGTGACGGAGGAGCATAGTTTGATTATTTCAGAAAAGCATTCTGGGCCAATCATGTTGGAAACCATTAGAGCTAGAACCCAGTCACCCTCATTAATAGCCAAGTTAAGGGCTCCATACCTGTCCCCTTCCTCCAGAAATTTATGCAGGTTCACCAGACCCATTTTATCGAGCTTATGTGCGCTGAATGGTTTCTGGCCAATTCTTTGTCCTGCCGTTTTCACCATGTCACCAAAGTCTTTAGCCGTTAACTTTTGATCTGTCTTGACACTCAAAGAAGGATTGAAGATTTGCACAACACTCTTCAGATACTCATGATTATTCACAAAATCGCCAACATTATGAATGTGATTAACAGTCACTCTCAACACCGCCCAAAGAACTTGCTCGTCAGACGAAAAGGGTCCATCAATTTCAGAACCAGATAGGAGTAACCTCTCAGATATCCATTTATCCAGCTCCCGCCGGCGACTTTTAGCCTTAGTCAGGGGTCCGGGAAACTGCTGAATAAGGTGACTATTGGCATATACTGAGCTGAAATCAACCAAATTAATGTTGAATCTCTGATGCCCATACCCATCGGATGAAGGAATCAAGTAAGAAATCTTATTAGTTCCAGAAAAACTGAATAGCGGCCATTGTCTTCTAACCAAGTTCTCTGGGTTAACAACAACAGGAGCTGGACCTGACAACATCATAGAACTTGGAGTGGGGAGGGGTTTCTGGTTTGAAGAACCCCTCATAGGTGGAAGATGCATCGAGCCTCTTCCAGGTGGTAAATATGACCCTTTTCGATGGGAAGAAAGCACCGGCGATGCAATGTCTGGCTTGATATTGTTTCCATAAACTGAGTCTAAAGGCTGTGGAATAGTCTTATTGATGGTTGTATTGCCTCCAGGGAATGTAACAGGCTTCGTATGTTGCTGTTGCTGAATGTAAGGGCTATATTTTTGGGATCCAACAGGGCGAGATGGAGGTTGAAGGGTGATTGAATGGGAAGTGCTTTGACGAAGATCAACATTTTCCACCTGCTGATCAGCCACAGGTCCCGAAATTGGCGTACTGTACTTGTGCCCAGATAGATTTTGAGGGGGGGCACCAATAGTTCCTAGATTGACCAGTTTTTGTATTGGGGATTTATGCGGAACCGGGATGACATTTGCATCTATGGAAGGGTTAGAAGCCACTGATAAGGTTCTTGCGTGACCCCCAATTTCCTCCGGAGCGTATGGATTCCTCCGTTTCTGGTGCTTGACTGAAGGAGGACCTACCGAATCCAGGCTGAGAGACGGTGGTTGAGGCGTTTGAATATAGGTTGTTGAGCTCTGTGTAGAGAATGATGACAATGGATCATACCCATTTGATTGATTTGGTGGGGATAACGCAGAGCCATACGGGGTTTGATTGCCAGGTAGGTTATGCACCTTGGAGTTCTGCAAGGAACCAGATTGTGGATGCGTGAGACCATTACCAGCGTGCTCAATCGTCTCATATGGATTTTTTAAATGCAGGGAAGAGCCCTTGCCGGGTCCCACAATTGGAAGTTCTTCAAAAAAGCTCTTTTGTGGTCTCAGTGTGCGATGAGGTGCCTGAGTATTGAAACTCTGAGGTGAGGCAACATTGGAATCAGAGACAATATCAGAACCTCCCGCTTTTGGAGGAGGCTGTGGAGACTCGAAAAGCTTTTCTGCTGCATCGCTTTTCCTGCTCTCTATAATAGTATAGATATTCTGCTTTGGGGCAGGAATCCTTGAGGAAATGTTGTGCTTGGCAAGCAATTCCGCAGGAAAGTCATATGCATCGCTCTTCTTTTTCTGTTGTTGTAACTTTTGAATCAGACCATTGTTCTTTGGTGGCAAAGAAGGTGTTGAATACGAGGTTTGAGTGGCGCCATAGGCAGAACGTTGATGGTTTATGATCTGAGGTGATGCGGATGAGATTCCTGAGATATTGGAAGGCGTGTAGCTGGGATGAGACGTGACCGATATGGCCTTGTTTTGTGAACTCACTGCATCATGAGCCAATGGCCCATCGTCTTCAAGAAAGTCATCGTCCATGACATCGTCAAGTAAAATCTCATCGTCATTCTCTAAAAAGCTAAATTTAGCTGCAAACCCAGGTTCCTCTCCTTTGTGATCATTTCTCTCAATAGGCACTACCCCCTGATCCAGTTTATTCGCGGAATCATCTACTGCTTGTTGTGTTAGCTTCTCAAAAATTATGTCATCAGGAGAATCCTCAAATAAGCTCTCAACACGAACCTGGGGACTATCATCAATTTTATGTGATAGTGATGTATCATTAATTTGGACAGGAAGAGCCTCAGATACAACATCAGTACTAATATCAACAGTGGAAGCAGCTAGAGCAGGCGCCTCAGATACAACATCAGTACTAATATCAACAGTGGAAGCAGCTAGAGCAGGCGCCTCAGATACAACATCAGTACTAATATCAACAGTGGAAGCAGCTAGAGCAGGCGCCTCAGATACAACATCAGTACTAATATCAACAGTGGAAGCAGCTAGAGCAGGAGCAACCGAAGTCTCAGCAATACCCTCCTCCCAAGGCACTTTTTCGCCGTCACCAATAATCTCCCCAGACAAACCCGTAACTTCACAATGAGTACTATTAGCATTTTCTTTTGGTACTTCAGGACAATTCTTACCTGCTGTTTTGGGCGACTCTTCGCTGACAATACCGGAAGATCCGTTTGATGTTCCTAGTGCGCTGGTTCCAGGGAGGTGTGACCCTCTCTGCTGTAGCTGACTAGGCACAAGTGGCTCCAATACGGGGTTTTCAGAATCGGTCTTGTCCTCGCCAAGGGGTGTAAAAGCTGTATTCTCAGGGTCGACTTGCAATTGTTCAGATATCTCGTTCCGCTCATAGTTACTCTCCTCAGGATGGGGTATTGGCTCTCGCAAATCGTGAGCTTGCTCTTCCTCGATAAGTGGTTCTGGCTTTTCAACAAGATGGTTCTTTTTCTCAGAAACTTGATTTTGCTCTTCAGTCAGTAGCACTTGAAGTTGTTCTTGTTTCGGGGAAGATGTGTCCGTGTTCAGTACAGCATCACTTCCATTCTCGTGATGGTTGAAAAGGTCAGCACCCTCTTCGGCGATGTCAATGGGGGTAAGATGTCTAACAGGGGCCTCTTGCTCCTTAGACGAATCTATCCGGATCTCATCTTCCTTTCCTTGAAACTCGGCCTCACTGGGCTTGAGAATAGGCGTCTTGTTAATCACAGACACCTCATTTGATAAATTGTGATCCACAAGTGGGACGGGCTCAGAGATGGCCAAATAACAGTTATCTTTGTCTGGTTTTACAGGTTGCGTGGCATCATCAAAGGCAGCTGATTCCTTATTCACAGAATCGTAGCCAATATCGGCCAATGAGTCAGTAGCAATCTCAGGCAATACGCTAGATTGGGAAGTCTCCACAACTAATGGTACTTTAGATTTCTCATTTTCTTTGTTGAGAGCTGAAGACAACTGACTCTCGTCGTCCTCAAACTCGTCGACCTTGCACTTGCGGTCATGGTTTTCGGACAAATTTGATGATTCAGAGTCAGAAGGCATCTTCTGTTGACTAAAAATAGTAAGATACGCGACGAATGAGCGACCTTGGCTTCGAGTATGACCTGTAGTATCAAACAAGGAGCCTCGCTCTCAACTAATATTGATAAATAAATGATACTAAAGATCTGTCCAGTATTCAGTGTCTGCCATATTTCAGCACTGGTCAAGAAGAGTTATCAGACTAAATTATCCCCGTCTCCAATTATACCTGAGCATATGATTGCGGACGTTGTGTCAACGCGGCGACTCATGATCAGGCCTTGTATGTATGTAGCTGATTACTTCCCTCATAAATACGATATGACCTTCCTACTTGTAAAAATCGCCCTTTAGCTCGTCTGTATAGTGAATAGGGAAGTGCATTTCGGTCTATAAATACTGCCTTTACATGTACATGTGGGAGCATCCATCATAAGTCATCTATATGAGTCTTCCAGTTACTTTTGGTTTCCACAGATATATAATTGTGTAAGGAGAAGTCGACCCAGTCAAACAAAAAAGGATGAACCGTTGCTATCTCTACTCTTCAATGTTTCATTTGAAACACTTATCGTACCCATTAAGAACGAATCTGTACTTGACATCGCCCTTGTCCAGTCTCTTCCAGGCATTGGTGATGTTGTCCTCACTGATATCGATAGTCTCAATCCAAGGCTTTATGTTGTTGTCAGCAGCTAATTGTAGCATATACTCGATGTCTGCTGGAGTTCCAACGATAGAACCTCCAATACTAATGTTGTTCATCAAGAACAAAAATGGGTGAAGGGTCAACTGTTCAGAGATCGGTGGAGCAGAAATAAACGTGAGCGTTCCATAAGGCTTGAGTAAAGTCAGCACCAAGTCTAAGTGGCCCTCAGAAAAGGAGGACGCGGTATTTACAATGAGATCAAGGGTGCTGAAGTGCTTCTTTTCAAAGCCTTCTTCGGATGTGGAAATGTAGTGATCTGCACCCAGTTTGAGGGCATCTTCTCTCTTACTGTCGCTTCTGGAAATAGCAGTCACCTCGGCTCCAAGGGCCTTGGCAAACAGAATAGTCATATGGCCTATACCACCGATTCCACTGACACCGACTTTCGTGCCCTTCTTGACTCCCGCACTTATTAGAGGTCTGAACCCTGTAATTCCGCCACAAAGCAAAGGAGCAGCGTACTCAGTCTTGAGGTTGTCAGGAATTTTGAACACAAAAGTGCTGTTCACTCTCACGTGAGAAGCATATCCTCCCTGAGTGTTGACTCCGGTTTCTGGGTAAGTCCCGTTATAGGTCCCAACCAAGCCAGGGCAACAATTCTTAATGCCGTCGTTACATCTGCTGCAAGTTCCACAAGAGTCACACTGCGCTCCTACACCAACACGGTCTCCGATCTTGAACTTCGACTTATCAACGGCGTCCCCTATAGCAACAACTTTCCCGACAATCTCATGGCCTACTGCAATCGGAGTGTAGCTTCGCATCCAACTTCCGCTAGCCTGGTGAGTATCTGATGCACAAATTGCACAGGCCTCAATCTGGATATCGATATCATAAGGTCTGGCTGGCTGAGGCTCATATGTGAACCGAGCAACCTCAGGATACTTGTCGTAATCGTGAAGTCCGATGGCTTCGATTTTCTCAGGAATTGGACTCATTTTCGATTGCTATTCTAACAAACGTCTGTAACTGAATGCACCCATGTTCATGCTGGAATAGCTGGGATTGCTTCGTATTTATAGGCCAAGGTTTTACTTTACGTCACCATTGCATCGTTTGTCATCTTGCTCCGGTGTGCTCGTTGGTGCGATTAATAATCAACCTCCGAGAATCTTCAGCAACTGAGTTAACCTTTAACTCCGCCGTCATATAAGTTTATACGGAGATACCAGCTGAAGTCCGCAAACACCCAAAAAGCAATGGTGGCTATAATCATCATAAGCAGAATCACCTATCTATATACTATAACTATCAAACCCCCGGTATCTTCCCGATTGGTACCGGTAGACCGGTGTGTTACTGTACATCTGGCTTCTTGTAGCTAAGCCTGAAGTATAGCACGGTGTGTAGCTTTAGTTATCTCTCCAATAACGATTATGCGAGCACGGACCCCTTAAAAAAAAAAAAACAAAAAGAACAATCAATGCACTTGTTGTGGAAACCCGATCTTATTTTCAAATCGCTCCGTAAACTTGATCCCTCTTCGCTTTTGGGAGTGCACGACATAGACATATTCGAAATGGATAGTCTTTGATGATCGAATAAGCTCGTGTACTAAACATTTCATATTGGCACTTGAAGACACATGCCAAATGGTGCAAGGGTGCTACGAGGGTATTATTAATCAGTAATTCCACATTTGGAGGGATATGGAACATGAATGTACGCCATCAAATAGCAACATTTTATAATTTGTGAGGAAATGCATAAATTGGTCGCAATTTTTTGGAAGCGCAACACAGTTAACATTTTACTATAAGTAGGAGGTCTGGCATTGCAGTTGTTTTATAGGTAATTGCAATAAAACAGGATCAATTGAGCATCACAAAAATGTCTTCAAGCTTAACAACTGTTCTTGTCACCGGAGCGAGCGGGTTCATTGCTCTACATGTGGTCGATAAGCTACTTGCGAGAGGATACTCCGTTATTGGGACTGCCAGATCGGTGGCAAAGTACACTCCGATCGTAAAGCAGTTCAAAGAGAAGTATCCTTCAGGAAAGCTCAGCTTTGAGGTGGTTGAGGATATTGCCAAGGACGATGCATTCGACGAGGTGATTAAGAAGCACCCTGAGATCACCAAGGTGCTGCACACTGCGTCGCCTTTCTCCTTTGGTCTTAACAAGTCGTATGAGGAGGGCTACTTGAACCCTGCCATCAATGGTACTGTCAACATCCTGAAGGCCATCAAGCAGTACGGCCCGCAGGTGACTTCTGTGGTTGTGACGTCCTCATTTGCTGCCATCAGACACCCAGACAACGAGTTTGCCACATATGTTCACACTAACGAGTCTTGGAACCCTCTGAAGGTGGAGGAAATCAAGAACGAGGCAGACGCATATGTAGCTTCCAAAATTTACGCCGAAAGGGCAGCCAGGGAATTCGTCGAGAAGGAGAAGCCGAACTTCACTCTTGCCACTGTCAACCCACCATACGTGTTGGGTCCTCAGCTCTTTGAGAGCTCTGTTGAGAAGACTTTGAACACGTCGAATCAGATGATTCTGAACTTTGCTCTATCTTCCCCGGAAAGCCCTCCACCTCTTATCTCTCTTCTGTCTGTGGATGTTAGAGACGTGGCTGAGTTCCATATTCTTCCATTGGAGAAGGAAGCGTTGGCCAGTGAGAGAGAGTTCATCAGCGAGTCTTCTTTGACAACAGCTGATGTGGTGTCTATTGTTGCCAAGAACTTCCCTGAGCTGCCTGTCAAGGGAATCAAGCCCGAGTCTTTGTCCACTGGGAAACCAAACGCCAAGTTTGATATTTCCAACACCGTCAACAAAATTGGGGGTTACAAATTTATCACGCTAGAGCAATCTGTTGTCGATATCTTGGAGCAGTATTTCAAGCACTACCCAGTGAAATAAGTGCTGCTTTCTTTTATCTGGGTGTGTTCCTTTTACGACTCTTTTGCAAACAAGGGTATACACTATAGGAAGCTGATTTCGACAGCTTTTCTGGGCTGTTGCGATTGGTTGATCTCACTTTAACAGGTGTATTGGTTCTCGTGTTTTACTGATTCCGTCCTGTAAAACTTGCTGTGCTGGTAGACCTCGGATCTTTTTCTGTATAGGACTTTTAGCAACTGAAGGAGATATACCTCATTTAGTAGTTCCCTGACTGTTGAAGCGACTGGCGAATAGTCCAGAGGAAGTGAGCAAAAGGCATCGGGGTTTACTGCATTAAAAAGGATTCCACAAGTAACACTGTTTTGAGAGACATGCCATGACTGTTCTGATACCCTGCCCCAGCACACCCGTAGTTGTGTACAACGTTTCCAACTCCTGGAATGGTCTCTTTTTCTATTCTTGCTCCTCCGTCTCTTCCTGGTCGAAGGCCACAATGAAGTTTGACGATATCTAGCTCTCCCTTCTCAAACAGTTCTGGACAGAACTGTCTAGCTCTTTGCACAGTTCTATTGTAGAGTCCCTCATCTACATCCGGAGACCAATCGTGAGGCCAGAAACACCCACCTATAATCGTGCCTCCCTCCTTTCGGGGAAAGATGTACAGCATCTCTCCCGGGAAACCGTCAAAGCGACTGACAGAGATCATCTTCTCGCAACTGTTCCTAGTGAGCATCACCTGACCCTTGATGGGATGTACGGCCTTGTCTTCAACCCCTCCCAGTCTGCTGGCCATGAGTCCGGTGCAGTTTACCGTCACATCCGGCTCTCCTTCACAGAAGTAATCGACTGCCTCACTAATGTGCTTCAAGTGAGCTCTACGGATTCTCACATTGTTCTTCAACAGCTTCTGCAGAACGTAATGCAAATAGAACGGAACAGTGATTGAGACCGAGGTGTAGCTGTACCCGCTTTGCGCTCCTCCCCAAAGCTCATCCCCTGACAGGATCTTGAAATCCCGAACATAGTCTTTGAACCAAGGTATCTTGTCCGTGTTCAGATTATAGTATGTTCTCTTGACCACTCCTGCGGCAGGATCGTTCTGTGCTAGGTCCATAAACTTGAAGTACCCTATTCTGTCCCACTCCTGCATTTCTATATCGTCTTCTGTTGCAAAACTGGACCAGTTGGCACCTGCAAAAGGGCTGGTGTACTCCAAGTCAATGTCGCCCGGAAGATGACTAGCCACTATCTCCACATGGTGGCCTCTTTCGGATAGATCCAGAGCCACCGTCATTCCCACGATTCCACATCTTTCAGGAGAGTTAGAAAACTGGTCTTGCAAGCCCGCTTGTAGCTGCATACCTACCCAATAACCTGTATATTGCCCATCTTCAACTGGTCGTATGATTCGATGCTAGGAGCTTCATCATCCACTTATCACTCTTATCAGTATGCTATGTTTTTTCTGCGCACTATAAACAGCAGCATGGAAAGGGATATATGATTTACCAGCGATTACATAAGCACAGATTATCCACCCAAACGGAGCTGAGCTGAGTTGTAAGGTCCCTTGATCCCCTCACGGTAGCGTTTGCTTTGAACTGGGGAGCAAAGAGGGCGAGGCATTACCCTTGGCTGTTGTTGCAACTGCTGCCACTACTGTTTCGGATAAGTTGATCAGGGGCACCGTCGTTTTCTTTCTGGTGCAACCTCTTCTCCAGAATCCTGGCACTCCAACACTTTGCGCAACGTCACCTCTTCTTGCCTCATTCCTGGTGTCAGAGGTCTTGTAGGTATCACTTCTTGAAGACAGGTTTTACGTTTCCGTGAGGCAATCACAATCTATTAACAAAGATACATAGTCAGCTAGCTGTACTCTTGAAGCAGGTCGTCAAGCTGCTTGATGAAGTGCCGCTTGAACGCGACATCATCGGTCCAGGCCATCAAAATGGCATTCTTCTCGAAGCTGTAGAGATCCTGAATAGAAAACTTGCACTCTTTCATAACCCCTTCCAAGACCTCCGTCTTGTAGTAGGCCATGTAGGCAGGATCATCACTGTTCAAAGTAACAGGGATCCCTGACCGAGCTAGCTTGGTAACCTTTGGAAACACGATATGAGGTCCAAGATGTTTTTGGTAGCCCATTGGACAGAGTGTCAAGCCTAGCCCGGACGACTTCACCATACTAATCAGATCGTCAGTATCAGCAACATTCAGACCGTGATCGATCCTGTCTGCTCCAGAAGGGAACTTTGCTGGCAGGTAAAGATCAGGGTGCTGAGTCTCATGGGGCCCTGGCGAGGGTCTTTCACCTCCAAGCTCCTTAGTGACATACTCAATATTCTTGTGACTGTCCTGCTGGTCGACATCGCAGTGAGAAGTCAATTTGTAGCCGTACTGGCGGGCAAGCTTGAAAGCTTCCTGGAACTTCGAAGGAGGATTCTGATGCTCGTCTGAGTCAAGCCCCAGAGCAATGATATCGCTACGGTACGGATAAGAGCTTTTCACAGTCTCCAGAGCATCTTCTGCGGACATGTCTCTAAGAATGCAGAGCACCCAGTGCAGACGAACACCGTACAGTTTGAGCGCATCGGCTTTTGCCTCGAGCAAGCCCTCCAACACAGTGGAAAAGCCAACTCCCCTCGAAGTATGTGCCTGAGGGTCAAAGAAGGCCTCTACATACTGCACATTCATGGACTTGGCCCTCTTTACGTAGTCCATGGCCAGGTTGTAGAAGTCCTCCTTCGTGAGCAGTACATTCATAGAGGCGTAGTATATCGCTAGGAAATCCTGCAGGTACTTAGCGGCATCCTCTCCCGTGTCATAGAGGTACTCTGTCTCGTACTTGCCTTTGAGCTCGTCCAAGCTGGAGCAGTTCTCGATGGTAATGCCATTAGCTTGGGCACACTGCCAGCGCCGTTCCGGCGACAGGGTTCCCTCGATATGGATGTGCTGCTCGCATTTTGGCAGCTTCTTCACAAACTCCAAGGCCTTGTCCTCGCTAATCATCTTTTGATATGGGAGCTTTCTTTACCTCAAGGGTTCTTTTCGTCCAACGTCGGTTTTTTTTAACCAATTGCTAAATAAGGTTTGAGGAAAAGATAAGAACTATACGCTAATCGGTAAAAAGAAAAAAAGAAAAAAAGGAAAAAAAAGAAATGAGATCTTCGAGCCGGAGCCGATTACGTAACAGAGCCAAAACAACCCTAGAGCCCAGTATGAGCGATTGGCTCAGCGAGATTCGGTCTGAATATGATTTTCCTGGCACCGTGCCGATCAAACAGCTCATATCCCTTGGCCGCGTCAGACAAGGGAAGCTCGAGATCCACGAACCCGTCGAACTGGTGCTGGACCCTGCGGAAAACCCCCACGGCCTCGTCGTACAATGAGTAGCACGGGCTTCTTCCAAATTGCAGAGTTATATTCTTCATGTAGCAGTCGAGACCGCTGAAAGGAAACTCGGAGTGCTGGTATCCAATGGAGCTGATCACGCCCCCACTTCTTGTGGTCTGGAATGCCAGATCAAGAGCTTCTTTTGATCCTACTGCCTCGATCACCCCGTCCGCTCCCCGCCCGTCTGTGTTCTTTCTCAGCTCGTGCGGGATGTCGTCGGATGTGAGATTCAGCGTAGAGGCCCCGAACTTCTGCGCGAGCCTGAGTCTTTCGGGAACTGAGTCAACCGCATAGAGATGCCTGACTCCCAGCTCCTTAGCAATGGCAATCGTGCAGAGGCCAACGGGACCACACCCGAGTAGAACAAACACAAACTCAGACGCTTGCTGCTGTGAGAATTTCTCCAGCAAGTTCTTCACTCCAAAATAAGCTGTTGGAAAGATATCGGCCAACAGGATGGCGTTGAGGTCAGATATCCCCGGAGGCTTGATTTTCAGGGTCGAATCAGCCAGCGGGACTCTGGCATACTCTGCCTGGAACCCGTCATGACCCGGCGTGCCAAAAACAAAAGACTCCCCACACTTTGAAGATACCCCGTTCTTGCAGTAGAAACAGTCACCACACTGAGTAGTGAACACTGAGACAACCTCGTCTCCTACTTTGACGCTCTTTACCTTGTCTCCGACAGCTACTACCTCCGAAATAGACTCATGTCCCATAATGTACCCAGTGGCAGGCTTCGTGGCACCCCGATAAGGGTGTAGATCTGAGCCACACAGACAAGCTCCTTTGATTTTGACGATTGCGTCCGTAGGTTCGAGAATTGCGGGCTTGTTCCTTCTTTCAACAATGGCTTTGTGCGCTCCCCTGAATACAACAGCATCCATGGATCCATGGGGACTATATGCCGAGTCTGTCATCGTTGTTTGATGGCCCCAATCTACAGAAAAAGCTACTAAGGTGATCGATGTGTGATGACGGTTTTTTCTTCTATTGGCATCCAAGTTAGACCGATTACATAATTCTATAGACATTTATTGATTTTGGCTCTTGGAATCTTCAAAGGCTTCGTCTTTCTTCCTTAGATTGAAGCTCTCTCTCAGGCTTTTGTCCACCTCGATCTTGGTATCTCTGCCGTAGACAAAACCCGGGTGGACAACTGTCAAAAGGACTATAGCCAGACACATCATCAGCGACTCCAAGATGAAGAAGTAGATCTCTGTGACAGCCAGGTGCCCGCTGAACCCCTGGGCAAGCTCTATGAGTCTATAGATGGATCTGATGAAGATGAACAACACAGACAGCGAGATGCACACCAGGTAGGCTACGAGAAGCGGACTGTCTCTGATGAAGCTGTATCTGGAGCTGAACCCGGAGCCACCGTTCTGCTTGTGTTCGCGGTAGCACCGGTAGAGAAAGTCGTACCAGAAGAACTGGAACAGTGACATGGAGAACACCTGGAAGGCCAGTCCTCCCACCATAATGTTAGCACCTCCCCTGCTTGAATCGTAAGTGCTTACGGATATCGCAGCAATAGCACCTCCGACAGCCTGAAGAATGATGGAGATCAAGTCGCACAGGATGAAAACCAGCGAGTACTGCATGGGCTTGAGTCTTGAGTATTTCTGACCCATGATAACTGTGAGCTGCGCGAGCGTGAAGTAGATACCGGCCATAATGAAACACGGAGCCAGGGTCAGGCACACAATTTGCAGAATGTAACCATTGAAGGAGAGAACGTTACGTGAGGACCAGATGCGGCCGACGTAACCGAGAACCTCAAGTAACAGGCCACAGACAAAACAGGTGAAAAACCACCACTCTTTGTAAAGTATACCAAAGATTGTCTGGCACCCCAAAAACACAGACATCACTGCCAACAGTGCGGAGTTACCACCAAGCGAGGGCGCGTTTCCGTTGTAGAAGGCATTGTCGTCGAAAAGCGCTTGCATAGAGGACGAAGCCTCAACAGCAAGGGAGTAAGCAGAGCTCACAACCCCATTGTCTGTAGCCGTTGCTATCACTCCCAAATAGGAGTAGTACGAAAGAGTAGCCTGTGCCTGCTCTGCGACTACTGCCAAGCTTTTAGAAGTCACTCCTGTCGCTGTGGCCAAGACCGAAGTGGCAGAGTCGAATTTAGAAGCTGCTGATGCGATGACAGAAGTAATCTCGGAGTACCCTTCGGCATTCATGATCAGTGATTTCCTGCTGCTCTTCTAAGCACTAGAATTGAGTCTCCATAAAGACGTTGATTCTGCTGAACCGGTCTGTAGGCTCTGGGCTTTTTTGTGTTGATTGTTTATCCATCAGCTATAACCAGTCTTTCTTCATTCTCTCTCTGCAGGCAGAATTTGAACCAGGCTGAGCAAACTTCGGGCTGTGCTTCGAGGGCGATGAAAGCTACATATAATAGGTACAGTTGACGTCCAAAAACGACGCTAGAATAAAAGAAGCGATTGATCGACGCGACTATATATATGTCCGACTCGCCAACTCCGGATGGACATGTTAAGCGACTGCACGTGATGCGCGGACGCCTGTCACATCTAGCTAGCATTAGTGGGGACTTCTGGGGGAGCTGGGATGATACGATGCGCTTTATCAGAAGAATGAAGTTGGGATATGTCTGAGTGTTGAAGCAGGTGAATTGGGCAGCGATACGCAGTCACCGATACTCTCGGACTTGCCGACCTCGCTGCTTGCGGAGAAGATCCCAGCACCCCTTCTCTCGGGCAACTGGCTGAGAGCGTTCGCACAGTTTCATGTAGCCCTAGGGTGCTCTCCTGCCGGGCCAGTGCCACATTGAAACTTATTGCTGGCATCCGCCAGGCAAAGGAGCCTGCTGCTCAGTTTCCAGAGGTATTTGGTTCAAGTTCTTGATCGTAATATATTCTCGGGCTTTCAAGCAATCAGAGCTCACAGGGTACTTTTGCATGCTGTTAACGTCTGATGATGCAGTGCAGGACATTTTCTTGCCAATAGCGCTTTTCTTTGGACTATTTCATTTAGCATGATGATTTCAATATGAGTGTCACGTGACCTACTATAGTATCACCACATGACCTGACAAGAATTTTATGGGAGAGAAAGAGAGATCATAATGCTCTCAACATAGAGGAGAGAGAGAGAGCACGCCACACAGCACAACACAGCATGTCGCAGTACGATATAGAAGAACCTTTGACATCGTCAGCGCGGCCACGTAAGTCCATGTGCTGTTTGATTTCCGAGATCCACATACTAACGAGATCTCAGTCACCGATTCTGTGATAACAGTTCGCATTATCAAATCTTTTCCATATAGGAACGTCAAGAACCATGTGTTTCAACACGTGGATCTCAAATCCACGACTGCCAAAGACCTGTTTGACCTCATACTGAATACCATCAACAACACCGGCTCCCTAAGACCGTTCAGAAACGTTCCGTACGACACTTTGAAGATCTACACACATGCCCACGGTTCCAAGACAATGAACCTTGTGATTAACCTGGACCACGACGAAGACTGGATCCTGGATCAGAAGGACAACTTCAAATATCTCTGTGACTATGGAATCGAAAACGAGACTGAAATTAGCATCTTCAACCTGGAGGAGTACCAGAAGTTTAAGCTCAACCCCGATGTTGAGAAGTGGTAGTCAGATTAGTGTATACTTAGCGTAGTGCACATAATAAACAGAATAGAGATAGTTTTGTTGTGCTGATCACATGCCGCGGCTTTGACACATTGCTGGCACATCTTACAGGTCAAATAGTGCGTTATGCCACCACCAGCCGTTGCTACAAAATTTCGAGGCCATCTCTCTGTGTCATGTGCCTAAGCGTAGTCAGTCATATGACACTGCTGTGTTTGTTTACTTTTAACTGCTAATTGTTGCTTACGTCAGCCACAGACAAACTTCAAATGCCGAGTGCTATTTATACTGCGTGATTTGAAACTATTGCATTATTTTTCATGGTGGGAGATGCTCTGACACGTGATGAGATACATAGCACCGGTCACGTGTTGCTGAGATTTTTTCTGAGCGTGCAATAAAACAATATATGCTCACTCTGTATCATCTCGGCACCGCCGTGAAGCGCTCTAGAACAAAAAAAAACTGTGGCTGCAACTGCGAAAAAAAGGGCTTTTTAAACTAGGGCCATAGTAATGTGACATAAGGAAATCCCTAAACTCATTTAACATTGCTACAGGAAAGTGTGTGACAAGCCGTTCTTTCGCATATCCCACAGAAGGAGAGGTTTATCTTGTTGAAAAGTGGTGTTTGCTTTTTTGTTCTACAGCATACTGAAGCAACTCCTTTATCGATACTCCCTTGACTCATTATTGTTCCCCTTGTTTCGAAAGATATTTGCTGTTGGAACAGGAGCCTTTTGTATGGTTATGTTGCAGAGCTGTTGTCACAATTAAAATGAACTATCTACAAAGTGCCTGTGAAAGCCCCGAGATTCGAAAACTAGATTTAGCTCTGGTGAAAGGAATAACTCATAACGATGATCCCCTGCTGGGCTCTTCCCGTGAACCTGCCCCAAGGTCGCAGACGCGTGTGCAGGCGTTCTCTGACATAACAAATGCCGGCAGTGTTGCAAGAAACAACCCGGCATCAACCCAATTTATACCTGGCGCTGCTGTTGCAACAGTCAGAGATGACATCTCTAAGAAATCTGTTGTGACTCCCTTCTTAGCTAGCCACATCAACGAACATGATGACACCAAGCACAAGTTCTGCTATCGCCACAATCCACAAATTCGCTCCAATAAGCTCACTGATGAGTCTAAGATGTCGTACATCCAGTCCCACCTCGAAAAGCTTCCTAGAAGAGACCAGGAAGCTATTAGCCACGTATGGTCCATCTTCTCAGCTGCTCCTAGCCAGCATCGCTCTCTCATTTTACAGGGTCTATTGACTCAGTGCTGCTTCCCGCAGCTGTCGCTTATCTCGCAGGAGGTTTCCAAACTCATAAAGATCGATTTCATCGAAACGCTACCGAGCGAGATTGCGCTTAAGGTTCTATGTTACCTGGATTGTCAAAGCTTATGCAACGCTGCGCAGGTTTCTAACAAGTGGAAGTCACTGGCCGATGATGACAGAGTTTGGAGATATATGTGTGAACAGCATATCGATCGCAAGTGTCCACAGTGTGGATGGGGACTTCCGTTGATGGCGGTGAAAAAGTTACAGGAAAGCACTAAAAGACGAAAGGTGGAAGAATCTGAATACATTGTCGAGGAAAGTTGTTGTGAGAATGTTCCTCCTCCACTGGATGAGTGTCAGAAAATCAGCGAGCAGTCAAAGAAAAGGAAGCTGGTTCGCAAAACAAGACCATGGAAAGCTGTGTATTCTGAGCGTTTCAAGGTGGAAAGAAACTGGAGAAAAGGATATTACAAGATCAAAACATTTGAGGGGCACAAGGACGGCGTTTTGTGCTGCCAGTACGACAACAATAATTTGCTGATGACCGGATCTTATGATAAGACGATCAAGATCTGGAATGTCGAGACCGGCCAGCTGATCAGAACTCTCTCGAGTCACACCGGGGGAGTCCGTGCTCTAGCCTTTGATGATCAGAAACTCATCACTGGTGGCTTGGATGCCACTATCAAGGTGTGGAACTACAGAACAGGACAGTGTATATCTACATACACGGGTCACGAGGAAGGAGTTGTTAGTGTGGATTTCTTAGAAAAGCTGATTGTGTCTGGATCTGCGGACTCTACAGTTAAAGTATGGCATGTCGAGACTCGAACGTGCTATACATTAAGAGGGCATACAGACTGGGTGACGTGTGTGAAGCTTCATGCGAAGAGTCATACTGTGTTCAGTGCTTCAGACGATGCCACTGTAAGAATGTGGGATCTAAACACCAACGAGTGCCTGCGGGTGTTTGGCGGAGTTGAGAACAATGGCCATATTGGTCAGGTTCAATGCGTGATCCCTTTCACTCTGAAAGATACCATTGTGACGGACTTTGACGAGCAGGTGACAGACGAGTCCAGCAGAGAGCCAGTTTCCAACAACAATGGTTCTGAGAACGTGAACACTTTGGCTGAAGGAGAAACCACAGAAAACGATACTGCTAACAAGTTCGATAATCCAAACTACCCAACGCATCTGCTTACTGCTTCTCTCGACAACACTATCAAGCTATGGGATACCAAGACTGGAAAATGCGTACGGACCCAGTTCGGGCACATTGAGGGAGTATGGTCCATAGCAGCAGATACGTTCCGGATTGTAAGCGGAGCTCACGACCGGTTGATTAAGGTGTGGGATCTCCAGACTGGAAAGTGTATGCACACCTTTGGGGGCTCGCGTTCTCCAATAAACTGCGTTGCTCTTGGCGACTCCCGATTTGTCTGCGGACTAGAGAACGGTGAGGTGAAGATGTATTGCTTCGACAAGTAACTGGGCCAGACTGGGGGCTTGCTGGCGTTTATTATACACACTAGTTGTGCGCAAGATGTATAATCTGAGAGAATTGTATAGCTATTTGTATGTACTAGCTTTTGACTTGAGATCAAAGTAGCACGCTTGTCAGTGAGTATGATGTTGTGATGTTGTAAAGAACTACTATCACCCCGAGGGTGAACGGGATCCAGGTGCTCATTCCAAACTCTCCGCTCTTGTATATCTCTGCTATCAGAATCCCGACAAGAGATCCTGATATGAAAGCCTGTACCACTGCCACCAAGACATATACTGCGAGGATGATGATCCAGTTGATGAGGGCCCTCTTGGAGAACCCGTTCTTTCGGTAGAAGTCATTTTTGTACAGTGTGAAGATGGCAATGAGAGCGGCAGCCGCATAGAAGGCGGTCAAAAGTAGCAGCGACCAGTACACCGTGAATGCCCACACATCCCTGACGTAATAGAGATACGCGCTTCTGTAGCAGGACTTTCCGCTTCCGAGGGGCCAGCAAAGGGCCGGAAATCGAGGCACTGTGTAGTCAGCAGGAGCGTTTCTTCAGTAGGAGGGCCACCTGAGAGTCAGTATTCTGGAAGCTTGGCAGCAGCAACGCCGCATCATGCAGCTGTTTTTTCACTTACGTCATCGCTATACAGCTGTGCCAGACTCCATTGTTCTCTGGGGGGTACTGACAGAATAGCCGTAGAACCAGCCGTTGAGAGTGTCTACAATACTATTTGGCTTTTGTACTTAATTTTTTTGTTGTATATATACATATATGCTAAAAAAAAAAAATACACAATCTGTCTCATATGTCTGTCTGTCAGATAGAATTTTTGGCTTTTGAGAAAATTCCCCTGAGTTTTCAGGCTGTGCATAAGGAAAACATTCATGTATAGTCAAATCTTCTTCTACTACTGCTGCTGCTGCTGCTTTATCAGATTGATCACTGTGCCCAGAACAAACAGCCGAGCATCAACAGCGCTCATAACCACGCCCTCGAGGCCCATGTTGATTCTGGAGTCAGGCTGTGCTGAAAGAAGGCGGCTGAGTAATGTGGCGGTGAACACGGCCACGGCTATTCCGCAGTCTGATCCGTTGATCTGCTGAGGAGTGTTCTTGTCGGTGACAGTTTCGAACGGGAACCCAAAGTACTTCTCCAGCTTGGCCACCAGAGCGTCTGATTCACGGGCGTTCGCCAGGTACATCGAGTCGTAGATGAAGACCACACGGTCCTTAGGGCAGCACACAGCAAGAGACCAGTGCGAGCCTCCTTCGGCCAGCTCCATGTTGTCCTTGTCGTTGACAGGCATGAATACGAAACTCGCCTTCTCTATGGGCGGCAAAACTCCCTTCAGGCTTGCTGGATCGGGATGGTTCGCCAGCAGAAATGCAAACGTCGGCATCAGAAGTATGATAGATGTCTCGATCATCTCCTGGCTGGAGTATCTAATCTTTCGTCGGAGAGTTGGAAGAACCTGCACCCGGTTCAGATACTCGTAGATAAACGCTAGGTTGTTGTCGTTCAGCCACTCGTCATCCTGCAAGTTTGCCAAGTCCTCTTTGTAAACCGTGATCTCGTAGAACTTGAGAACTTTCTCGGACTCACTCTTATCAGCTACTGCTGCCATACTTTTCAGCAAGCTCGTCTTCTTACAAGACTCCAGGCTCTGCAGCGGCTCACTGCTGTTGTTCGTCTGGCGCCTCTTGCTCTGCTTCTTCAGCTTCCTTCCCTTCCTAGCCTCCTTGCGACCGGCTCGTGGACTCTTTCCGCTCTTCTTACTTCTTGTATCCGCCTTATCGGAGCCATCAGAGTCGTCCTCGTCCGCACCATCCAGAGGAGTCAGCATCGAAACGTCGGTGCTCCCCACGTCGCTCCTGTAGCTTAGTCCTGCTAGCTGCTCCTCATACTCTGTATCGGCATGACTCCAATCGTCTTCAGCACCCTCATCCTGAAGATCGCTCCATGGTAGTTGATCAAACCCATTAGTAACAACTCTTTCTGCCGTCCTATTGGATCCATTTTTTCTCAGATCGCGAGGCCAGCTTCTCAAGTAAAAGCCCTTGCTGGAGCTGAACGCTGTGCTGAGCATGTATACCAGATCCAGGTCCTGTTATTCACCGCTAAACATGCTTCTCTGCTTACTTATCGATGTGATTTGTTTGGTATTCTTTTTCACTCTCATTCTCTCTTTTTTTACTTAGTGACCCCCTTTTTTCTCTCTCTCTCCGCTTACGTAATCTGCAAACTGCTCAGCTTTACTTGATATCAGGGAGTAGTAGTTTTGGGACAATGTGCTTCTATTCTAGACAGAGTTGCTCAGCAGCGCCTCAATAGCTCCCTCAACTGAGCCCCCGCTTCTTCTCAGCGCACGGACATTGCGGTCAAAGTCAAAAAACCCCATGTCGTTGAGCTGCCGAAGCTGTGTCTCAAACACCTCCTCTGGAGGTCTGCTGTCAGCAGGAGCCTCAGGTCTCAGTCTGGCCTGCTCCAGCACATTCAGAAAGTCAGGACTCATAAACGGGTTCGCTCTCTGGCCGTCTGAAGAAGCTGGACTGGCACCTGCTAGTCCTCCAAAGGGGTTACCCTGTCCACCAAAGAGAGCCGCAAAAGGATTGGCTTGAGCACTGGGTTGAGCAGGAGCAGCATCCCCAGAGGCTGCAGCCGCGACATCCGCAGTTGCGCCCCCGCCAGGAGCAGGGAAAGAGCTGCCGCCGCTACTGCCACCAACACCGCCCACTCCGCCTCCCATAGACCTCTGCATCTGCATCATGCTTCTCATCATCTGAGGATTCGAAAGCATGTTTCTGAAGTACTCCGATTGTAGCATTTCCCGCGCGGCAGGACCCATAGCACTGAGCTGTGGAGATTGCTGGATCAGGAAGTCCAACATCTGTGGATCAGAAAGCATCGCGGACATCCGCTCCTGAAATAAAGGACTGTCCATGATCTGCTCCATCTGGTCTTCATCTGGGAGCTGCATGCCATCGGCCCCGAATCCTAGGGACTCGAAAGAAGGCATGGGAACATTGTAGCCTGCAAACCGGGCGCCTGTTAGTCCTGCCAGCGGATTGAATGCCCCCTGTCCCGCAGCAATATTCTGCGGAATGCTGCTGGTAGCATCTCCCACAGGCTGAGTAGACGGGTCCGCGCTGGGTGTAGGAGAGCTGCCGGTGCTACCTGAGCCGCCTTTCACTGCCCCTTTCACTAGATGTATACTATGCCCATTCTGGATCTTGTAGGATGAAAGGGTGTCCCCTTCCTTGAGTACTTTCCCCGAATATATTAGTCTCTGTCTATCAGCAGGAATTTCCGTCTCTGCTTCAAGTTTTTCTTTCAGCTCAGCAACTGTCAACCCCGTTGAAACAGTCACCTGGTGCTTCTTGTCTCCAGATGACCTGCAAGCACAGTCGTCTGTTAGTACGTATATTCTCTGAGTGGCTGGATATTCAAACAGCAGTAGTTGATCGGTGGCAAAACAACTTCTGTATCTCAACGCTCCAGGAACGTATTTGAGCGCTGAAAAAACTCACTTCACAGTTATGGTTATCTCGTCCTGAGTATCTGACATGTCCAACGTTCTTTCGAGTTCTGTTACGAGTGGCTACCATAAAACTAGAGCTCTCTTATATTCTAAATTACATGTTCTTCGAGATTTATTGATCGATTTCCTGCTGCGAGCGATGCGATACTTTGGTGGATTAATCTTTTTGTCTCGTAGTTTTTGGCAACGCGTCGATCGACGCACGGAGTAAAAACTACTCTATATACAGTAGCATCATTCATGCTAGATATCTGAAACCTCACTGATAAACTCCATAGCTTTCTTGTCACCCTTGGCGATATCTGGTCGGTCTAGTACATTGGCCACTAGTTCCCACGGGTCCTTGGATCCTCCCCATTTGAGTACCTGATTCTTGAACTTTTCTCCGCTGACCCTATCATGAGGATCTTCAGCAAACAGATGTTGCCAGATTTTGGCTGCAATAGCACGATCAAACAGATACGAGTAGTAAACAGACCCATACGAGTATAGATGTCCAAACTTTCCCGGCCAGTTTGATATCGAGTCGTTGAATATCTTCAACTGCTTCTCCAAGTCATGGTATATGGTGACCACGTCGAAGTTTTTGGCGAACACAGCATCTGAGTGCACCAGTTGGTCCAGGAGAGCCATTTTGATCTGACCAACGGTCTCCGACCTACTCAGCACCGTGTTGTCCGCTTGATGTTTCATTAAAAGCGATTTTGGCAGTGGCTCGCCTGTCTCGTAGTGTTTGGCAAATGACATCAGAACACGGTGGTCCTTGGCAAAATGTTCCATCAGAATCGATGGTAGCTCCACAAAATCAGTAGGACATCTTGTTCCACTGACATTATGCAGATTCGTCTTGCCTAGCATCGAGTGCATCGCGTGGCCCATCTCGTGAAAAAGCGTCTCTACATGAGAAAGTGTCAAAAGACTTCTTGAAGACCCGCTCTCTGGAGAGAAATTGCAAACCAGAGAAATGACGGGAAGCTGGAAAATCTCTCCTTTGTACTCAGTGGTTTGGATGGTGCTCTGCTTTAGACTGAACTCGTCATTAACATGAAGCTCCTCCGGGTATATCTTTCTTGAGCAGCATACAGTGAAATGAGCGGGGTTCAGCGTCTTGTTGTCCCTGTAAAAGAGATCTAGATATATAATACCAACAAGCCCTTCCACCTCACTTACCACTTCGAACTTTCTGACATCGTCAGACCACGTCTCTCCTGTCTCTGTCTTGACCGGACGCAACTCTATGCCATAGATAGACTGGAACAATCCGGAAAGACCTTGAACCACCGTTCCAACCGAAAAGTAACAGCTGATGTCTTCAAGGTTGCTGGACCTTTGCTTCGTCAAATGCAGCGTGGTCAAGTAATCTCTATCCCAAGGTTTGATTATCTTAAACAGCTCCTCGTCAGAGGGGTTTTCAACTTTTTTGTTCGGATAGTACTTGTAAAGCACCCGAAGCTCTTTGGTAGTATCATTGTACAACTCCTTCAACAGACTCTGCAAGAAGCTCATCACATTTTCAGGGGTTTTCGCCATCTTCTCACTTAGCTGATACTCGTTGAAGCTCGAACACCCCATTACTTGAGCCAAAACTCCCCTGTATTTGAGTATGCTCTCCAACAATACGATCTGATTATCGGTAGCGCTATGCAGCGTGAGCCATATTTTCTCCCTAATATAAGCGTTTGGACAACTTCTCAAAATCTCGAATGGAAGTCGCCCAAATAGTGGTACTTTCATGTTGCCCTTTCTGTCAAAGCTGAGATACTTGTAAAAACTCTTGCTGATATCGCCTTCCTTGATATTTTCTGCTGCAATAAAAACGTAGTCCTCGGTAATATCTGCAACGCCGTTGTTGAAGTACTGTCCCGCAATGGCGATCTGCTGGCTGAGTTCCACAAAATTGCTTCTGGTCTTTTCGTCCATCGTTATACCAGATTTTTTGAAATCGGAGTAAAGCAGTTTCCCAACTGCCTGTTCCTCCAGAGAAAGTGACAGCGAAATCTCAGGATCATCTAGCACCCTTTCAAGCTTATCGAACAGCTCCTTCGAGGTGTTGAGAATGTTCATATATTGAAACATCTCCTGATGGCATTCCTGTGCAGCATTAACAAAAGAGCTGTTGGGGTGAACCACCCGAATGAACTCGCAAAGATCGATCACCCGACAAAGAATGTCGCTCAATCTGTCCAGATTCCGGATGTAGTTTCTGAGCCCAGAGGGAGAGTCATCGGTAATCATGGATTCAGTAAGTCTCTGGGCAGCATCTAGAGACTCTGAACAGAACTCTTTCAGTCCAGATGGCTTCTTCAAGTAGGGATTCTGAAATAAGCCCACAGATTCCGTTCCATAGTTGAAAAAGGAAGAGCTCGTGCTAGACTTGCCGTTGAACTCCCTCCAAATTGCTGCATCATCAAACACACTTCGTGTCAAGTTGTCTGGTGATATTTGGCCATGTCCAATCCCTTCCTTGGCTCTCAGAGCTGTACATCTTATACTTGACGAACTGAATGATCTGACGGTAATTCTGCGCACACAAACGCGTCTGGTCACATGATGCCTGTTGAGAACCTCAGTACAGCGCAAAAGCATCGTCTCCTTGTCTATTATGAGCGCTAGCCTTAGTGCTCAACGGGAAGATACACATATGGCTATTGATAACCTTCCCCCCCCTCCCGATTTTACCTTCACACTGTTGTATATACCTCAAGAGAACTTTTTTTTTTTAACAGGCTTTTTCGTTGCCCTACTCAAGTAAGCGCTTACGTACAAGGAGAGCTCCTGAAGAATGGTTACTCGTACTTCTGGGTAGTTAGATACAATTGCTCTGGTAGGCTTCCGGCCGCCGGTAAGCTCTCACCTTTCTGTGCACTAAACATCATTCAGTGGTCAGAATGGCAAGGTTCATGACATTATACTTTTCACGGGTCGTCCACACAGCTGGAATAATAACTATCCCAGATATTGTTACATAAGTCATTGAAAGCCTTCTGATCGGATTCCAAGTCCCTGGTGAGCTCAAGATCAAACTCAAAAACCTCATTGTTGAGTTTCAAATGTCCTTTTATAGTAGGTGGTGGTTCAGCAGAGAAAAACGAGCTGGGTTCATCTTCGATAGCCCTATCCTCAACGTCTTCACCCGCAAGCTCGCCTTGCGGGTTCTCAGCCAATTGGGTATTGCTACCAGGATCTGTGGCCGTCAAATCTAAGTAGACATCTTCCACCGGGGACCCGTCATCTCCAACTCTCTGGTCGCTTTCCTGCATTTGGTGGGCCGACTCATACAGGTACGTCGTCGGAAGCGCGTATTCGTGCGGTATAGGGTATGGGTTCCACATAGGACTTGAAGCTCTATAGCGATCCGGAGAGTCCGAATGTACAATGGTATAAGAGTCTCCTTTCTTGACAACCCTGTGCTTGTTTATCTGCTGCGGGGTGGATAGGTGTCCAGGATACTGCGTTGCTTGAAAGAACGGAGGACCCGGTGAGGCCAAATAAGGAGGACGGATATGAGCCGGATGGACAACTGGTGCATAGTGAGGTCCATACCAGGGTACGTGGTAGGCCGTTGGGGTCTGTAGGAAAGGGTAGGTAGCTGCGGAATATGGTAACTGTGTGTAAGGTGAAGCAGAGGTCGCTGGTAACTGTTGGTAACTACCGCCAGTGGCCAGCGATGACTTCATAGGTGTGTTTTTGAGTCTAGACGCCGGCGGAGAAATCCTGAGCGGTGGTGGGGCCTTAGAACGCTTGAATTTCCTTTCAGACAAGGGCTCACCGCTAGTGCTGTTGGCAGCAAAGGTTCTCTCGGCGGCGCTACTCGCAGTGGACACCGTGCCTGTGGTCAACCCGGCTGCTATTGTAGCGGAAGATACAGTGTCTGTAACCGGCGAGTTCGCCGGGGAGTTTGCCGGTAAAGAAGATGAATCTTCCTCATGCTCCTCTCGCTTTGCCAGGTTTATTATAAGTCTTTTTTGTTGCTGCTCTATGGATTTGCTGAGTCTAAAAGTCTCTCTGTTTTCGGCGCTGAGAATGGGCAAGCCTGGCGACACTATCTCGTAGGCTGCCTTTTCCAGCTGAGAAAGCGTGGAACTATCACCCTCTCTCGGCCCAGAGGAGCTGGAACGACTCTGTTTACCATCAGTAAATTCCTCTGCAGCACTATTGGGCGTATTGATGGCCATCTCTTTGTCTTACAGCGGTAGTGGAACGCTCGATTGCAAGTGGTGCAGGATGATACGACTCTCAAGTAGAAGTCGGCCCACAGGACTTTGAGACTTTTACCATAAGGTCGGTAGCGTTTTCAAGGACTCAGATGATCTTGCGCGGCCTACCCAACACGATTATGGTTCAACTCCACAATATATGATCAATGTCCCATTTTGTCAATCTTATTATCGGCGTGAAATTTCTAATAATGAACTCTGAGCATATTCAAACTACTCGGCTTCTCCGCGCGCAGCTCTGGTTATTCAAAATACAATAATGGCAGTCTGGACACGCGCTGCTGAACCTGCGGTGTAAAAAATTCATGTCGTAAACTGTGAGTGAAGATCCACATCGTGCATTCTCCTTGAAGCAGCCAGCCAATCGGAAAACCCTCTCCCCCCCGCTACATATCTCTGTCGTGGTATTCTACCCATTCCAGCCCCAGAATGTGGAAGATCTTTCTCTCGCTGAAGCTCTCAATAACATTGTGTGGATTTTGTCCGCTTAATCCCTTGTCACTTAAATGATAGCCCTTCAGCGACGCGAGAAGCCTGATGCATCGGTTGAACATGTCGTTTCCTGCAAAATACAGCATGGCTGATCCCAGCTCGCAGTAGCGCACTGCAATAACATCCATTCGCCGGCATTTGCTTGTTCCGGGAAGCCTGACGCCCCCATTAAACTTTCCCATACCTAAATAAACTTCGGTTAAACTGCAAATAATATACTCCTTTTGGGTAAGATGCTCAATAAGGTTGTAGAGAACACGGCTAATGTCTGCCGGTTCATCTAAACCTTGTTTGTATACCAGCAAGTCAATATCTCCGCAGCTGCGACTTCCTCGAATATAAGAGCCCATAACCTCAATTCTGATGTCAGGATCCATTATCGCGCACTGCCCACACACATACTCAACGTGTGCCTCAACCTCCTTGCGTGGAATCCTCTCCAACCAATCCCTGTAGTAGCGCACTCCGAGCTTCTGCTGCTCGTTCAAAGAACTATACAACTCCTTGTTCTTCTCTATATCCTCCACTTCTTTGATATTATGCTGTATCAGTTTGTATGAAGAGCGTGCTGCAAAACCATGAATCATGGTGAACTTGTTCATCAATAATAGCCGCTTATCTTTGGCTTCAACCTCTTTCAGATATGTGTATTTGGCAAACGTTCCTGTTCTTATGATCTCATCTATATGCTTTGCAATGTCCCCATTGCTGAATCCCAGCGGTATCAGGTCACGCGAACTGGTAATAGGGCTAGTTAGTCGCTCTATCAGACTCACGGCTATTCTATAGTTCTTGATCCTGAAAGAATTGTTGGAGTCAAACAGTTGCTGATTCTCATAAATACGTATCATGTCTTCAAACTGGTCGATGATCATCTGATTTCTAGGGATTTCTTCATCTGCTCGTTCATTCCTTCGCGACTTCGGCCCCTCCAGAAGCCTTTTCAGTTTCTCGATCTGCCCTTCCGCACTGTACCCTTCGTTGTTGTCTGGCCCCATGTTTCCCTCGGTTACCTCCCTCAAACGCTTCTTCCTTTTCGGCCACAGTCTTTCCAAATCAACCTGAAACTCGTCAAGCGGGAGAAGCTCTCCTGCTACCAAAGATTCAGTCACCCATTCTGGCTTCAAAACAGGGTACTTCTTCTCCCTTAGGGATCTCAGCTCATCTTCAATCTCATGAAAAGAGTCTTTCTCGTTATCCTCAGATATATTAACAAGTACTATGACCTTCTCTTGCTGTGAACGGCTCTCCAGTTTGTCGGAAAGTCCAAGTTCAACACTTGCCCCTCTATTTTTCCATATTTGTATTCTTGCCTTTTCGATTTGTGTTCGCGGTCTCGAAATGAGCACTAGTTTGAACCCTGAAAGCATGATATGTGTCAAACTACCTCTTTTGATAGTCCTGTAACATTTCCGTTAGTTAAATCTCTTCTGTTATCTTCATAAGGTCCAATATATCAAAAGCCGTCTCTGTCTCCGACTCTCCTTATCGAGTTCCACTATAAATGTCAAACTTCTTACACAAGGAAGTTTTTTGCCTTAAATCTCACAACTAAAAAAATCTCTCTTTTGTTAACCAGGAGACCAACCTTGAGATGCTTTCTGATTGCTAATCAACGTTAATTAGAGCAACATTTGGTTGATAACACACATTCTTGTTTTCGTTTCAAGGTCCAAGTGGTTGACCCGCTCTGTCACTACACTGTTATATCAGATTTCTTTACCATTATTGTTGATCCTATTATTGCTCCCGAGTCATCTTTAACAATCCGCCGCTGAAGCCACGCTGATCCTGCTCATTATGTCGGCCAAATATCACAATGAGCCCTCAAAAGACATTTCGAATTTTGGCTCTTATGGTATAACATACTCTGACAAAACAGGGGCTCCCAAACTCACCGTTGAGAGCTCTTCTCCCCCTGAAACGAGCATGTCAAGTGTATTAGCATCATCTAGAAGATTGACTCAGCCATCGTCGTCAAATGAAAGCATTAGTCTGAAAAGTCCTGGAAGGCCCTCTTCTACCACTGGTGGGAGATCCCGATCCGGCTCCATCAGAACCATTCGGCAAAAGCTCCAGTCTGTTGGCAATCAATCTCCCAAACAGAGTCAAGTTGTGTATACAGCAGCTCCTGAATCAGTGCGAAGCTCACTGGATATCAATACCTTCTACACAAGCAATGATGATATAGCTAGCGATGTTGAACAGGATACAGGTAAAATGAACCTGCAGCCTTTTCATGAGGCTCTGGTGAGTTACTTGGCACAGCAGGGCCTTGCAGTCAACTATCATGAGCTGAAACCTGAAAAGCATAACAAGGGTTTACTGAAATTCTCAAACGCTTCTAACTTGTCCAGCTCTTCCATCAAGAATTTGCAAGTTTCGATTACTGGGAGTGGTCACATCCTCTTTCTCCCCTATAACCCTGCTAAGAGGAGAGAACAGGCCGCCGGTAATACTAATCCGGATGAGGATGATGAAGGTGACGATGACGACAGTGATTTGTCAGATATAGAAACACCCACCGATATTGATGCGCACACAAGCAGCACACAGAGGGATATACGCAAGAATTTTCATCATAATGTGGCGAACCACACGTTTGCTTTGATACTAAAACTTTCCAAACCGCTTTCTTTGACCTCTAAGATCAAAGTCAAGTACTACGCAGATGCAACGACAAACTGGATATCCGGAATTATGGTCGAAAACGCCAAAGGAAAATCAAAAACCTCTTTCAAAGAGGAGTATAGAGTCTCCAAGGATATTAATTGGGACTTGGATTTGAGGTGTCCGGATTCCTTTATACCATTCAAAGAATCAGACAATTCTCAATCAGATCTGAACGAGGACCTCCATTTTGACTTTCAGCAGGACACAGACTCAGCTATTACATCCATGACTACTTCATCATCTAATCCTTCCCACAAGTTGAAGAGTTTCCCTGATGTTATATGCTCGGGATTCCCAACTCAAGAAATCAGATGTTTTGAGACGTTGAATCCCAAAGATTATGTTAATGAGATTGACGAGAATGGTAGGGATATCAGCGGACATGAAAATCTATTTACTGACGATCACTCTGAGTCCAAAATCTTTCAGCCTGGGTACTACGTATTTTTACTACCTGTTGTTTATCCTTTGAACACACCCGAATCTGTAAGAACAAAATTGGCATCTATTACGCATCGCTTGAATGTTCAAATACAAAAAACTCAATTCATCCCGGCATTGCAACCACCTCCAACGGCACTATTATCGGTTTCGCCACATCATAATGTGAGTTTCGATGAAAATGTCAATGGAATTGTTGGGAACATTCACTCACCCCATTCTAACGCAACAGTGACAAGTGGTGCAAAAAGCTTTTTCAAGAAAATAGGAAAGCGCCAGTCATCGGTATCTTTGCAAAACGAAAGTGGTACAGCTTCTGGGTCTGGTAATCAAGGTGGTCGTACGGCCATTCATTCGTTAAACTATAGCTTGCCAGTGGTTAGACTACCGCCGTCTGATGCAACTTCAACGTTGAATAAGTCAATATATGTGAACAAGGTTTGGAATGATGCATTGAATTACGAGTTGCTACTGCCAAGAAAGTTCATTCAATTATCACCACCTGTTGGGGTGCATGACAACTTTCTCAAGCCAAGGACTTTTGTTCTTCAAATGAAACTCATTCCTCTTGTCAAGAATCTGTCTCTCAAACGTGTGAAAGTGAATGTCGTCGAAAAAATCACTTACACATCGAAAGATCAAAAGTATGAGGCCGATGTTGGGAGTCCAGATAGAAGTGGCTTGAAGGAGAGAAAAGTGACCGTTTTTGAGATCAAGACAAAGGACAAAAGCAGCACTAATGCCATGCGTACCCAGATAATCAAGGGGTGCATCAACGACAATTTACTGACGTGTTGCTACAATAATGGTGAGTTGATGAACTCCAGCGAATCAGGCTCCAGAAGTAGATCTGGATCAGTTTCAGCGCAACACCAGGGGTCAAGAATTATAAGGTTTCTGGATGGCTCGAAAAACAGTAGTAACCCTTCTTTGGCAGGCGCTTCAAGCGAGGATGTTGAGATCACAAATCCTGTTAGGATGCAGTGTCCACTGACGTTTCAGGCGAATGATGAAACAAAGCTTATGACTGAGTTCCATGAGCGCTTGAGAAGAAGTGACGGTGAGAGTACTGATTATCCAGGTGCTGAAGAGAGTTCTTTTGCCGGAGATGATGTTTCTATTGCTTCTGTCATGTCACGTAATACGCTGGAGAATAATGCTGACAATGAAGGCGGGAGCTGGCTATCGAAATCGCCGCTCCTTTCCCCTATATTATCCCCAAAGAGAACTCACAGCGTTGCCAAAATGAGCCTGAAAGAAGAGGAGAAAGCGCACGAGTTCTCCTTTTATTCGGACGTTACTTCCCACAACATCAGTATTAAGCATAGATTGCAGATCTGTTTTCGAATCAGCAAGGCCGACGACCAGATGAAGAACTCGGATGGTGAGCCTAAGATCCACCATTACGAGGTGATTGTCGACACACCTATTGTCTTTGTATCTCCGTTCTGTGTTGAGGAAAACTTGGAGCTACCTAGTTATGATGCTGCTGTCAAGGAGTCAAATTTTCTTTCTACCAAGGGAGACAGCTTTGTGTTCGGAAAGGATTCGGAGGGAGCTACCGATGAGAATCTGCCTACTTTTGAGGAGGCTACTCTACTTCCTGCGTCTCCAATGCTGGTAGGGTACAACCTCCCAAGCAATCTATCCACGACTTTCAATTCCACCACCATGCTATCACAGTCTCCCTTTTCTGTTATTTCAGGGTCTCCACCAGCAAACTTCGGTATCGCAAACGTTGGTAATATTCTTGGTGTTGGCTCAGGGAGTGTGATAGGCAGAAACGATTCGATCAACTTCAACAATCTAGACTCGATGGTTCAGTCTGAATCCCCCATCACTGCTGAATCACTGGCTCTGGATTCGTCCTCGGGCAGTCTTTTTAGAAGGCAGTCGATGCAGAAATCGCGTACTGGGGGTCAGCTCAGCGCTTTGCTGAAACCCAGTGCTGTTGATAGACCTCTCGACCTCCAGGATCTCAATAGCCAGCAAAGTGAGCTCGAGCTGAGTCATGTTCCGACTCGGTCGTCGCTGGCCTATTTCAAGGACGATCTTCCGTCGTATCAAACTGTCATGGAACAGGACTTCAACAACCTGAGCGAGAAGGTGGGATTGCTTTCTGACGAGGAGGGCGATCCTTACCAGCGTGACAGAAACACCTCCGTGGACGTGTTCAGAGCTCACTTTGACGAGCTGAGTCTTGCAAGCGATAACCACAGCTTGGGGACTATCAACGACCCTGATCAGATTAGGCAGTTTTCGGCAACAGAGGCAAACCACATACTACCCTAAACATCTAATACATCTATTCTATATGGTATCTCTATTTACAGGACGATAGAAGCCACCTACCCCTTCACAGAATCTAGCTCCCTGGGCTCTAATCTGTAGATGTCACCGTTTTTGATCATGTTATTAACGCTTTCCTCCTGAGTAGGCATAGACTTGGGAGTCAGTGTTTTATCAGGGCTGCTTTCGAAGAGAGACCCAGCCAGAGCAATCTTGTCCGTGTACGGGTCCACATTGAATGCCACATACTCTATGAGGTTCTTTGTTTCTTCTCTGATCTCCTTTTCTCCAACTTTCTTGAAAGTAAGCCTCTGTTGGGTGTCGAATCTATACACAATCTGCAGTAAAAGAGTCGATCCGTCATCGTGAGGAAACGAATGGAAGGTTATCAGCTTGGGCTTAGTGTTGAACTTCAAAAGGTCCCATCCCAATGCCATATCGCGAGGAAGCGTGTTCTGTCTCTTTCCCAGAGCGAAGAACACAAAATCAGACATGTTTCCTCTCACAGACTCGATCCTTCTCGCCGCAAAGGCCTTGTTGACCTGCACAAACGTCTCGATAGAGTCGTTCTTCCACTTGAGAAAGTTCGGCTTGTACTTCTTGCCCATCGACTTCTTGAACTGGTATACTTGCACCTGGTTGAAACTAAAGAGATAGAGTCGCTTGAGGATGTTTTGTATGAAGAGCTTAGGAGATGTCACTGGGTTCGGCATTCTCGAGGACCTGAGAGGGATATACGGCTCCAATGGAACACCTATCTTGGTGATTCCCGGTCTCTGTCGAGCCTGCTTCTTCTTTGATGGGGAATCGCATACTTTGGCTGAAGAACTGAATCCAGCTATTGAGCCTTGGAGGAAAACTGCATTTCTGGCCTGCACACCAGCAACCAGAAGCCTGTTTCCTGGTAACCCTATGTTTCGCAAGAGCGATCCTCTCATGATCATCTCCAGACCCTCACACTCACTGGAAACCCGATCTTCTGCTTTCCAGTTCAGCTGCTTGTTGAAGAATGTTTTATATATATATTTTTTTTCGTGCTTGTCTAACTGGAAGCCGGCATCTGAATACTACTACTCGGGCTCTGCACATAGTCTGTTTTGGCAGATCAAAATCTATGTTCACAGTCAATACCCGACTTTCCATCTTTACACCACCAAAACCTCAGTGATGGGCTTTCCCTCGTTTTTCGTCAAAAGGTATATATATATATACCTGATGAAAATGTCTCCAAGAGATACAGGATGAGTTTGACCAAAGGACGTGTTGATACAGGCCATTGAGCTTGTCAGACAAACGAACAAAACGAGCAATGCTGATCACAGAAACAAGTCATGACGTGACCACAAGCTACGGCACAAAGATGCGGATCTATGTTTATCATCCCAAGATCCCAGGATACCCCAAGGCTAAATTTCCAGGGGTAATTGTGTACAGTGAAATCTATCAAGTGACGGGTCCTGTGGCCAGGTTTGCTAAGAGGATCGCTTCTGAAGGGTACATTGCAGTAGCTCCATCGATCTACCACAATTTTGTGTCTCATGAGCCGCTGGAGTACGACTCCCAAGGAACAGACGATGGAAATTTGTATAAGATTGAAAAGCCCGTACAGTCTTACGACGAAGATAACAAGCTTTGCTGCGACTATCTGTTCTCTCTGGAGACGTTCAGCGGCAGTATTGGAGCCACAGGAATGTGTTTGGGCGGGCATCTGGCGTTTCGGGCGCTGCTTGACAAGAGAGTTGCTGCGTGTGTGGCTTTTTTTGCAACAGATATTCACTCTGCCACGCTGGGAAAGGGAGGAGACGATTCTCTTGAAAGGGTATCGAAAGAGCTGGACTGCCACCGGCAGGAGATTGTGCTGTTTTTCGGAACGCTCGACGGGCACGTGCCTCCCGAAGGGAGAGATCTCATAAGATCGAGGCTGAGAGAGACAGGGGCCAAACTGACATTCATGGAGATTGCCGACGCACAGCATGCCTTTGTGAGAGACGAAAGCAGCAAGGGCAGATACGACAGTGCTATCACCAACAGCTGTTTTGGGTTTCTTTTCGAGGTGTTTGACAGACGTCTGAAAACCGATTTGGGAGAGTGTGACACGAGTCCTGTCGACATAGAGCATGTATGCTAGTCTAATAAAGGTTGCTTCTGGTATATGTCTTCATCGCTGTCGTCATCGGCATCGTCGTATGCCATGCTGGTATTTGTAGTGTTCCTAGACGTGTTAGCGGTGAGATTGGTGTCGGTGTGGTTTGCGGCCGTGCTGACGCTGTCGCTCATTTTTCTGAGCTGGTCCATCACTTCCAGCACAAAAGGTCTGATCTCGTTGATTTCCATGAGAGAGAGTCCATCGAGCTGGATGTACACGTTGTTCAGCTCTCTCATTCCCTTTCTGGCCTTGACGAGGCGGATTTCCCGGAGGTCCTGCAGAAGCGAGCGGATCTCGTGAGGCGGACTCAGAAAATCGTCGGAAGCAAAGTCCAGCAGTTTCTTCGAGATGGGGAGCCACTGCCACGGCAGTTTCGAGAAGCTCGTGGGGTGTTTGATCTCTTCCTCGTACCGCTCCCGCAGAAACTCCACGGAGATCCACTCCGGGATCACGATGTTGCACTTCTCCTGTTTCTTCAGTACTATCGAGAGCCACAGCGGGATCCTTTCTCGACTAAGAGCCTTGAGATTGGGGAGTCTCGATCCTATTAGATGGGTCCCGTTCATGGTGTATCGCGGGATGACGGTGACGAGTTCCTGCTCTGCGAGGAAGTTGATCTCGTGGGGGGTGAAGTTTCGCTGCAGGCTTTCTGGAAGCGACATGGCGTGTGTTGTGTGGGGGCGGGGGGCGGGCGGACTCTTTCTGGCTCGAGCTATGTGTGTGGATCATACGAAACGCGTTTCTAGATCTTTTTTTTTTGTGTTTTTTTTTTTGGTTCCTTGATCTGACTCAGACTGAGAAGAGGAGACAGTCTCTGTTCTGAAAGAAAGACCCCCACCACCAAAGCTGGCATGCTCGGAGAGATCTCTCACACTCCGGAGGGCTCCTATGAACACCGACTTTGATCCCCTGGCGTTTCTGGGTCCGGATGAGCGAAGAAAGAGCCTGTGCGAGTCACCGAAACAGCCAGCTGCAAATAGCCCCCCCGGCGAACCCGGGGAACCGCACGAAGACGACGGCCAGGATCAGCGTCTCCACGTGCTGGATCTGCCCCAGATATGCTACCACCCACCGTATGAGGCTCTCCTGGTTGTTCTCAAGCTCATGAAGGCGGAGCCAGTCTGCAACTTTGGAGGACCCGTACTGATGCCAGCAGGAAGACATACACCAGGAAGAACTACATCTGAGATTCTAGAGGCGAAAGAGGTGACAGGAGAGGAACTGGCTGTCGCTCTGAACTGGAACAAGAGACTCTGCCACGCTCTGGCAACGGAAGAGACACTGGCCGCAGTAGCAGGCTCGGTCCGATCACTCGGCGACGCCGACTTGGTGCGATATCTAACGGGGATCGTTTCTTCGCCGCTGGAGTGGATACCAGAGCGAGAAACCATTTGGAGCTTGGCATCTACACGGATATCCGAGAACCTGGGACGATCAGCGCTGCCCGAGTTTGTCAGATCTATACATATACAGAACCTTCCGGTGATCAAGCTCAGGGAGCCGTCGTTATCAGGAGACAACCTGGGATTCAAGACGTGGGGCTCCTCTATGATGCTGTCTGAAAGGCTTGCCGGTCTCGAGCGTTCTTCGGACTTGCTGGTAGAGCCGATCTTGGAACTGGGTTCTGGGACAGGACTTGTTGGGATCACCTGTAAGCTACTGAAGCACGAGCAGGTTCTGATGACGGATCTCGAGGAGATAATGCCGAACCTGGTTGCGAATCTTGAGCTCAACAACGTGGAGTGTGATTGCGCAGTTCTGGACTGGTCTAACCCCGAGCCTTTCGTGAAGAAGACACAACAGCGCGCCCGCAACTACATGACTGTCATACTCAGTGATCCCATCTACTCTGAGCAGCATCCCTACTGGGTGCGAGATATGGTGAACCGCTTCCTTTCCGAAGAGCCAGGAGCGAGAGTGATTCTAGAGATACCTATCAGAGCTCGGTTCGAGGACCAGAGAGAGTGTTTGTGGAGACTGCTGGACGAGTCTGGATTCGTGGAAGTCGAGGCTACTGAGGAAAGCGGGTTCGACGACTTTGGGGAGCAGAGGTTTCTGTTCAAAGTGATGAAGCGAAAGGCGATAACTGGGGACGTACAGATATTGAATATGTAGACCAACAGCGACAATAAATACATAAGCTAGCCTCTCGAAACAGGCGGAGGAGACATGGAGGACGACCCGCTCAGGCTTTTTCTGAACATGGAGCTCTTGTAGTCATTGAATTTGAAGGAGGGTCTTTTCCCGCTGCTGGGCCGTTGTTCCGGTTGCTCGTTTTCAGCGCCGCTCTCAAAGGTGGATGTGGAGCTGTCTTTGGCTGTTCCAAACTCGAACGTGCTGAAGCTGGGCGGCCTTCCCGAAAGCTGCAGCTTGCGTTCTAGTTTATTCTTCAGGTCTCCCAGCAGATGATGGTGGCGCTGATGGTGGTGTTCCTTTGGAAGTGAGGTGGACTGGCCTGAGATGAGCTCTGAGAAGGGGCTTGACACCATCGAGGCATCATCGTCGTCCGTCACGCCCTTGGGATCAAACGCGTTCTGGGGAAGTGGTTTTGGGACAGCTATCGAGAGATGTCTCTTGTACTCCTGAGGGGACATCTGCTCAAAAGCAGACTTTTCAGACTTTCTTCTACAGAACTCTCTGTGGGGACTGTCCTCGGTCCTGTGAGTCTGCGCTTCAACTTCGCTCTTGTAGTTGTGCGTGGACGTTCTTCTTATTCTGGGTTGGAAGATGTTCTCCAGAGGCGCTGAGAGAGCAGGAGGAGGGTCCAGGTCGGAGCGGAAGCTGGGGGTGGAGTCTTTATCGATAGCTGCTGTCTTCTCGGACGTGAGCTGGTTCTGTTGCTCGGTGGCTGAACGTTGGGCTGAGCTGTTCGGGTATATGGTATCTGACATGGTCAGTCTCTTGCTGGACGGGATGGCGGGGTCAGTTGTGTTGAGCCGCTAGCGGGGGGTCAGGGAGGACAGACCTGGCCAGAAGTAACGCTGCATCACCACCTCCTTTATTATACCAGGAAAAAGAAGACAGGTGAAAGTCAGGCAATAGCATGCGCCACGTCACGGCTGTACAGTGGCGCAGCAGCCTTTTTTTTTTTTTTCCCCTTCGTCCCCAGCCAGCTCCACCTGAAAGTACTCATTTCTTGGTCACAGAACTGTGTGTGTGTGTGTGTGTACATGGCTTGGATGCGCAGACGTTGTATCGGACGCAGACGCTGTATCGTCCAGAATGAGCTGGGCCAGCCGGGCCGTCCGTGTTGCCGAGTGCCGGTTTCCCCGGGCTAGACCGTCTTTCAGGGCCCGTGGAATCAGCACGGAAAGACAGCTGGAGAGCTTCAAGTCGAACCTCGCCAGACATAAACGCACTGCAGAGGAGAAGAAGGAGCTCATTCTCACAATCCTCAACAGCACGGCCACCAAGCGAGAGGCCAGAAACTACCTGAAGAGATACCCGCTCTTGATGGAGAACGACATCTACCAGAACAACACGCAGCTGGTATCCTCGAGATCTCCCAACCAGAAGTACCGCAAAATGGTGAACTCTGTTCTTGCTAGATACTCCGGAAAAGACCATATCCAGCTGGCGTCAGCCGGGACGGAGTTTGTTGAGGCTGCGGACGACGCAGAGATACAGCTCTCGGACACTCTGCGGCTGGCCCTGATTCGTCTCTCCAACCCTTCCGTGCTGCCTCTCGAGACTCTGAAAGGAATAGGGCTCACCATCCGGAAGATGATGCAGCTCGGTGTTTCGCCAGTGGTGGTGCTCGACATAGATTCCAGCGACAAAGACCTCGCTGCTAAGACGAAACGAGCCACCATCGGGGCAATCGAAGAGCACGCAGATACTCTAGCATCAGCGCTGGAGTCGCCCAACGAGCTGAAACTCAGATCCATCAGGACCTTATTTGAGTACGATTCCAGCTCCGGCAGATTCGTGTTCCCCGTTCCCGAGTTGTTGGTGGTCCCAATGATTCAGGGCATCGTCCCGGTGATCTATCCTATCGCTGTCGACGCCACTTCCAGCGAAGAGCGGTGTATGAGCAGCTTTCAAGTGATGGAGGGTCTTGCTGAAAACCTGCTTGCCCTGAACAACGACTTCAAGGCTCAAAACCACACCGCAGAAGACTTCCTTACTATCGAGAAGATCATTTATGTGGAGGAACTGGGTGGGATCCCGTCTCTGGAACGATTCCAGTCTAGTCATGTATATATCAACCTCCTGCAGGAATATGACGAAATCATATCTGAGCTCAATATAGGACATCTGAAGCCTGGAGACCGAGATATTCATCTCCGAAATCTGACAGAAATGAACAAACTGTTGGGGTTGATTCCTCATTCGACAGGACTGATAACCACCCCGGCGATCGCCACATTGAGGCAACGAAAGAGAACTACAAATCCCATCATCTATAATATTCTCACAGATAGACCTACAATCTCCTCGTCTCTTCCTGTGAATCTCAAAAAGACCCCCCAGCTTAACACCACGCTCCTCAGAAGGGGAATTCCACTCAACATCCTTCTAGCTGAAAATGATAGCGGTATTGACCTGAGTGATCTCGAAAGAAAGGGCATGCTAGATATGACTCGGTTGAAGCACTTGATAGAAGACTCGTTCGCACGAAAGCTGGATATGGACCATTACTTGAAAAGAATAAACGGGAAAGTTGCAGCTATCATTATTGCAGGCAATTATGAAGGTGGAGCGATTGCTACCTGGGAAAATTCAGGTCCAGGATCTAGAAATGTTGCTTATCTGGACAAGTTTGCTGTGCTGAAAAGACTCCAAGGTGTACCTGGAATAGCAGATATCGTCTTTAAGTCGATCTTGCTCAATTTCCCCAAAGAACTGATTTGGAGATCTCAGGTAGCAAACCCTGTGAATAAGTGGTATTTCGAAAGGTCAGTGAGTAACTACTGTATTCCAAATACGAATTGGCGAATGTTCTTTAATGGCGAGAATAAAAGAACTTCGGCTGATCTCAAAGAGTACGTTGATATTTGTGCTAGTATCCAATCCTCCTTTACAACTTAGAAGTTCATCTGCAAGCGGCGCCGCAAGTATCAGTATCCATGGATGCAGTAGGAAAGTGGGAATAAATATCAGCACAAAGCGGTTATGTATAGTTGTCACTCAACGTCTTTGACATATAAGGGCCATCAAGTTCGTAACCAAGTCTCCTATAGTAGTTTCTAACTCCAACTCCGGATATTACACTGATCTTACTCGAGCCATGTTCCTCTCTGGCAATACGTTCTGCCTCTTCCATGAGGAGAGTTCCAAACCCTTGATGTTGGAACTTTCTAGGATCCCTAGAGTGCAAGGGTACCACAGACCCGTAGACATGAAGCTCTCTTACTATGGATGTGGGCTGCCTCGTGAGTTCTTTTCTGTAGGTGTACTTTTTGGAAGCCTTTCTAAGTCTCAATAGTCCAATCAATATGTCCTGTTTGGGATCTTCGTATGATAAGAATGTTTCCCATCCACCATTGGCATAGTAATCTCTTCTGATGAATTCCACTTGGTCTGGTTGAATCTTGTGATGTACTTCTTGAATACCAACTTCCCTTGTTCTAACATCTCGGCATGTGGCTCCAAAATCCTTCATCCTGGCAAGAGCCAACTCTCTCAGATTTCCATTTTCAACACCAGATGTAACCAGTGGCATCGGGATATCTCGCTGAACTCGGTATATTCTTGTCCAAGGAGGCACGAGTGCCATGATTCTTGCCACTAGGTCTATCAACATGTTCGCGTTGTAAGACTTGTAAAGCCCCGTCTTCCAAAGCTCATATAAACCCGTTCCCCTAATGACTAATGTTGGGTACAGCTTCAAGCCGTCAGTTCTAAAGTTGGGGTTTTCGAAATACTCTTTAAACTGTTCTAAGTCCCTTTCCATTCCGACATTGGGAAGGTCAGGCATCATGTGCGAAACAACTTTATAACCAGCATCTTTGGCATAAGCAAAAGTTTCGCAAACTGCTTTAACAGTGTGGCCTCTATTTGTGTCTCTGGCAACATCTTCATATACAGACTGAACACCAATCTCCAGTCTTGTACATCCATACTTCAGCATGTCATTCAAATGCGTTTCGGTGCAATAGTCAGGTCTAGTTTCGATAGTAATACCCACGCACTTGGTCAAAGATTGTTGCGAGAACAGAATCGCCTCATCCAGATTCTTTCCATTGTATCCGGTCAAAGCATTATGTAACTGTGCAATGAAGTCCTCCCGGTAATCTTTGGGGAGCGACATAAAGGTTCCACCCATGATAATATACTCCACCTTATCGATGGAGTGGCCGATCTGTTTGAGCTGCTCGATTCTACCTCGGGCTTGTTCATAGGGATCATATCTAGCTCTGATAGCTCTCATTGATGTTGGCTCATAGCCTGTATATGACTGTGTGGAATACTCAAAGTCAGAGTCTGGTCCTCCAGGACAGTAAACACATATGTTACCTGTGTATGCAATATGTGGACATCTGTGTGGTTTGCACATCACTGCAACAACTGCAACTCCAGAGGCCGTTCTAACAGGCTTAGCTTTCAGCTTGGGAAGAAGATACTTCTTATACTGATCAGGAATGGAGGAGATAATGTCTGTTAGCCGTGGCTGGTGTTGAAGTTTGTACTTCTTAGAATATCGGATAATCAGACCGTTCAAGTTGATATCTCTCGACTTGGAAAGTGAAGCAACGAGTTCGAGAGAAATATCTCCGCAACACTGAACAAACCGCTCCTTTTCAGGAGTTGTTTTTTGCTTGGCCTTGATTCCCACAACCATATTTACGACGGGATGTTGGCTTTTGATAAATATCCCACTTTAATAAGCAAATATACTCGGTCTTAGCTGTCACTAGCTCAAATAAGAACAAGAGGGAGAAAGGGCCCTTTCCTTACTAAAAAAAAAAAAAAAAAAAAAATTAGGAAGGGAAAAAAATTGTAAAGGCGCTTTTCAAATAGCTAGTATGATTACATAAGCACTTATTGACGCACCCGTACACTGGGATTATTTAACAAAAGTCCGTTATAGCATTCATTCACCCTCTGCATTTGATGACCTTTTTTTAGGGCTCCCTCACATGTAGAACAGAGTGTTCATACGCGTACTGAACGCCTCGATCTGATCACACCTTAAGGTTTGTTGAGTGTCAATGGTATGTCACAGGCTTCAAGCTGTTCCGTGGCGGTCCATCCTCTGTCGCTGTTTACGGTGGCAGACTCGCTAACCCGAGATTCTACAGGAATAGATTCCGGCAAGATCGCTGGTGCTCTTCTAGGAGTTTATACCAAAGAGAAGTATTCGGTTTTCATGAGCATTGAACTACTGCAAGACGGTGTTTTGCTTGATTTGCAGTCCCGTCTACAGCTTCTTGAGCAAATACACGGGAACCTGCAGCTTGTTGGGTTCTACTGCGTTTCTTCAAACAATCGGCTGCTAAATCCTGATCTTCATGATACCCGAGACTTCAGCTCCAGCGATCTCTCATTTATTGCGTCTTCCAGATTGCTAATACAGAATCTCTTGCAGGAATCCGGCAGTCCGATGGTGAAGCACGACAGCCCGTTGATTGCTATGATTGTCCACTCTTCTCTGAGCACCGATCAGGCTTCTTCCCAGATGCCGTTGGTCGTCCTTCAACTGAACGCAGACTCACATAGCATAGTCTCCAACATAGAGGTCAAGTCTCTTCCGATCGAAAACGTGTTTCTGAACACGGTTGCACTGTCAGAGGCTGCGGGTGGACTTTCAGACTTCAACAATGCCGCGGTGGTGTCGCTCTCTGCTTTGTCAAGCCGTATCACTACGATTCTTGATTTTCTACGATCCGTCAGTGAGAACACTATTCCTGTTTACGGTGAAAATAGCCAGAACTACGACACTCTCACAGATATAGCAACTCTGGTTCTGAAACTCAAAACGCTCAAACGATTGCACGATGCCTCACTTTCTGAGAATCCTGATGACGAAGATTCTTCGAAAACCGCCCGTCTGGCGCTCATAAACGAATCCCTGGTGCTCGAAAATCTCCGAAGCCTCAATCATCTCTCGCTGGCTACTTCACACAGGTCTGTTTAGGTGTCATATATATACATCTGTAAATCCTGATGATTAACGCATCGCAATCTTCACCCCACTTTCGCTCAAACCTGTGAAAATAAATATATAGATTCAAAATGTACACGAAAATCGTCGAGCACGTTTCCCAGTACTTCTCGGGAGCATACTTCCTCACAATGCCTCGATATAGAGTCAGAACAGGAATCCTCGTGATATTGTTAGCATTGGGAGCTTTTCTGCTTCTATTTACCCCGAACGCAAGCTCCAATAAATCCACTTTAATCCATCACCAACTAAAAGCAAATGCTACATTCTATACATATATTCCTGACGTGACGCAGCCCGCATCGTTGCTGAAAACAATTCAGTCTGTTGATAATAGTTTCAATCATCAGTTTAAGTACGACTGGGTGTTCAGCTACTATCCAATTACTGATGACCAGAAGTTCCCAGAGAGGCTCAGACGAAGGATGCAGAACCTCTCCTCGGGTCGGGTTATCATTGAACGGATACCAGAAGACTCCCCAACTTTCCAGGTACCCCCAACGGTTGATGTGTCATCACTGAAAGAAGCATTGAAGGAGCAGGCTATCAAGACGTCGCCTCTCTCGCGGTATTTGAGCCACAAACTGAAAAGCCGATTCCACACTTATGGGTTTCAGTTTTTGCCATCACTGCTCAACTACAAGTACTACTGCAACATAGAAGTTGAGACAGTTCTAACATGCGACATAGGGACAGACTTCTTTGACTCTCTTTCCTCGAACAATATGATCTTTGGTTTTGTGAATGCACCTGTTGACCCCAAGTCAACTACTAGGTCTCTTCCTAAAGCAGTTAGTGAGTTTATGGAAAGGTTCCCTGAGCTAATAGCTCCCGATAACTTGATCACATACATTTTGGACGGGCAGTACAACAAGTATACTAGTTGCAATTTTGATTCCAACTTCGAGATTGTCGACCTAGATTTTTATAGGTCTTCCAGATATAAGACAGCATTTGACTTCTTTGACAGCAAAAATGGATATTTCTGGGAGCGTTGGACCGACTACAACGTAAAGACGGTGATAGTTGTTTCTCTGGTTTCAAGAGATCGACTACTGTGGCTAAAAGACACTGGATACCTCAATGGATATGATCATTCAAGCTGTCCTGTCGGTGGTGACTTGCGACTCCACAATAAGTGCTACTGCGACCCACAACGAGACTACTCTCTTTCCAGGTACAGCGGGATACCACGTTTCTTGATGTGTATGGACACTCCACAGGCCGACAAAACGGACACCAGCTATTTGCTACCAAAATATAAAAACGTGGGTCTCAGGATGCTCGACGACAGGAAGATAACCTCGAACTATAAAAAGAACGACAACCTATTCATGGAGAAGTTAGATTCTTTAGGTTGAGACCAATGCATAGAGCAAGCACCAGGTCATAGTGAAACTTGCTAGATATCGACCTATATCGCTGATAAAAATATCATTCAAAGGACTTTCGTAGTATGATCTCACATCCTCCTTCTTTCTTGCAACATGAACAATGTAGAACACCGTGCTGGTAATGAGATTCGTTATCACAAAAAATATCAGTCCTCGAAGCGACTGGAGCCTGAGGATCCCAGAGCATGCTCCGAATGATAACGAAGTTATATCTTTGACTCTAGTTATGATTTGCTTATTGTATATCACACTCAGTTCGAATCTCACTGGTTTGGTGTTGTTTTCCGGCTTCTGCAGCGGTTTTTTGGATTTGGAAGAGCTAGAGGCTTTCAACTTTTCGATAGCCATTATGGGTGAATACTTCCTGAGTAAGGCAGTTGTCGCTCAGAGCATTTCATCATATGCTTAGGGTGAGAGATACATGCACCTTTGAATTAGTATCTGAAAATTGTGTTCCCAGTTTCGCGGTGTAGAGGTGTGTCGTTTAAGGTGTTTAGGCTGATGATACAGGGGTGAAGGTTTCGGTCAGTGACTATGTGAAAAGGGTTACGTAACACAAATAATGTAGGACTTGACCCGCTTATACTGCCCAGCCAAGTCAGGTGGCACATACCGCCGCGTTTTCGGTGCACTATCTGGCTGAATTCATTCTTCACTGTTAGATTACCGGTTTGGGGTTACAAGATAGTTTGAATACTCATCCACTATGAAAGGTAATCAATCAAACCTGTTGCGGTCGTGCCAAGACAAATAAATCTTAGATAATCAGTTGCTAAGGCTCTGACATTTTTAAAAAAGAGTTCAAAGACGAACAAAAAAAAGAGCAGGATTAACTTAAATAAGAGAAATGGCGTTAGAGTCTCTTCTAACAAGACATTGAACACGACACAGCAGAAATGTCTGAATTCAATCGGTCCAACATTGCTGTCAAGAATGAGGTGTCTCCCCAGTCATCGGTAGGTTCCGCTCCGAAGTTCGACCACTTTCCTTTGAAGGCGTGCACTCAAGAAGAGATAGACGAAACAAGGTATCATATCCTGAAGTTCCACTCTGTTAAGACTGTGAGCCCGAAGAAGGACTTTGAAGAGCCCGTAAGGCTACACAGAAAGGATCCGAAGAACCTGCAGTTCCAGCTCTCTATAAAAGAGCTGGAACAGAAAAAAATTGACGATAAGAAAAGAGAGATAGAGAGGGGTGAGAGAAGAAGAGAGTATCTAGTAAAAAGGGGATTTGCTCCGAGTGAGTTGACGGACGAGCAAATCGATGAAAGCATTGAGCTGGAGACGTTGGCGGATGATGAGAAAACCCGTAGATTGGAACAAAAAAAAAGACAAGAGGAGGAAGCAAAGAGACAGGCCAAAAAGGAGGCTGATCTTTCTCTAGTGGCACCAGATGGAGGAGCACGAAAGACAAAGAGACAGGTGCTCAAAAAGAAGACTCGTCAGATAAGGATGTACGACGAGACCAAGAGAAGACTAAGGTACGAAGAATTTTACCCATGGGTGTTAGAGGATTATGATGCGAAACAAGCGTGGGTTGGCAACTATGAGGCGGGCAACACAGACTACTATTGTCTATTAGTTCTTGATAATGAAAACAAGTGCTTCAAGCTGATTCCCGTGGAAAAGTTCTATAAATTCACTCCTCGAAATAAGTATGCCACTTTAACTCTGGAAGAAGCAGAGGCCAAAATGAGAGAAGGCACCTCGAGTTCTAGATGGCTGATGAAAAGGATGCAGGAGGAAGCAACGAGGGGAGAGAGGGTGGATTTGAGATACAGAAAGATGAAGACAACTAATGGTGCTGATGATGACATCAAGAAATCTGATGATGAGACGCTTGATTTCGATGAAGAGTTCCAGGACGACGAAGAAGCTCCGATCTTGGAAGGAAATGATGAGGAAAGCAAACTTGTGGAGAAGAAGATCAAGACAGAGATGATGAGAGCCAATAACTTGATAGAGAATGAGGTAGATGACGACGAGTTAGATGATTTGTTTGAAGTTCGAAAGATCGACAAGGAGGGTAAGAAACTACGAAATGCTCTTGTGAAAAACGCCATGAACGAAGTATACGATACAGATGATGAGGAGAATCCTTATCTGTCAGAAAGCGAGGCTGAAAACAGCAGTGGCACTGAGGCAGATGGCGTCGCTGTCAAGAAGGAGGGTGACGACAAGCTGCCTGTCGATGGCACGCAGGATAAAGAAAATGAGGAGAGTAAAAGTGTGCGGGTCTCCGTCAAATCGTACAATGATGGAATTGTGACATTGAACGTTGAGGAGAAGATTCTACAAGAGTTTCCGAGAGGAGAGTGGGGTCCGCGAATGGCGGTTCGGCGAGGGGGCGAAGGAGATGCTGCGGAGCAGCCACAGATCAAAAAGATCAAGATCAAACTGGAGCCTAGAGCCAGCGACCTGGTGCAAGCAGAAGGACTTACCAAGCAGGACGTGGACGTTTTGTTGGAAAATGGGCCTATGGGACTCAAGCCGCTTGTACGAGCACTGAAATCGAAGATGAACACTCATGAGGACTCCAGAAGTGTCTTGAAGCAGATTCTGAGGGACCATTTTGTCCTCAAGGGCGGGAATGTACACAGAAAGGTTTGAAAGAGGTCATATATGGTGTATTCTTCTTACTATAATACGAGAATGAGTGCTTCTTCTTTTTTTGTTTTTAGCATTACGTAAGCCAACAGCTACTCACCTCCCAAAGCGGCGAAGCTCGAGGTATCTAAGACCAGGGTATGTCACTGCAGCAAACCCGATAGCTAGGAAGGTGCCTAAATCTGCGCCATACTCGCCCACAAGTCGCGCGATGCGTCCCACGTAGTATACCTGGCACATTCCTAGTACCGCGCCTGCGACTCCGCAGCAGAAAGCAACGGTCGCAGCGATCCCGTTAGTCTGGCAATCCTGCTGGTCCCACAGGGCAAAATTGTAGTAGGGAGCACACGGGGTTGCACCAGGCAGTAGCGTTGTGTTGTTTGGCAGCGAGTCATCGGATATCTTCTCGTCGGACTTGGCGTCGATCGACGCGGTTTCGTAGGTCATAGTCGCGTCGGTCGTCGCGTCGAGACCAAACTCGACGGTGAAGAGCCGCACGAGCGTAGTAGAGCGGAAGATCACATTCTCCTCCAACAGAAGTGTAACGTAGATGGAGATCCAGTAGCCCAACATCGGTAAGAAGTTCGACAAGATCGTGGAGAACTTGTTTCGGCCCACCATGGCGCACACAAGCGTGACGGCAAACGCTGCGAAAACCACCAGCCACCGCGGGATGTTTTTGTATAGCCAACGGTCAAACATCTGGAAGCCTAACGCTGCGGAGTAGTTGTTGATGATGTTGTTTGTGATCAGCGATAGCCACAGAACGACAAGCAGAAACTTGCCGAACCCGTTCCACTTGCCGAACAGCAAGTTCAACAGCCCACCCAGTGAGCGCTCCTCGTATAGCTCAAACCACTGTTCATTTCCGACAGCGTAGTTTCCTATCAGCATCCCTATCACTGCTCCCAGAATGGTAGGAAGAGAGATACCTAGAAACGTGAGAGCAAACACTTTCTTTTGAGAGAAGCTCTCGGGAAATAGAATGTAGTAGTCAGAAGCTAGACCCCCCCAAGTGGCTGTTACAGAGTAAGCCAGCGTGAAGAAGCTCAGCCGGTTCCCAATCACTGTCGCACGGTCACCCGCGCTCACCAGATCATGATATTGTGTGATCTCCTTGTGCCCTATACCGTACATTAGGATCACCACCAATATCACGGGGATCCCCACTAAAGACTCAAATTGCAGCACGTAATGAATACCAAAGATGGACACAACAAGACTGACCGCACAAATTATTACAATCCCAGCCTCCAGAGGCACCCTGCCTCCGCTCAGCCACTTCAGTATCTCTCCACCAAGAACGCAGTTGGTCACAGACCACCCCAGCACTCCAATCACTGACACTAAGGCCACAAACCGCACTCCAAATCGGCCAAACAGGAACCGTGAAGAACATATCTGACGTAGGCCAGATCGCGGCCCCATGGTGGCACAATATGCTGCTACCAAACATCCAAGAAGAGTACCAAAAATGCCCACAATCATGGTATCTTTATAGCCCAGCCCGAATACAAGCGGCCCCAGAAAGTACGATGACATCGACGTCAGCCCTCCGCAGCCTGAGATCCAGAGCCCTATCACAGAGACAACCGTCCGTGTAACCGACTTGGCTCGCTCCTCGGGCATACATCGGTGAACTCCTCGCTGCTCAACCCCATAGGAGTCAATCGTCCTTGAAAAGGCCTCCAGTCGCTGAAGCATGTCTCTCGGTAGTGGTCGAAAGAGGGTTGAAGAGCATGGGGTGTTTTCGATGTGAAGCACGGCAAGATATGTTGTAGATCATATATATAGTCATACAACCGACAATACCTGTCTAATCTAAATCAGTTTCACTTTTAACAGGTTTCATCCCACCAAATGTTCAGAAATTTTTCATATCCCATAAAATTTTCACATTGTTGAAAGATTCACGTTTGACAGGTAGCTCCTATCGGCGAAACATTTCCCAAAAAGGAATCCTCCGATAAAAGTTAAATCCGAACTGAGAACTCTCTATGGGCCCTCAGAATACCCGTTGGTACTGGTGTCGTCCCCAGAGGATAGATTGGTACTCATAATTATCCCCATAGGGTTGGCCTTTGAATAGGGCTCAAACACACCGCTATCATTGTCGTCTGTGCTTCTATCTCCTTCTGTTTCCCCCTCATCTTCATCAGCCGAATGCCCTGCGAACTGCTCTATGCTCACATCTGTCACGATCTGTCCGGCTCTGCTGTGAGGCTGCTGTGGTCTGTTACCATATGAGAACTGCCGGGGCGCGTTACCGCACCGGTCTTTACCAAAATTGATCTTGCAGTTCTTGTAGTCCCCGTTGTTCCTGATTCCATCAATAGCCTTGATAGCATTCGAGATATTGTTGAAGTTGACAAAGCAGCAGTGTCTCTCGTTGAAAAAATTGATCTGCTCTGTTTCTCCGAACTCGCTAAAGTCTCTATAAAGCTTTTCTTTGGTGAACTCAACACCAGTGATCTTGTCCAGTCCTCCAATGTAAATGTTTCTGGAAGCTCCGTTGCCAACGGCAAGATTGATCGAGTTTGGTAAAGGCCCTGAATGCTTTCCCCAGCCTACCTTGATCTTTCTATTGTGAATTATCAGCCCATGTAGCGAAGACATAGCGTAAAACTGGGCAGCAGATATAGGATCCACAAACGTGATGAAACATACATGTCTCTCGCTGATCAGACGAATGTTTTGCAAAATTCCGCCTCTAGCTACGTTGCAAATCTCTTCAACGGTGGACTCCGGGTGCAGATTTCCTAGGTAGATAGTTCGATTGCCAAGGTTCGAGGCTCCGCCTGCAGACGTCGCTATGACGGCTGCAGCGTTGGACTGTCGTACGAGGGCATTGGCTATCAGGTCGCGGTCCACGCGCGTCAGCAAGCTATCATAGTTAGGGTTCAGACCAAGATATTGTGCTGCGTTGTGCTGCTGTGTCTTGGTGATAAACGCACATCGATCTTTGCCGTAAGAAACTTTGCGTTCGTGGTACTTCTGCGTCAATGGTAGTGACTGGATGCATCGGATGGCAGACAGGATCGACGTGAAGTGTACAAATGCGATTTTCTTCTCTCTGATGATCTTTATGGTGTCAATCTGGCCGTACTCTACGAGGTCGGCTGCCAGCTCTTCCTCTGTAACACTTTCTTCCATATTACCCAGATAAACGTTTCTAGTTGCGCGGTCGCGAGCCACACACGACGCTACAATGGGTTGCACACTAGTAGGCTTACCCCAACCAATCTTAACATCGTGGTTGTCTATAGTGAGCTTTTTCAAGATGGCATCTGAGTGGAAAAGCAGCGCAGAGTTCTCGTCCAGAAAAGAAACAAAGGCACAGTTTCTTGCTGGTAGAATTTTCAGAGAATCCACTGTTCCCGACCGCACATGGTTAAGCAAAACATGGGGCTCGACGTCTCCCGGGATGTTCCCCAAATACACAGTTCTCGAAGGAGCCTGAGACTGCGTGTCACCTTGTCCTGTTGGGAAACCCACTGGGCTGTGCGGCGTATGGGCTCCTACCGATCCGTACATTAAAGACTGCGTATCCTGCTGTGAAAATCCTACATGGTCTGGTGCAAGGCTGTCCGGGTAATGGCCATTGGGGTTGAAACTGAACCCCGTCATCAGAGGAGGTTGAGACGAGTAAGCCGAGGGGTAGTGAGATTGCGTGGCCATAGACATGGGCTGATAGCCCGGAGCAGTAGCAGTGTCGGACACCTGTAAAGACTGTATCTGGTCGGTAAGATGCGACATGTTGGGTCCCAGTCTGCTTGAGGCCATATTTAGTGGCAAATTGGTCGACAGACTGCGGTGGTTAGATGACTGGTTTGATGCTCCATTAGCAGCGAATGTGTTGATAGTTGTGTCCTTAGTAGGGCTCCATTTCTTAGTAGAAAATAGGAGCTGTGTAGTGGAGTTGAGGGAGTCACTGGAATCAGCGGGGAAAAGAGTTCGTGGAGAGTAAATGTCCTTCTGGAAAGACATCAGGTGGTAGAAAGCAAGGTGCTATAGTTGTCGAGGGTCTGATCAGTGTAAGAGCCTCATGCGTCCAGTGGAAGCGAGCGGTAGCGGATACTATACTTGAGCAGCAGCTTTTTCAGCCCCTTCAACTTCAGAAGTGGCGTAGTGTGGGTTAGTGTGGCGAAGCGTGTCGCTGCTATACAGAGGGGGCTGCAGTGCAGAGATAGCCTGGAGAGTTGCTGATGGTGTCGGTTGACAAATGGTTTCTGTAAAGAAGACGGTACCGATAAATCGTAACGCTGCTTTCTTCTTCTTGTGTAGAAGAGAGCAAGCGTCAGCCTTGAAGGAAAAAAAACGTCTCTCAACGGAATGACAGGGCTTGATCCGCGTCGATCTTGGGCCGCTTGCGCAGCAGGAACAATCCGCCGTTCCGCCTCGCGGCCTTTTAGTGATACGATTGGGCTGCATGATACTCTGCTCTGCGTTCGACGGCGCGTGGTCTTGTGTCGTGAAAGCTGTACGTTGTTGTGGTTTTTGCATAGCGCATGCATGTATCTCCCCTAAAAAAGTGATGACGTGGCTTATTTTGTAACACCCACATGTCGCAAACAGAACCGTTTCCTGTGTAGAGATTTTCCCACGAGAGACTTTGTCCACCGCCGTTTCCAAGCATCACTTGAGTGTTTGCTGTTCAAAGCAGCCTGCTACCGGGCACCTTACTGAGCTTGCTGCCAGAGGGCGCTACGTCCCGGCCTTCGAGGTGTCCTCGTCGCAAGGGGGCCTTCATGCAGCCTAATGTTCAGAAAAACAATAACGATAAGCGACTGGTGGAAGACAACAAAAAACAGCTCGGAAAAAAAACCAGGAGTGGTAACCCCGGGGGAAGGATCGCACGAAATAGTTTTTTTACAGGAGATCAGGGTGTCGTAAAACTGATCCCGGACACGTCATTTTGCGTCACTCTACACCAATTAGTTCTGAACAGCTAACGTCCGTTAATAATAGTAACTTCATCCTTTTGTTTTGTCTCTTCGGTAGCGCAATATCCGATGTACAATGGTTTTTCTTTTCCGCAATAAGCAGTGACCCAAACCCGCCGCTGCTTTGTTCCCATATTGACACAGCATATTGTTTGGCAGTTCTTACTTCTGGGATGTGGAGTCTCAGGTAACGATCCCCGAGACCGGGGTCATTCCACCCCTGCTTCGCGAAAATAAACTCGGGCGACGATTAGCGTGGGTCTAATGGTAGGGCTGCTTGCTACAGGGATGGCTCGCACGCAAATGGTTATCCAAAACCGAAACACGCGACACTCATTTTTCAGATTTTGATCCGGCCACGACGACCCCCAAATCACAATCGGGTGGACTAGAAAACAAATTAAGGTCGAATCGCGTCTATACTTGTTTGTAGGGGAACATTAGGTCTCGGGCTTCATTTCAGAAGAAAATGATCTTTTTTCAGACGAGGAAGGAGCACAGAAGATTGAGGAGAAGGAGTGTTCTGATGAGGATTGATTTACGGTTTAATTATACGATGATCGTAATCATGAACAGGATTTTATTCTGTAGATTTCCTTGAAGATTAGTTTACATCACTATCGATCGTTCAATTTTTTTGCTAACCCCCGGGGGTCGGGGGGTCAGTAATCAAGAAACTCGATAACCACTTTTTTTTGAATTTTTTCTGCCACTCATTGCGTGCGGCCATCCCTGTGCTTGCTAGATAGGTCGGTCGATGCGCGCCGATCGACTCCTTCTACGTTACTCTGTTGATATATTTTTTCCTCCATCGATCAGAGACCTCAAAATGCTATATATCAGTAGCATGCTCTAGTCTTTTAAACCCTTCTACAAGGACCACCACCCACGTGCTGCAGCACACTATCCAGGTCACTTGCCTAAGAGCTTTTGGGACATTGATAATTCACCAGTTTCCCAAATTCCTGGCTCTTTCCTGCCGTTTTTGCACGCTCTTCTCCCACGAATATGATGGGGAGCTCAGTCAATAGTAATCCCAATCCGGGCCCTGCTAATGCTGCTGTAGCCGCTGCGTCAGCGGCCGCTGCTACCGCTGCATCTTCTAACTCGCCTCAAGCATATATGGTCAAACTTGTCAACAGTATTCAGCCTCCACCGGGGATGACAAAGCAGCAAAGATTACAGCAGATGATTCACAACGGCGAGCTGAAAAGAGAAGACATTGTTTTGCTTCAGCGCCATCAGCAGATGATCAAGCAGCAGCAGGCACAGGCGCTTGCTCGCCAATCGCAATCGCAGCATGTTCAAGTAAAGCCTGAGAACGCCTCTTTGGGCTCTGTTTCTTCAGGAGGTCCCGTTAACCAAGTCCAGCTTCAACAGAACCAGACTCAGAGTCAGCATGTCCAACAGCAGCCGTTGAACCAGAAAAGAGTAGCTCAGGAGAAACAGCCGGCCGTGAATCAGCGAAGTTTTCTGGGCTTGAGTCAGGAGCAACTCGCTAAACTGACTCCGCAGCAGAGGAAAGTCTTGATGGTCCAACAGCTACGGAAAAGAGCCAAGTCTCAGCGCTTCTATGAAAGCAACGAGGAGATCCTCAAGAAGTTCGAAAACTTCCCTCCCTCATTAGAATTCCATGTACACGAGAACCACTGCCGATTCGGTAATCAGGACGCCATTATACCCAAAAGTTCTGCCACGTTCAAGGAATTTCTTGAGTACGTGGCCAAGGGCGAGATTCCTGAGGCCATGGTTGAGGTCATCAAAGATGGGGGTGTACAGTTGTACGATGGTAGCCTGATATTGAAAGTTTGTGACCACCGCAATCTCATTGAAGTAAAAGAGCCGGAGTCAAAGGACTCAGAGATCCGCTCATCCACACAAGAGCCCCCAATCAAAAGCAGCAAACAAGGGCTGGCAGGACCAGCCGCAAATAGTGACGAGAAGAGGTTGGCAGAGCACCAGCAGCAACAGCCACAAGGAAAGCCAAAGAAGCAGCCTAAAGAATACCGTACAGTACTTCGGTTTGCGCAGTTGGCTCAGTTTGACGATCTTTCATACCAGGCTGACAGCCAGCAGTTTCACGATACGTTTGCGCTTACTTTTGAGAGCGAGTTTCTGACTGCGACTAATAGGAACATCAATTTGCAGCCAATTTTGAATCCCTATCATGCCGACAAGTCTCTAAGGCCTTATGACATGCTGGAGCCTGAGTATGATCCTGAGGCTGACCGTGTGCTGTTTGAACACCGGTCCGATGCGCGTGAGACATCGAATGAGCGACTTAATTACGAAAATTATCCCCACAGGCCTCTCCAGGAGGATCTACCACACACGGACTCGAAATTTGAGCAGCTGATGACAATCTACAGCCGGTCCTTCACGAACAACAACAAGGTATCTGATGCGTCTAATTCTGGAAGCTCGGAGCCTGGCCAGTTTCAGAGACTGCGGTTTGTCGAGATGTGGCGACGCAAAGTGGAACTCATAAAGCAGGCTGCTCTTAATGGTGGTATCAATGGCACTGCTGGTGATCCTAGCATGAACGGCATGTTAGGAGGAATGACCCAACAACAGCGAGCGTTGATTAACCAGGAAAGAATGTTGAACCAACGGCAAAAGGAACAGATGGCTTCTGCTGTAGCAGCGGCAGGCAACAGGCCTAGACAGGAGGTAGCGGAAGTGAGGTCGGGATCGTTTTCCGGAGATGTTTCCAATACAGATGGAGCAAACACTCCTACCGGTGCTGTTGCTGGAGGAAAAACAGATAGAAAGCAGAAGCGGCCTAGAAAACCTACGAAAAAACAACAGGCAGCCGCTGCTGTTGCTGCCGCTACCGCTACCCATTATACGTCTTCTCCACTTTCACAGTCGGAAGAACCTGCAAAGAAGAAAAGAGCGACATACAAGAAAAAGCGAGAACCCTGACCATTTTGTCAGACACGACGAAGATATATTCAGCTATCGATACAGAACTTGAGAACCTCATAAACATACTCCCGGTCGCTCTCATCGAAGATCCACAACCCAAACGTCTCCCCTTTGAAGTCTTTAATAATCACCAGCTTGTCATTTTTCTCCACTATGGCTCCAGACTCCTCATCTTCCAAGTACTTCAATGCCAACAGGCCCAAACTGAAATTCTCTGGCTTCACACGGTTCAGCACTATCACTCCAAACTGGTACAAAGAATCGTCAGCCAGTACATCTTCAACACTCAATGAAGCGTTCTTGTCGAGCTGGGTAGAGTTTCGCGAGTACACAACTAGTGGTCCCTGATAGTCCAGCTTCACCCAATCGTTGAGCTCGGTATCGAACCTGTAAACAACACAGTATGACGACAGATGCAGCAGCTGGTTGATCTTTGGGTCGTATTTCGCCACCACGTTGAATGTCAATGCGTTTCTGTATATTTCCAGGGTATGTTTTTCCGGGATGTCTTCAGGGGTTGTATCTATGTCGCCAACGTCTGAGGTTTCTCCGAATCCGGCCGCGACAGCGGTTTCCGTTTCCGTTCCCGACATATTCTCCTGTTCGATGAAGGCGAGATGCGATGGCGTTTCCGGTTGCGAGCGTGAACGAGTTTTAATGAGGACAGGACAATGCTTTTAATTGAGAAGTACGTTTTCTTTCTGCTTTGTATTATTTTTTTTTGTGTTAAAAAACATTTTGTCATTTCTTTCTCAATATTTTGCTACACTTTAAAAAAAAAACCTATCAATATCAATAATCTAACACATTCTATGTACAAAATACCACTAAAAGTCTATTTATGCTCTTTGTCTTTTGACTCAGCCTTGTCAATGGCTTCAAACTCCTTTTTCCATACCCCGTTTCCATCCACCTCTGTGAACTCACCGAACAATGCCCTAAATACGTCATCGTACCAGTCTGCAGGTACCGCAGTTAGTCCTTCTTTCACATTGTCCGGCAACTCTTTCCAGTCAGAGATATTGTCCTTCGGAAAAATTATAGTCCGGACCCCCGATCTCTTGGCTGCAATTGTCTTCTCTTTCAAGCCCCCAATACGAAGCACCTTTCCTGTCAGTGTGATCTCTCCCGTCATTGCAACGTCAGGCTGTAATTGCTTGTCCAGAGCTAGCGAAAGGAATGAAGACGTGATAGTTATACCTGCAGAAGGCCCGTCTTTGGGTGTAGCTCCCTCGGGACAGTGCAAATGTATCTCGGCCTTCTCAAAGAAACGGTTCTCAGGGTAATGTTTCGTAATATACATCTTTGCAAACGAATAAGCAATCCGCACAGACTCCTTCATCACGTCGCCCAACTGTCCTGTTCTTTCGATCCGAGGAGTGGACTCCTTGTTCAGTGCGTGCTCCAACACAGATTCAATGTACAACGCAGATCCTCCCATCGACGTCCAAGCCAGACCCATAACAACTCCTGGTGGTGTTGTCTCATAAAGACGATCAGCAGTGAACACTGGAGGCCCAACATAATCCTTCAAATTGTCGGGGGTAATCTCCGCATGGTAGTCATCAGGGACTACTATCTGTGGCAGTTCGGCTTCAGGGGTCTCTGCCTCTGTAACCGCCTCTGATTTCTCTGTTTTGGTTCTTTCGGCAGCCTTGCTTTCCTCCTCCTCTTTCTGTTCCTCCTGAATCTCCTCTATTTCATCATCCCCAACGGTCTTCACCACATTCAATGCGGCCTTCCGATAGATTTTCTCAATCTGCTTCTTCAGGTTTCTCACTCCGCTTTCTCTGCAATAGTTTTTGATCAAAGCCTTGACGGTCTCCTCTTTCAAGTCCACGTCCACGTTTTCCAGTCCAGCACTCTTTCTGGCTTCTGGAGCCAAATACTTTTCAGCAATCTTGATTTTTTCATCCTCAATATATCCAGAGATCTCTATAACCTCCATACGATCGAGCAATGGTCCTGGTATCGTGCTCAAGTTGTTCGCAGTACACACAAAAAGAGTCTTGGACAGATCAATTGGAACATCCATATAGTTATCCAAGAAGGAGTTGTTCTGCTCAGGGTCAAGAAGCTCTAACAGAGCAGCAGATGGGTCCCCTCCATTGACACTATGAGTATGAGAGATCTTGTCGATCTCATCAATCAAAATCAGAGGGTTCTCCGTCTGAGTCTTTTTCAGCGCCTGAACAACTCTTCCTGGAATAGCTCCAACATATGTTCTTCTATGTCCCTTGATCTCAGCCACATCACTAAGACCTCCGACTGAGAATCTGTAGAATTTCCGGTTCAGTGCCTTGGCTATAGACTTACCAATAGAAGTCTTACCCACACCTGGAGGGCCCACAAAACAAACAATCTTACCATTTATTTTGCTCAGCAGCTTACCAACAGCAATGAACTCCAAAATCCTATCCTTGACATCTTTGAGACCATAATGATCCTCATCCAAAACAACCTTAGCCTTCTTGATGTTATATTCATCCTTAGATTGTTTTCCCCAAGGAATTTGAGTAAGCCAGTCAAGATAGTTTCTAGTAACCGTGAACTCAGACATCAATGGCTCTAGCGTTTGCAACTTGTTTATCTCGTCATCGTAAACTTTCTTCACATCTTCAGGCATTTTCAGCTCTTTCACTCTCTCATTATATTTGGCAATCAGCTTGTCTCTGCCATCATCAATGCCAAGCTCTTTCTTGATCCATTTTAATTGCTCATTCAAATGGTATTCTCTGTGTCTCTTTGTCATTCTTTCTTCAATATCCTTTTCGATTTTTTTTTGCAATTCCTTGTTCATTAGCTCTTTTTTAAGAACCGTCAAAGCTTTCTCAAGACGTTGTTCAATACTAGCACAATCCAAGATCTCTTGAAGATCTGACTGGTTCCCAGCAGTCACCGCTGCAGCAAAGTCTGCAAGCTTCTCAGGACAGTTGAAGATATCGCTATGTAGCGATGCACTAAAAGTAGCTAGCTGGTCGCTGAATGACTTATTCAAACTCGACATCTCTTTCAAAACTTCCAATATGGCCGCGGTCAGCGAGTTGATGATGGGATCATTCTTCTCGTACTTGTCATCCTCAACATTAGTGACGTTAACGAGCGTGATTGGGTACTTCTTCAAAAACGCCGTAGGATTGTCTTCCTCGTCCTCCTCAACGATGATCTCATCCTCTGAGGCTTTGATAATTTCTGAAGGCTCCAATCTGGTTTTAGGCTCATCCCCTTCCTTCTCACCTGTTATCCCTTCGATTATCTGTTTCCGTGACTTCGTGTTTGTATCTGTTGGTTTCTCAACATGAGCTTTCACCGTTGAGACAGGTTCTCCGTCCTCTTCTGGAGGGAATATTTCATCAATCCTGATTCTCTTATGTGGATAGAGCACCGTTGTGAGAGTCTCAATACCTGTCTCGTTGTCCTTGGTATAAACGTTGGATGTTATCTGTGCCAAAACACCTGTATCATAAACCTGATCCCGCGAATGAATAATGTCGCTTTCCATGTTCTCGTCCTTGAACAGAAAACACCCAATGAATGGATACTGTCTGTCAAGTGACTCCTTTATTGCCTTGATAACATTGACGTCGGAAATTATCACGGCCTTGTAAAAGCCGGGAAACAGTGGACGTCTGGAGATAGGTAACGCAATGATCTGTGGGTATACCTCAGGGAGCTCCACCACTGCAGGAGATTTGACCTTGGGCCTCTGTGGTGGAGGAGGAGCCACTTTGGAGCCCGAATCGTCTCCTGAAGAAGGGGGGGCTCCTGCTCCTGTTCCTACCCCTGCGGCCCCTGAGCCTGAAGCTGTAGAAGACCCAGATTCTTTAGATGTGGCCGAAGGCTTCTCGGAGTCCCTGGTAGGCTTCTGGGGGGTTGTGTCTGGCGCGGAATCATCCTCCTGTTTGTCTTTGTCAGACTCCGGTTCCTCGGAACCCGATTTGTTGCTGCTGTCCGCAGGGGGGTCATTTTTCTTGGATTTCATGAGCTTCGAGAGCTCCATAGAGGAGTTTAAGAGAGGATTCACAGAAGTCACCCCTGAGACAGTGTCGTGAAACGAGTACGCCGGATATATTGAGGTGATCGGTATTCTAGGAGCCTGAGAAGCCATATGCCGACTAAAAGTCCCAACCATCCGCTCAATGGCGGTCTTCGCCGTGCTCCCTCTTGGGATCCGGCTCGTTCTCATCCTTGTGCAGAACGTGTACATGATGGAGACACCAAATCTTGTAGAGGTTCTGAATGCAGCCTCTGCTAGTGAGAAACTTGGTCCAATGCCGTTATTTCCGCTCACGTACCGGTTATACGCTTGAATAAGCAGAAGTAGATGGCCGTTCAAAGGATCTGTTTCTATTATCTTTTTTGCCACTTAGCAAAATGCTCAGTTTTTTCATATATACACACACTGACTGAGCTTTGTAATAGCATAGTGTTATATAAATCGAGTTGGAGTATTGTGTCAGCCACTACTTCGGGCTGTGTAACTTACAAACCACACAGCTCTTCAAGTTCTACCTATAGAGAGATTGCATAACAAACGCATCAAACGAGGCTACCATCGAGATGGCCAGAAAGCATACGTTGGCAGACGCGCCAGGCTAGGCATTTGGGCGGTCACAAACGAGGGAGGGGTGTTTAGTCCTTTGGACCGATCATCTTCTCCGGTCTGACCCATTCATCGAATTCGGCCTCCGTCAGAACTCCGAGCTCCAACGCAGACTGTTTCAAAGTAAGGCCCTTCTTGTGGGCGTTCTTAGCCGTCTTGGAAGCAGCATCGTACCCGATTTTCGGGTTCAGGGCGGTCACTAACATCAGCGATTCGTGTAGCAACTGCTCGATCCGGTCCTTGTTGGCCTTAATGCCCTCGACACAGTGGATTCTGAACGAGTTGGATCCGTCGGCGAGCAATCTGATGGACGACAAGAGGTTGGAGATCAGCACTGGCTTGAAAACGTTCAGTTCGAACTGGCCTGAAGCTCCAGCGAATGTGATGGTGGAGTGGTTTCCGAACACCTGGGTGCACACCATGGTGAGAGCCTCATTCTGAGTAGGGTTGACCTTTCCGGGCATGATGGACGAGCCGGGCTCGTTCTCGGGCAGCGCCAGCTCTCCGTAACCGCAACGAGGACCAGATCCCAGGTATCTGATATCGTTGGCGATCTTGTACAGCGAGACAGCGAGTGTGTTGAGAGCGCCAGAAGCCTCAACGACAGCATCGTGAGCAGCAAGAGCCTCAAACTTGTTGGGAGCCGTGTAGAACTGCAGACCCGTCAGCTTCGTGACCTCAGCAGCAACCTTCTCTGCAAAACCCTTCTTGGTGTTGAGCCCCGTACCAACGGCGGTCCCTCCCTGAGCCAGGAATCTCAGGTTCTCCAAGCTGTGTTCCACTCTGGCAATACCATTGGTCAATTGTTGGACATAGCCCGAAAACTCCTGGCCCAGAGTCAACGGAGTTGCGTCCTGAAGATGTGTTCTACCGATTTTGATGATGTCTGCAAACTCTTCCGATTTTTTCTGCAAAGCGTCTCTGAGACCTGTGAGTTCAGGTAGGAGGTGGTTGGAAATCTCAGTCACGGCAGCAATGTGCATCACCGTAGGAAAAGTATCGTTGGAAGACTGTGACATGTTCACGTGATCGTTGGGGTGGACAGGGTTCTTGGATCCCAGCTGGCCACCCAGAATCTCAATGGCTCGGTTGGAAATCACCTCGTTGGCATTCATGTTGGACTGGGTTCCCGATCCAGTCTGGAAAACAACCAAAGGGAAGTGGTCAAGAAGCTTTCCTTCGGCCACTTCGGTTGCCGCCTGCTTGATAGCTTCCGCTAGCTTTGGGTCCAACACACCCAGCTCCGCGTTGGCTGTGGCCGCAGCCTTCTTCAACACTCCGAAAGCGTGGATCACCGGAGGAGGCATTCTCTCTCTAGAACCACCAATCTTGAAGTTCTGGAACGATCTCTGGGTCTGGGCTCCCCAGTACTTGTCGTCAGCCACTTCGAGGTCTCCGAACGCATCTTTCTCGATTCTGAATACCTTGGAAGTGCTGGAAAACGCTCTCTGTGCACCTCTAACTGTCTTTGTATTTCTCAACATGGTGTTGTCCTTCTAATGTTATCAATATAGTGGTGAAAAACGCCGGAATTCTGCTGAAGATGTGCTCACCGTAACTGTAGTCAGTAATGCCGCGCAATTGACTCTGCCTGGTGCTGATGATTCGCCTTTAAAGTTGACTCTTCTGTCCTCTCTGGAACCGTTTGTTCATTGGATTTTTCTTTTCTCCAACCTTTCTTTCATTTCACCATTTATACTGTAAAACTTCCGTGACCCGTGTTTCCCCGGGTCATCCCCGATTCCGGCAGCGGCTTGGGGGAAGAAATTTTGTTTTCTTCAGCGGACGTGTCCTAGTTTGTGGACGGAGTGGGGGGGGGGGGGGGGTTTAAACGCAAAGAAAAGAAAAAAAATAACTTTATCCGCTGTTTATGTAAGCATTTACGTGGGCCCGCTTAGTTTGAGACAGGGATCTCTCTCACTTTCTGTCTTCATACTATATAGTACCCTTCGTTCGACCCCACGTAGTATGTTTCAAACAACAGCTCCTCTTCAGTGTCCAGACTGACCACAGACGTCACGCTCACCTCCCCGATTGTGTCGTCCTTTTCCACCGGTTTAGACGTAGAAAACACAAGCTCCATCGGGAATAGCGCTTCTTCATCGTCTACTCCATGACACAAAATCTCAAACGAGCCTGAACCATGCTCGACCAGGTTAGACAGCTTCACCAGAATCCCCTCGTCAATAGGTTCCAGCACCACGTTGTCGTTATCGCTCGATTCGATAGTGGCTTCAGAAATCGGAATCAGAAGGCTCGCCTCCTCGAGTTGTTTAGATGCTAGTGTCTCGTACTCAAAGGTCAAGTTCACGCTGCCATCCTCGTTGTTATTCACCCAGGTGGTCAGTACAATTGGAAGAAGCACGTTAGTGTCTTCTGCCTGAGAACTTTTTGGAACAGACTTCCATCTCAAAACACCCAGAGACTGGTCGTTGGATGGAAAATGCTTGGTCTGATCTTTTAGTCCAATCACACTGGATGAATTGAATAGTGCCTTATCCACGTTAGGGTGGGTTTTGAACTGAGTTGATTCGTCTGTCTTGGTATTGAGCTGTAGATTGATCACAGAGTGTGCCAAAGAGGGGTCATTGACCCTCAACTGTAAGTCTCCTTTCACTTCGGCCACCGAAATCGCACCTTCTCGAGTGATCTGCGTGCTGAACTTCTCGTTGATGGTTATCAAAATGCCCTTGTTCTCGGTCTTCTCTTTCAGAGGCGCCTCAACAGCAGCTGGTCTATGTGAAGCCTCAGAACGCTGTGGAGCAGGAGACGAAACGAGAAGAGGCTGCGAGTCTCCACCAAGCTGGCTAGCTTTCTTGCCCAACTGGAGTCCCCCCCGTCTTGGTGGCGCCTTCGCAAACGGCTTAGCAGCCTCCTGTTCCCGATAGCTCTGCACGGGCTCAGGCTGGACTGGGGGCTGATATGAAGGTTGAATGAAGTTTTGAGACTGCTGGAACTCATAGGATTCCATGTTCTTTCTCATCATCTCTTTTCTTTGTATCTCTTTAGCCCGTCTCTTTCTCTCCTCAGTAGCCTCCAGCTCCTTGTTTCTCTCAATGATCTCCTGAATCTTCTCCTCATGAGACTCCATTTCCAGGAACGTGATTATCTGTGTTAGCGAAAGGTTTTCCCTATAGCCTAGATTGATTATCTCATCAAAAGCATTTAGAGTCTCGAAACACTTATCGAAAATCTCCCGTTCATCAATCGTCCGCAAAAGAGACGTGATGGTCTGTGTAAACAGGTGCAGCGTATCAATATCCTGCAAGATATTCGAGTGCTTGTTTGTTATAAGGACAACGTAGAACTCCTCCAACGGCTGATAAACGTATCTAACATTTTCGTCCTCCACAGATGTATGCTGATTCTTTGTCGAGTCAGAGAGCAGAGTTGGAAATGACGCCAAAAGTGACGTTACATGCTCCTTATTGAGGTCCCTGAATTGTCTAGATAGAATGGCCTTACCTCCGCGGGTGCAAATGGATGCAGCTAAAACAACCATCTTCTTTTATAGATCGGACAACAGCCAGAATATAAACAGACGCGTTTCTTGTTCTACGGTCTATCAGCGTGAGGCCTTTCAGCTTTTTCGTTGATGTTCCGTGATAACGTGGCCTATTGTCTCTTTCGTGAGTGTCTGGACCTCTTATATATTATATATATCTATCTTCTGTTGGACTGTTTAAAACAATTTTCCAGTCTAGTTGTCAACCTGTTCAATTCTCATTTTCGCTGGCATAGGAAACCACACACAGGTGTATTGTCAGATTACGTAACAGCGGCCAAAAAAAATAAAAATAAAATAAAGGGAATTTAGAATTTGCTCAGCGCTCATAACCAGCGGTTTCTTGCATCCTTACACGGCTTGACTTTTCCCGTAGTGCTACAATCGCGTGCGTTTTTTCAGAAGATCTATTATTGTTCTTCCTTCAGTGAACTATTCGGCGCAGCCATGATTGCCGGCGCCCCAGTTGCGTGGTATGTTGTGTACTGACAAGCACCTCAGAACTTTGGCGCGGGGATTGAGAGTGTCGCTGACTGGAGTCTCTGCCATGCTGTACATTTGGATGAAGCCCAAGTGAAACAGATGGGGGCCTTTTTGACAGAGTAAATTAATCAATCCACTCACTTACTTCTCCATCTCTGAAAAAAATCATATGCGAAGTTTCAAGAGTCAGTTGTACAAGACATTGATATGAGAGCACGTGAAGACGCTCCCAAAGTCTAGAGACACCCTCAGGTGACACACAGTAAATGAAAGTGGATTACTATGAGGTTTTGGGGGTCGAAAGTTCCGCAACAGACTCGGAACTGAAGAAAGCGTACCGGAAAAAGGCACTTCTTCTTCACCCTGATAAGAACCCTGATGCACCAGAAGCAGCCACCAAGAAGTTCAATGAGATCAGACTGGCTTACGAGACCCTCAGTGATGCTCAAGAAAGAGCCTGGTATGACTCCCACAAGTATCAGATATTGATGGAAGATGCCGATCGAGAAACATACGAAGAATCAGAAACCGTTTACTCTGCGGGTATCAGCTCTGATGATGTTCAGAAGTATTTGAATGCGGACCTGTACTCCCGTATGGACGATTCGGTACAAGGATTCTACCACGTGGTCAATGTTCTACTTGGGCGAATAGCAAGTGAGGAGGTTGCAGCTGGAAAGAGCCAGAATCTTCCGGGATTCAGTGTCTTCAAGGACGATACCGCTTTTGCTAGTGCCTGTGATGCTAAAGATCTGATGTACCCCAAGTTCGGAAACTCCACGTCGGACTATGGCACCGGAGTGAGGATCTTTTACAAAGTATGGGGCAGCTTTCAGTCTGTGAAACTATTCAACTGGTACGATGAGTATCGTTACTCGAGCGCTCCCGATAGAAGAACTAGACGATTAATGGAAAAGGAAAACAGAAAACTGCGAGATCAGGCACGTAAGGAGTACAATGAGACTGTTCGGAAACTGATAACTTTCATCAAGAAAAGGGATCCACGAGTGAATCCCCAGATGCAGAAGAAGTATGAGCAGGAGCGAATCAAGAAGCAGCAAAATGAAATAAAACTACAGGCCACCAAAGAGCGTCAAGACCAGCATAACCGGAAAAAGAAAAGTCCCCAGAGTCACGAGTATGTCGAACAGAACTGGCAGACTATCGATCCTGTAGAGTTGAATGAGATTGAGGAGAGGCTGGATAAACTGTATGGAGGCGAAGAGCAATTTGCCATTGTTGAAGAGCACGAAGACGGGCAGGATGATCTTTATGAATGCATCATTTGTAACAAAAACTTCAAGAGCGAGAAGCAGTTTCAGGTGCATGAAAGGTCGAAGAAGCATACGAAGCTGTTGAAGAAACTGAAGTGGGAGATGAGGAAGGAGGGCATAGAGCTAGGAATTGATAAGGGAGACTATGTCATTGCTGACAGCGATCCGGATGACGACTTCGCCGACGCGTTTGAAGAGCTCCCAGAAAGTGCTAGTGAGGAGGAGATAGACAGCATTGTTGATGAACATTTGGAAGAGAGTGACGGTTTGGAAGGTACCTCAAGTGACCCAGAAACAACTGAACTGACTCCAGAAGAGTCTGCAAGGGTCGCCGAGCTAGAAGAGGTGATAAATAAGGTTTCAAAGGTTCAGGTGGATTCTGAAGACTCCGATAGCTGGGATGCTAGACCGTCAACGTCTAGAAAGGCGAAAAAGACAACAAAGGCAAGCACGAAGAATGATACCCCTGTTTCCAAGACCGCTGGAAAGACCGAACAATGCACAGTCTGCGGAGAGGTTTTCAAGAGCAGAAACAAGCTTTTCCAGCATGTTAACAGCACAGGCCACGCTTCTGCTCCTGTGACTCAAAACAAGTCGAAGAAGCGACGTTGAGGGGCGAGATAGACATTCTTGGCTTATATAGAGCCATACATACCTTCTGATTGTATAAGATCAGATCATCAAGTACGGAATTGCTGTGCCACATATGTTTTTTTGCTCCTCTGTGTGGCTGATTTGTGGCACAGCTTGTACTATAATATTAACAACGTTATTTTATTTATTATCGGTAAACTTTAGGTGCAGACATGTCGCTAAAAAAAACAAAAAAAATATTTATCTGAAAGTTGAGTCAAACAGAGAACAGTAAACGTCTACTTCTTTTAGAGCAACCACAAGGAAATAGACACGAAACCGGTCTTCTGGCGTTGATCTTGGAAACTCTGTGGCGCAGTCGTTGTGTCAATGAGGCTGTGCTACGCTCAGCGCGGGCTTGTGAATCGGCTATGCGGCTCGAGATCAAAGATAAGCAGATCGAGGATACACTATTCTTCCCTTCAAGAAGACCTCGATAAGGCGAATAGTAAGCATTTGAAGCTGGAAATTCACTATGACGCGTCTGATGTTCAGATCGATGAGGATGCACAGGTAGAGTTGGCGCAGAACGCGTCAGAAAACGTGCTGGATGGCGAGCGAGAAATCAGGCACGAATCGACTATGAAATCAAGCCAAGAACAGGTCGATAGCGCTATTGAACAATTTCTTCAGTTCGACACGGTTCGAAAGGACGACTCCCTACCCAAGAAGCAGGAATCACAAGCTGAGTCTGTCGAGCACCAGTATGATTATATTGCAAGAATTCTAACCGGTGATGAGAGTAGCTCAGTGCTGCCTTACACTGGTTTCAAGAAAGATCTCAAGAGCCCATATCAGCAGCTGAGTTTTTCCAGCCATCAAAAGCCTGGAAGCGCAAGACTCTCAGTCACTAAAATTCTGCCCGGAAGCTGGTGTGAGCTGCAGAAGGTGTTCCGCTTGTATGGAAATATTGAACAGGCGGTGACTGGCGCAATGACTAGAGGAAAAGAGCAGCATTTGCAGTATGAGGTGGAAACCCATCCACAGCACCATCTCAAGCTAGATTTGGATGGTGAGGCTCGTGAGGTTGTTTTGGACCGCACCTTGGTGCTTTCAGAGTCAGACAGAGACGCTCGTCCGGTTGCAGAATCGGTGGCCACCAACGCTTTAGGGGATAACAAAGAGTTCAGCGCAGCTCTTCGAGAGCTGACAAAACTGCTGAGTCACGAAAACTCAGGGGAAACTCTTACTTCTGGGCAGCAGTTGGCTATATCGTGGTCAAGATGCGTACTGAGACTGACACAACTGTTTCTTTTCGGGGAATGCAGGGAAATATTAGTGCATGCAATGTATGATTCCGTGAATAGAACTTTAGTTGTTCCTGGGCTGTCTGCAGCCAATGACCTCCTCTCAAGTGACATAGGTGAAGACAACAGTCATCTAATTGTTATCAGCGGCATAATAGACCACCTTGTCTTGGAGAGCGGGTCTGTTGAGGGAGTCTTTGAAAACTACCAGAAGGAACTCAAGGAAGCAATAACAGATCCCCTATCGCTCTCGGATCTAATCCCAAAAATCAAGCAGGTGTCGAGGTCATGGTGTGATAAAGACGATCCTTTTCTATACCTCAAAGTGAAAGACCTCAAAACAAGAGCATCCAAGTCCCTCCCGCATCCCAAGACCCAGGTGAACTCGAAAAACCAGATCGGCATGTATCGCAGATTTCTAGGCATTCTGTCTGAGGACCCGGCACTTTCCTATAGAATGCTACTTCTGAATCTGACCAAGAGAGGTATTTCGTCCGCCACTCTCTTGTCACCATCGCTCATTGTTTACTTGATGTTGAGTAACAAGTACCTCATAGAGGACTTCATACAGCTGCAAAAGGGCCACATACCCAGCTTCCCTTTGCTCAGTTCCAAATATCCAGCTACGGATTTCTCCCTGGAATCGCTGGAACCCATATTGGATAGTTCTGATGACATCTCGAGCCTAGTCAAGGCCAACATCCCACAACAACTGTTTCGGGGACCGTGGAAGATAGCGCCCACTTTCGAGCTATTGGCGTTCCGAATGTCTCAGCTGTATGGACTGGCAAATAGCTTTTTATCGACTTCTTCTGCTGTGGAATATTCGGTCAAAGGCTCTATATATTCGCAGGTTAACTATACCTATGATGAACAATACACAGACTGGTGTATCAACAAAGGAATGGAGCTATGGTTAGGAAAAAGGGCTCCATTCCATCCGCAGTTCAAGGTGGCATGCAACCAGTGCGAGTTCTCACAGCAATGCGGCTGGTACCTGGATGTTGTGCAGAGGTAATGTTGACCACCCTCTCTGGGTTTCATATATGTGACTCACCGTGGATGGTGCCACTAGGCAGGCATCGTCCAAACTTCCTTCGCGATTCTGCTTCAAGCTGCAGTTTCATTCGCTCTGATAAAGTAAAATATACGTCTCTTCGTACTGGATCAAGAGAGTCTGGTCGGTCGGACTCCTTTAAATCTCTAACTTCGCTGGTCTCAAGCAGGCCTACTAGCGGCTCGGCCAGCGGCGACCGGCTGTCCAGGTCGGAAAACTCACTGCTGTCGCTGTTAGTGCCAGCGATGCTGGATTGCCTGGTGCTTCTTTGCGTTCGCTGTTGCTCTAAAAGAGAGACTTGGTACTCCAGGATTTCTCGCTGTCTCTCCATGGACCTGAAGTTTCTGAACAGCTCATCAAACGATAGGTTGAGTCCGCTTTCGGAACCGGGCTCCACACTGTTCATGCTGTAGTGCGAAAGCTGGGGATTGTTGCCACCTGCGAGTCTCCTGTTTCTCCGTCTGAGCCGGCTCCGTTCGAGAAACTGCAACGGACTCCCCGAGTCGTTCACCACAAATGCAGGGTTGGTGAACCGGATGTAGGGTCTATTGAACCTGTTTCGATCGGAACTGGTAGCAGCAGTATCAGATCCGGTAGACGGTCTCTGGCGATGTGTCCAGTCAGAAGAAAATGGGTCTCTGACAGAGCTCCGGCGCATAAGAACTCCATTGGCTCTGGCCTGGCGGTCCGAAGTGTTGATCGGGGGCAGTATGTTGGAAATCATAGACTGCGAAAGGGGCCTGCGTAAAACAGGGCGGTCGCTCGACCTGTTGAGACTGGACATGGAGTCCTGGTTGCTTTCCCTAATGATCAGGAGCCTTTGCTGGGTATCTGTTGCAGGATCCGGTAGAGACGCTGAGGCACACGCTGTACTGGAAGAGGTTCGTTGACGCTTGTGATGACTGTCTGGGGGATCAAGATCACGATATCGGAGTCCCATTTCGGACGGTTGTAGTGGATCACTGTTTGAGGGGGGGAGAACGGGTTGGAAATTGGCTCTAGAAGCGCTGGAAAAAGTGTATTGTTGATGTTCGATCCTGCCGGCACAAAATTGGGGTTATGACAGTGTTACGTAAAAGAGCTGTCTGTAGAGATCCGAGGCCGGAACGCTGTAGATGTCATAGATTGTGTCTATCTTTACTCATATATTATTAGTAAAATTAATTATAACCGTATGATTTATAGCCATCCTCTTTTTTTTGTATATACGCTTTTGGCGCTTAGGTAATCGACAAATACATTTTGACTATGAATAGTATCTCTCTATAAGCTCTATCTCACCATCAAAGCAGCAAGAAAACGAGCCCCACAAGAAGTCCCACAACTCCGGAGAACGCCTCTGTTCTTAATGCTCCGCTTCCTAGTGAAATGGATGGCACAGACGAAGCAGAAGATGCAACGGTCGAAGAAACCGCAGGCACCACAGAGCTTGTAGTCTGCTTCGTTAGTGTAGTGTAAGTGGTCAGTACCACAGGCACACTAGAAATGCTGGAAGTGTATACTATGGTGCTGATGGAGGGGGTTCCTTGGATAGGAAGGGACACAACGGATGATGGCATTAGAACGACGGTTGTCTCAGGAGCTTTTGTAGAGGCAGCGCTCGATAGCGGACAGTCTGTAGTATAAACAGTAGTGAAGCCATTGACAACTGTAGTTAGGGTAGTGAGCGAGCTCAAGGAAGCTGGGGAGCCAGAGGAACTTGGAGAACCCGGGGAACTTGGAGTACCTGAGGAACTCAAAGAACTTGAGATGGTATGAGAAGTGCTGTCAGGTGCTTTGGTTGAAGCAGTCGTTGACAGAGGACAAACTGTAGTATAGACCGTAGTGAGGCCATTGAAAACTGTAGTTATGGTTGTAAGAGATGTGGATGAAGTATGCGATACTGGCGAGTCTGATGAGATTGTAGATACTGTGGTTGGAGACACAGAGCAGGCGGAGCAGCTTGTGGAAATCGTCGTTCTCAAAGTTGAGGTCAGAGTTGAGACTGTGGTTATCTCAGATGAGGTTGAAGATGAGATTGAGATTGGCGAAGCAGATGTCAAAGATGAAACTGGTGAAGCAGATGTCAAAGATGAAACTGGTGAAGCAGATGTCAAAGATGAAACTGGCGAAGCAGATGTCAAAGATGAAACTGGCGAAGCAGATGTCAAAGATGAAACTGGCGAAGCAGATGTCAAAGATGAAACTGGCGAAGCAGATGTCAAAGATGAAACTGGCGAAGCAGATGTCAAAGATGAAACTGGCGAAGCAGATGTCAAAGACGAAACGGATGAGACTGTGGTTGAAGAGGGAGTCACTGTTGTTGTGGAAGTTATTGTGGCCGTGGTTGATGAAGCAGTCACTGTCACTGTGTGAGCTGAACCTTTGGAGCTGGTCACTCCTGTGCTTGCTGCAGATCCCAAAGGACAGTATGTGGTAATCACCGTAGAAACACCAGAGATGACAGTTGTGTATGAAGACACAATCTCGCTGGTAACGTATGTAGAGCATTTCTGCTGAGAACAACTGGTTAGCGTGAGAGTAGTTGTGGAACCTGCGGCAGCGGAGGATGATGTAGCTCCAGTAGCAAATGATGTAGTTCCTGCTGCAGCAGATGATGACGTTGTTCCAGCAACGGAAGAAGAAGTTGTTCCAGCAGCAGATGAGGAAGTTGTTCCAGCAGCAGATGAGGACGTTGTTCCAGCGGTAACAGAAGACGTTGTTCCAACAGCAGATGAAGACGTTGTTCCAGCAGCAGAAGACGTCGTTCCAGCAGCCGATGAAGACGTTGTTCCAGCGGCAACAGAAGACGTTGTTCCAACAGCCGATGAAGACGTCGTTCCAGCGGCAGCAGAAGACGTTGTTCCAACAGCTGGTGCAGAAGTTGAGACTGCGACTGAAGAAGCAGAGCTCGAGAGGGGACAGTAGGTGGTCACCACAGTCACCACACCGGATATGGTGGAGGTATAAGAAGAAGCAACCCGTGTTGTTTGGAAAGTCGAACATTTTCCTGCTGAGCACGATGTGATAGTCCGGGTTGTTGTCTCTGGTGCCGAGGACGATGAATTAACAATAGTTTTGGTGAGGTAAAAGATTGTTTCTTGTCCTGACTCCGAGGTGACGTAGACTGCAAAAGAGCAGGAATAAGTCCCAAAGAACTCGTTAACAACCAGTGGAACAGAGAACTTGAGATATTCTGCAGTAAAAGTAGCATCAAACGTGATATCTAGTTCTGTTGAAGTAGAAAGATCGCTTATACCGGATGTAATCGAGGTGAGTGACGATAAAGCGCCACTAGACACACTGCAAGAGCCTGACTGGAACGATATTCCTTGAGAGCATTCCAGCGATAGAATCTCCACCTTCACTAGTGACAGCGCACTCTGAGGAACAAACAATTCAACAACTGGCTGTCCGTTATTCCACGACCCATCGACAAAAGGCTCAGTAGAAGATGTAGGCGTAGAAGCGGAAGTTGAAAGTGGCTTCACCGTAGTGGCCACAGATACCAAACCATCTGAAAGCGTCGTTGCGTAAGTGGCTACCAGTTCGGTGGTAGTTAACTGCGAGCATGAACTAAGCGAATAATCACAATCCTGGTATATCGAGGTGGTTGTAATATAGGAAAAGTCCGTTGTTGTGGCGTCCGTGGACTGCGTAGCGGTTGGTGTCAAGTACTGATCGACGTAATCATCACTCTGTGTCGTTAAAGCAGAGCTTTGAAGCGTCACACGAGTGGTGGCAGTAACTGTTATATCGGTGGTACAGGACGTCTCTGTAGTAGACGAAGTGTTCCAGTACACTGGTTGTCGTATCTGAAAATCAAGACCATACACTTGTGAAGTTGAAAGAGTAGCACATAAAAGAGCGCTTAACGAGTGACTTAACTTCATCTTGCAATTTGGTGTTGATCTTCAAGAGCAAAACCCCCAATTCCTGCTCTCCATGTAGCACTATATATACTTGTCTCAGCCACCCAAAACCAAAACATCACTGCAGCAACGCCACGCCATATGTTCAGCCTGATACAGAATGCCCCTACTATCAAACCATCCTAACACAATGCGACCAGTCACCTGCGTCGTCAGTCGTCCCCACACATATCCCAGCCTTTCTGTAGAATGGCTGGTTTGATCCGATACTCTTTTTCAATGTAGCAATTCTCCGTCAGATCTGTATTGGATTGGGTACACGACCTTATGATCTCATGATCCGTTAGATTCCTCAGCATCCCCTCAAAACAGTTTGGACAAAGTCGCAGAAACACTGGTATCATGAATCAGCACACCAATCGCTGCAGATCTGTGTTAGCATGACTCAGTGGTTCGGCCTTCCCTTGTTCACGTTTAATTCAGATCATACACAACTGATCTGAAAAATTCGTACGTGCAAGACCCAATCTTCTCTTTGAGCCAAGCCATTCACGATGTCTTTGGATCTATATCGTCTGGTGCAGGGGTGTTTTGGTGGGATATTTCAATGTGTTAGGATCTGTCAAATATGTCGTCTCCTTCATAAATCTCTTCATCGTCGTCTTCGTCATCTTCCCCTTCATCAGAGTCTTCCTCTTCTTGTGATGCATCCAGATCGTTATCGCTGTATGCGTCCAGATCAGCTTGAGAACCCGAATCTGCGCTATCGTCGACATCGTAAACCTCGTCGCTCAAGTTCAGAAGCATGTTGGTCAATGTCTCGCCCTTCAGGTTTGTGTTCTTCCCGACAACGTACGATCCTTCGACATTGCAATTCACTAGTCTCGAGCCCTCCTCAACCTTGGCACTTTGTCCGAGAATACAATTCTCCAATGTAGTACCATCCTCTACTGTCACATTATCCAAAAGAACACACCCAGTAATCCTGCATCGGCTACCCACTTTACAGCCGTGGCCAACAACTGTTCTCTTTACGCTTGTTCTTTCACCCAGTTCTGTATTCTCGCCGATCATTGAGTCTGCACCAATCGTGGCTGCATTTTTCTTAATCTCTCTTGGCTTCTGTGAACCGTTGACCGAGGCACTCTTGGAAAGGGAGATCGAAGATATGACAGCATTACCTTCCCGAGCCTTTTGTTTTAAAAAGTAACGGTTACCTTCCATGTAAATGGGCAAGTTATTGCATCGTGCGAACGTGGACTTGTCAGGAAGAATGAACAGGCCTACTGTCTCCTTTGCTGAAGAGTGCTTCCAAGACCTTCTTGCCAGCTCCCGCTTTATTTTCACAGCAGCCTTGTTTGACGGTATTCCCTCTTCACCACTATGCATGATGTCCAGCACTCTGGAATCTCCGAAGAATATAAACGCATCCAAAAGCTTAGTAGAAACTTGGGTGTTTGGGTACCGCCATAAAAGTTGTGTTCTCACCTTCAGAAACTTGGAGAATGAGACAAATGACTGGCTGTAGAGATCCAAAAGAACGGGATTTTCATCCTGGAGCTCTGAATATAGAGTGTAGTTGGCCTTCAGCTGCTTGTTGCTGTCAACATTATCAAAATTATTATTATAGCACACAGTCAGACCTATATTTTCATCGGTGGATCCTCTATACACTTCAATCAGCACCTGAGGTGGAATGTCAGTGATGAAATCACACGGAAGTAGCACGAAATGTGATGTATCTTTGAGAATGATGTCTTTGAACTGGTTTAGAACCATGCCTGTAGTTGAGGCATCAGATCCAATGCAACTGATGCTGCTCAATAAATTAAGATCAGAGCCTCTCTCTTCTTTGTATCCTCTCAAGAACCCTGATATCTGAGCCAAAGAACTATTTTCAGTGAATACAGTAACCTTTTTGAAAGGAGCAGCATCACACCACTCTAAGACGTGTTGTAACATGGGCTTATTGGCTATGGGTAGGAGGGCTTTCGGGACTCCCGTTTCTTTCACTCCTGAAATCGGCGAGAGAGTAGTACCCTTCCCGCAACAAATCACCGCATGAAACTCCATATTTTATATAGCTCAATGGTTGCTTTCTGGTATTTTAAGCTCGATTCCAGTTGAGTCTTGGTTGTTAGATTGAGCTCCATGACTCTATCTCCCTTACACTCTTTTGTATCTACCTTGAAGAATAAGAAGGTTGACAAGAAAAAAATTCTTGCAGGGCTCGTAACCAACCATATTATAACTTGGAGAGTGTTATTTCTCCAAATTATCGATGGTTTTTATTTTGCCACTGGGTAAAGAGAGTATATTAGGTGCAGATCTCACTTTATAAGGTCTCTTTGAGTAGCAGGACGCTTCATACATAAGTCAGAAGTTCTACACTACTAAGCACCCCATTATGAGCGAAGAGAATGATCCACTTTTAGCTGCATTGGACGAGAACAACCAGGAGGCTACATCACAAGAGGGAGACGCTACTACTCAAACAGGTGGAGACACTGGCTCCAGTAATGAGGAGCCAGAGCTGTCAAGTGCCGCCCGTGAAGAAGCTCTTAGAGCTAGAGCTTTGAAATCCCTGAAAGAGAAGCTGGTTGAACATAGCAATTGGGAGTCAAGACTGAAAGAGGCTAGACTTGCGATACGCGATCTGGAAAAGCGGTATGCTAAGACGGAAGATGGAATCAAGGCCCTACAGAGTATTGGCCAGATTATTGGGGAGGTGTTGAAGCAGCTTGACGATGAGAGGTTCATAGTGAAGGCATCTTCCGGTCCGAGATATATTGTTGGATGCAGATCGACGATCAAGAGAGAAAAACTCAAGAAAGGCGTCAGAGTTGCATTGGACATGACTACATTAACGATCATGAGAATTTTGCCAAGAGAGGTCGACCCTCTAGTTTACAATATGACGAGCTTTGAACCGGGCGAGATTTCGTTTAGTGGGATTGGAGGATTGACAGAACAAGTTCGCGAGCTTCGAGAAGTGATTGAACTGCCGTTGAAAAACCCAGAGTTATTTTTGAGAGTAGGGATCAAGCCTCCAAAAGGAGTGCTGCTCTATGGGCCTCCAGGTACAGGAAAGACTCTTCTCGCCAAAGCAGTTGCTGCCACTATTGGGGCAAACTTTATCTTTTCGCCTGCCTCGGCGATTGTGGATAAGTACATTGGAGAGTCTGCCAGACTGGTGAGAGAAATGTTCAGCTACGCCAAGGAGCATGAGCCTTGCATCATTTTCATGGATGAGATCGACGCCATTGGAGGTCGTCGGTTCTCGGAGGGAACGTCTGCAGATAGAGAAATCCAAAGAACGCTGATGGAGCTTTTGAATCAAATGGATGGGTTCGATTACTTGGGACAGACAAAGGTGATCATGGCTACAAACAGACCAGATACCCTGGATCCCGCACTTCTGAGAGCAGGAAGACTGGATAGAAAGATTGAGATTCCATTACCCAATGAGAATGGAAGACTCGAGATATTGAAGATTCATACTGCCAACATCAGGAAGCATGGCGAATTGGACTTCGAGGCTCTTGTTAAGATGAGCGATGGGTTCAATGGAGCTGATTTAAGAAACGTAGTAACGGAGGCCGGTTTTTTCGCTATCAGAGAAGACAGGGATTTTATCCTTCAAACTGATTTGATGAAGGCTGTCCGGAAGATGGTGGACAACAAAAAGTTGGAAGGGAAGTTGGAGTACGAGAAGTTGTGACTTTACTTTGGCAGTTTTAATATAGATATGACGGTGCTGGTCCTTGTAGATGTAGTTGAGTTGTATATACATGAAAGAGAGCGAGGCTAGAAGATCAGAGACCCGTTTTTCTTCTTGGGTAAGACTTTGTATTTTGACTTCGTTTTGAGTCTCATAAGTTTAGAGTGTTTGTTTTCTTGAAGTTTGATCTCCCTGGAGGATTTTTCAGCTTGCTTCTTAGCAGCCTTGGCGGCTCTAGACTTTCCGGAAACACGGTCAACATACACCTTGAAATTGACATCTGTTACAGCATTCAGATGACCGGCCACCTTCTCTCCGATAAACTCTAAAACCTCTGGAGATATCTCCTTGATATGAGACTCTCTGATCTGCTGTCTTTCTTTGAACATAGCCTTCTTAGTATCGCTCAAAGGCATCTCTGGGGCAGTCAGGTTGGTGATATCACCTGCCTTCAAGTACTTCTTATCCCACTTGTACGCTCTCTTCATGAGAGGATCTCTGAGAGATTCGTAAGTGAACCCAGCAGCGCTATCGAGCTTCACGCATGAGTTAGTGATATAAGTTCTTTCTTCTGACAACTCTTGCGGGGTAGAGAACTGGCAGTCCTCTTCAGGTTCAGGTCTAGGCCATGGAATGATGATATGCTCGTTGTATTTGATTCTCCGGTATGGCATCAGCTTTTTATAGTCTTCATCATAGTACAGCCCATTGAAGACAAGTCGATCCGCAACAATATCCTTCTCCGAGCCATCCTCGTTCACTATGGTACCCACAACCTTTACTGCACTAGGATGGGTGGTTCGTGGATAATCAATCACGTGAGAGTCCTGGTTGGGTTGCCAAAATGCCTTTGGAACCACAATTTTTCGGGTCTCTGAATGTTCAAGATACAGCCTATTAGAACCCTCGTGAAGAGCGACGACCTTTGTCACGGTGCCTTTGTATTTTCCTTTCGTGACCATCACACGATCCCCAACTTGAACCTTCCACTGGTGGGGCTTAGTGAACTGTTTCTCTTTAGGAACCTCTCTTGCTTCAGGACGAAGAGCTGGAAGTTGTGCACGCTTCGACATTTGTTCAAACATTTTCTGAAGGTAGAACGGAAACCTTTCAAAGTTTCCGCCATACCGTTTGCTGAGATGCCGCAGAGTGGACATTACGTCTTGTGTGGTCTATTGCCTCTGTTTTTATCTGACATTATTCTCTTGGATTGATATCTAAAGTCTCTTCTCGTCGAGTCATGAAAAAATCAGCAAAATCAACAGCCGGAAGAATTTTGCTTTTGCCACGATCGTTTAACGACGCGTCGATAGACTCAATGTTACCCGACCTGTCTGCCAAAGCACCTTGCAGAAAATCACATGCTACAAAGAAAAATAGACGCAGACCGAATTTCTTTGTCGTCCTTGGCTCAAACTCTATGGCTGAGCTAGTTTAACCTCAGTCATTAATATATAATACAGCACTCTCGGCACTGGAAAATACTACCCACTAGTATGTGGTCAGTGTGAGTATACCTTTGAGTGTCTTTTCCAGACTCAATTTGCAGCCGTTAATCTTCCTGTTGTTCTAAAAGAAGCCTGCACTATTGTGGCTGTGTGTGGCGCAGCATTTCATTTCTGCACAATAAAAAAATTACGAACAACGTTATCAAAAATTGGGTAAAAGTTGCTGTTCTGAAACTCTTTATAACCTTTAAAAGCTGCAATAAAACAGCGCACATTGTAACATCAGGTGATATTCCTCTCACACCAAGACCCCGTCTGTTACAACATCTGGTATTAACCGGGAATTCACAAAAACCTAGGTATTTCTAGCCTATTTATTCGTCCCTAAAACCCACGCGAGTTTCCCCCTTCGAGTTATTGCAATCAGTATGTCTTCCGATCAGCCAGCAGAGACAGTGGCCACCCCATCGAACAAAGGAAAGCTCACATCATACTCGTATCAACACGTCACTAGATATCCACTCGTTGCTGACGCAAACACTCTAGTTGACCAGTCTCAAATTCTAAAGGTGCTACATTCTTACTTGTCGTTGGCCGTCAGCAGAGCTGTGGCCTTGATTTCAGGTTTCTCTCTCGCAGTTTCGACGCTCAATTCTATTGATAGACTATTCGATCGGTTTTTGAGCTATCTGGACTCCGCCTTCCCTTTTCTAACCTCTTTGTCCACCGAATCCATCAGCTCCTCCCTCAGTCAGTCTTATACCCAGACCGTCAGCTCCCTTGTTAGAAGGGTGAGATCCTCTTATGCGGACGCTACTTCTTATATCCGGAAGCAGCAGACTAGCCTTCTCAAGTACATCAACGATTCGTACGAGGCACTGCTGGACAGAGTTCTGCCTACCAAGCCCACTGCTGAGCAAGAAGCGCCTTCCTGCGAGCTCGACAGATCCCGGATACTGCTGAGAGGTACGTACGAGAGAGCCCTACCACTTGTGGGGAACGTTACTCGTCTTCCTCAGCACGTTAACAAGGTTTACGTTGATGAAAAAGGCTCTTCTTCTACCCCTGTCGCTCTAGCTAAAACTTCCAGAAGACTTTCAAACGAAGCATTTGAGTCAACCATCAAGCCCGCCTATGAGTCAACTATCAAGCCTGCTGTTGACCGCTTTATTCGTTCCTCGACTCAACAAGCCAATGGATTTGCTGCTGAACAGGAGATATCAGCCTCCATCCCTATTGCTACCTGATTGGTCCCAGAAACACGATCGCTCGTTCCCAGATTCCGTGTTACTAATTTCCCTTTTATTTCTTTGCTACTAACTGTTCTTCAGCTCGTTCATTGTTTCTCTTTGATACCACAGTTGTTCAAATTGTCGTTGCCCCACTGATGTCTTTGCTACGCCACAGATTTTAGCTACATGCACAGCCATCTGCACAGCCACCGTAATTTATTTCCACAACGTCATAATTTTCGGTGTCAAGCGTGTCGGCGAATCGGCACTTTTTTTCTCCCTCTCCCCTCCTTACCATCAAATAATAATTTTTGATTAATTAGTTGTATCAACAACATCGACATTGTATATTTTCAAGAACGTCGTTTCCGGTTACTCAAACTTGTGACAGCTATGATCGGGGAAGAAAGTAGCACGTCTTCTAGCTATTCTTCTCATAGCCCTCCAGTGTAACTGTCTGAATAAGAAATAGCCGAATCTCCATAATTCACAAATCAAAATCTCTATGATGTAATCGTGCATGTACGGCTCAACCGGCTTTTTTTCTTTGCAGCATTTCGCATGCCGGAACTTCTCAAATTAGTACTACTAAGGATACTCCGAATCACCGCCCTACAAGACCGGTCGTTCGGTAGGGCGTCAGTCCCATTTTGGGCAGCGTTCGATGTTGGAGTCAATATCTATTTTTAGATGTACCGCATACTTACAGCCGAGCAAGTCACAGCTACTGCAGAGCCATCTTGGACTTGTCCTTTTATGCTGCAGTCAGAATCGTTCTACCCTGCATACAAAAAAGCACAGGAACACAGTACAAGATATTCGGTTGGTGAGGTCAGCGTGATGCTGGTCCAATATCGTCTGGCTGATCTACATCTCTAACAGCTCAACATTTGTTATCCGATGTTAAAGCCTCGTCGAGTATGAGCGGCTGATTTTGCTAGACCGCCGTCTCTGCAATGCATCGCCCCGTGATCTCACTTAGATCTTATTGACTTGTAAGTTTTTTTTATTGTTGGTTGTGGGGTATCCTGCAATGTATACCGGCCTGACTTGGAAATAGATGCTGACTTCTAATATCTTTTCTTTTGGTCCTTGCTGATCCAACGTCGATCTTCTTCTGCAATAAGCCCTTCTGTAATTGACAGATTAGCATTGACTTTGAAGCGGGTCTGGCTGACGCTGGTTATCCTAAGGACCTTCATTTGTTAGCGTAAAAGAGAAAATCATATACTGATTGCAAGATCTCATATCTAGAAAAGAAACGACTCAAGAAAAAGAAATAAAGCTTCTGCATATAAAATTATCCGGAATAATAGGATATGCTTCTTTTTATGCAGAGAAGGTTTTGTGATGCAGTAGAAAACCCTGCAAACACTGACTCCGGAACAAATAATTGTGAACAATATGCAATGAAGCAAGCCCTATATGCGTGATCTTTTTCAAGGTGATGAAGACCTGAGCTACAGCAGCGAAGGTATAAATTCAACATATCTCGCCCCCTTCGTCCATTTGTGGGTACTCAGCTCTTGGCTGGAAAGTTCTTGCACTAGCTATAATCACAAACAAATCTTGTCATAAGATTAGTCGGTTGATGAATATAATGCTGTCATTTCAAGACAGTTATTATCACCATCCCTCCTCAGACCTCTCTATCTACCATCTGGGTTCTTCCTTATCGTCACGAAGTGAGAAAATGGTAAACAAGAAAGGAGTAAAATCACGGTCCGTACAAGATGATGAGCATCCGAAAGTTCACTTGCCAAGCATCGAGCAGCTGTTTCCACAGCTGTCATCAAGAAGTAGCTCTTCTTCACTTAGTACCCAAGAAGCGCCTCCAATTAACCCTGTTCAGCAGTCGCATATTCTTCCACCGCAAACCGCTCAGACTTACATCACCACGCCCGCAACCGTGTTCTCTGCACCACAGTCGCCATTGACCTATCAACAAATACGCTATTCCACTCCCCCATCACCACGACATTATCTGCAGCCTCAAGTAATGACTTCCAGTCCTTACTTTCCTCTTGATGCACAAAATCTTCCACTACATATCCGACAACAAATCTTGTCAGGAGCAGCAGCACCTCCACTGTTGTTCAATGCCGCACCTACGACTTCCTCTTTCCACAAGCATAGTCGCTCTCCCAGCAGCACCTCAGAACACAGATTCAAGTGTGACATATGTGACAAGTCTTACACTAGAAAGCACAATCTCATATCTCATAAGCTGTCAGCACACGAAAAGGAAAAACTATTCAGCTGTACAGAATGCACGATCAAGTTTAGCAGGTCCTCAGATCTGTCAAGACACATCAAAGAGCAACACTCCTCGAGCGCCAAGCCATTCCTCTGTGGAGGCATCAACGCTGATGGTTCTTCTTGGGGCTGTGGCAAGAGGTTCTATCGCAAAGACCAACTGAAGAGCCATCTGAGCACCAATAAGGCGGAATCCAAATGTCTGCGTAGAAATTCGGGAGTGTTTGTTCAAGCCCTAGGCAATCAAGGCAGCCACGATGGGAGTTCAGTTGTTGGGAAGACTTTTTTTCCTAGTTAGTGCTTTATGGGATCGTTTCAGTATGTATAGTAGGGTTAACCGTTTAGTTCACATGAGTCCTTAGTTTAATTTGTTATAGTGAAAAAGATTAATCGCTAGTCCAAGCTTTTCCAAAAACCCATCCTTCCTGTAAATTCATCTGAAGATCCACCTCCAGCTCGGATGCCCACGACTCAACAAGGGCAGGATTCTTCAAGAAGCTCATTCCTATAAGGCACAAGTCGCAACTTCCGAATTCAATTAGCTCATTCGCCAGTTTTGGATTATTGATCCCGCCGGTGGAAGCCACTAGCGCAGTATTTCCCACCTTCTGCTTTATCCTTCTGGCCATCTCCAGTTTTGAAGGTCCAAAATTACCCAGCTTATTGGATGAAACATCTATGACGTCAACTCCATACTTCACTAAAATATCTGCGAGCTTTACGGAGTCTTGTAGTCTCCAAGAGTTCGGATTCTGCTCATCATGCTCGCTCCCGTCGATACGGCAGAAAACAGCAAACTCTTTACCAAGTTCTTTCTTATATTTGTTAACGCGCTTCAAAAGCTCTACCAGGAATCGCGCTCTGTTCTCAAAGGACCCACCAAACTCGTCTGTTCTCCTGTTGAACGATGGGGAAAGAAACGAGCCAATCAAGTACCCGTGTGCTGCATGAATTTCAACAAAGTCAAAACCGCAGCTCTCGATAGCCGTCCTTATAGAAGCCTCGAACTGGTCCAAAGCACGGTGTATCTGTTCTTTACTCATCTCTTTGGCATGTGGATAATCTCTGTGAGTGGAAACACCATATACTCTGTCTGGCCAACCTCCCTGTTCCTTGGAAGCCAAAAAATCAAACTCTCCATAATAAAGAGGAATACATCCCGCTTTAATTCCCGCATGTGCTAGTTGTACTCCAATCTTCTTCTTTTGCGTATGAACCCAGTCAACAAGCTGCTTCAAGGACTCTGCCTGCTCCTCAGTGTAGATACCCAGGTCATTGTAGGTGATTCGGCCAAAATATTCAACAGCCGTGCTTTCAAGGAGTATGAGTCCTGCCCCTCTACTTGCAAAAGTTCCATAGTGAACAGTATGAAACGTGGTTGCTCTACCCTGATCGGCAGAGTACATACACATTGGAGAGACTCCGATTCGGTTAGGGATTTCCATAGATCCAATTATTAGCGGCTGAAATAAGTGTGGGGCACTTGATATGTCTGAGCGCACTCTTCCGGACTCAGCTGGCTGCTCGGGAGTAAAGTAACTCACTCCTGGAGCTCCACGATTTCTCAATAAACTCAGATCCGGTGACATCCCTTGTGATCCCGTTTGCTTATAGCTTTAGAACTGAGCAGTAGTTAAAGTATCCAATCCACCTTGTGATCACGATATGTACTTCTGCTCCTTTTTTATCATATTGAATATATGTGGTGCACGGATGATGAAGCGTGCCCCCCACTCAGCAGTACTGTACTGTACAGTAAGGTGCTACTTGAAACTCTTGTATTCTCTCAAAAAACAATTCATACCCGCACGTGACTAAAGTCACAAGTTTGATCACCTGTCAGAACAACTTAGAAAAACCGTACGTTATTTTCAGATCGTACTGCTTAAAATGCATGAAACAGTCTGCACGATATTTGTTTTGATTATCTAGGCCGGCTTACGTCAGCCAAGGACTTTTTTCCCCTGCACCGCAAAGTTGATTGAAGGTGTACGGATGTTACAAGCTCAAGACCTAATCGGAATCGCAAAAATAAAATGGGGTGGTGGTGTAGTTTACATAAAACTGCTGACTAGTGGAGGCGTGACTCAACCTAAAGGTACCCGGGCGGTAAAGATCGGTCATCATTTCTCTCAGTCTGACTCCTGACAGCTTTTCCTCGGTATTCTGTTTTCACGCCCCCTTTCCCGCAACCGCTGCGGCCCTTGAGTTGAAATTGCTGAATCATGCTCCAGCCTTCAGAAAGACTCCGAAAGGCCATAATTGACGGTAACAGTTCGATAGTTTGTCGCATATTGAAGAGATACCCAGATCTTTTAGATAATATAGACCCCAAAAACGGGTGGTCCAATCTGCACTATGTGTCGTATTATGATCGGTATGAAATGGCAGACCTCATTCTGCGGCTCATTTCCGCCAGGTCGCACGCTGAGACCCAGGCGTCTCTATTCTCATCCCAAACTCTGAGCTCTGCATCTCTGGCCTACTCTCAGATAACGGCAGAAGACGAAATCAAGCTAACTTTTTCCAAGGACACTGTCATTCATACCGCATGTATGAATAACTCTTATACTACGTTAGAGCTGCTTCTCAACTACTTCAACGTTTGCATAGACCAACGAGGAGATCACGGGTATACGCCGTCTCATGTTTGCTCTCTTCACAACTTCCCCAAATGTCTCCAAATTTTACTAGAAAACGGCGCTTACCCCAATATCCAGGATGATGACAATAACACGCCTTTGCATCTGTCATTGCAGTTTGCATACATGGACTGCGTGGCTCTCTTAGTCAATTATAAAGCGAGCGATGATCCTGAAAACAAGGATGGCTGGAAACCCATCGATGTGGCTTTCAGCTATGAGGTGCAAGCCAAATACCTCGAGATGAAGTCTAGGCCCCCGCTCTTCCAGAACGACACTACATCGATGCAATTGTCTGGGTTTTCTTCCACCAAGCTTGCCTCTCTCAATGCTGCAACCACATCTCTAGCTTCCAGTCTAGCAAATAGCCAACCTGCGAGATTCCCGCTTCCCTCAATAGTACCAAGGAAGTTCTCTGTTTCTTCTGCAACATCAGGAGATGCTGAGCTCCGCCTGTTTGAGAATGGAAGCTCTTCGGCATCGACAGTATCTTCCATAAAGATCACAAGACAGTCTTCTCCTCTATATGGTCTCGCACAGTCCGGATCCAACCGTTCAAGTCTTGTAGATGTTTCAATGAGTGACCTTGCGCCCAAATCCTCCTCTAACAGCAGTTCTACGAAGCTGGCCCGAAAAGCACCTCCCCTATCTACTTCAAGTTTATTGCTTAACACCAACATCAATGGAACCTCCTCATCGCCGAGAAAGTCGCCGTCAATCTCAAACATAGCAGCAACCATATCGCCCTCCTTGGCTGCTAATCCAGCCAACCACTCGCCTGTATCAAAAAGATCTTCGATGAGCCTTCGAACATTCCGCTCCAATTCACAAACATCTGATCACTCCCCAATGAAACAGCCATCACGCATCCAGTCTACCAAAAATACATCTCAATCGTCGCCAAGCAGCTCATCTTTCGACATTGCCTCCCTGAATGGCACCTTGAGCCAAACTGGTTCCTGCATAAGTTCCAGCACCTCAAGAAGGTTCTCGCTCTCTCAAAATCAGTACGTGAGTAAAGACTCGACTTCCGGTCCCTGGCAGCAAGAAGGATACACGTTGAGTCCGGATACCGATGAAGCTACCATCAAGCTGAATGATCTCAAGCTCCAGAATGACAATAGAGTCAAGCTGGGTATAAAGATCAACAGTCTGGCCAGCAAATCTCAGGAAAGCCTTGCAGCTACACTGATTACGGCAGATAATGTACATGGTAACGGTTCTAGCAACACGCACACCGATACTCAAACACAGGGAGTGGTGACTCATGGACCGACCGTTTCTATCCATGAACAGAAATCAAATCTGGGTAGCAGTGCTAAAAGATCCAAACTGCTGAGCATCCCTATCTCCAGCCTGAGAACAAAAAAAAGTAGATAATCTCCCCTCTTCATCGCTTGAAATTTCCATTATATTATGTATTCATTTATTTATTATTTATCCATTCGTCTCCCAGCCTTAGTTACCCGACTATAGCGTTGTAATCAATCTGCGTTATCTTGGCGTTTTGTGCTCGATGCACTGATCCAGTCTCGGAAAGCATCTCCTATAGAAGAGTACTTGTCAAAATTATTGATAACTCGAATAAAGTTGACAACGTAGTCATCCTCGTCGTCTTCAGAATCACCGGCGCTGTGTGAAAACTCTGAATTCCCATCGCTCTCCTCCCGTTCAATTTTATCGTCAAACTGGAAGTTCTCGTCCAATGAGTTCTCAATAAACTCAAGCTTTTTTTCCTCCATCAAATCATGCCTGGTCCGTGTAGCCTGTAAAGCTTCCTTGGCTTCCTTAGACCCTTTACCTTCGCTGCTGCGTTTATCATGCGCAGTCTGCTCCGCCTGTTGAAAGGTGATATCACCGTGGTCTTCTTCCTCGTACTGATCACCAGGCTTCAAGAGTTTGAGCTGCATCGTATTGTAGCTATTGCAATGATCGCATTTCATTCCCAAATAATGGTATGGAACCTTGGACTTACCCCCACAATCCACACACTTTATGACAGCCCTCCAATCCACCATCTCATCCGGCATTTTTGTCTCCAGGATCTCCTTGTCCAACACACGGAACTGCAGCTCCATATTGATTATTGTACGCGAGCAAATCGGACACTTATAGGAATGTTTGGTGAACTCATTATAGCAGCTCTGGTGGATGGGATGCCCGCACAGCATGAACACAACAGTTTTCGCAGAACTGAACATATACTCATCACATATGGGGCAATTCGAGTGTGTGGAGTTTTCTATACATTTGTGGTTTTGGCGTAGCTCAATCGATATGCAAGCATTACAATTCTCGCAATGGAAATAATCTTGGTTCAAACCCAGCCCTAGACGGCAGATTCCGCACTGCTCGCAGTGATATATGTTCTTAAGCGAATCGTTGTCAAATAGCTTGCACCTATCGCAGTAGTACTCGCTCAAACACTCGTTGCAATTGATGCAATACTGCTGTGGGAACTGTGGTGTATTGCAGAACATGCAAAGAATATGTGTAGTCTGGCCACGTTGAAGCTGGTGAGAGGCCACATCCTGGTCGTGACAAAGCCGGCACGTGAACCATCTCTTGCATGTAGAACATTCGATCTTGCAATTTCTTTGATAGTGCTGACACCCTAGGATGTTATCCTCAATACTGAAATAGGTAGGCTCTTTATCTGCAGCAGACAGGACAACCTCGTCATCGTCGTGAGCATTGTCGGGCTCTCCGTAATCCCCCTCATAGTCTTCCTCATCATCATCCCCGTCCTTCTGGTACTTTTTCTTCTCGAAGTAGGACCGCGACATAAGTTTTTGGATTAGGAACCGCTGATCCAGGGGTGCTAAATCCAGGTTGAGGATCTTTTTGATTCTTCTTCGTAAAAATTGCTGGTCACTGAACTGGTCGAAAGTAAGATACGTCAAATGATCGTAGTTCGATAGCCTATCCTCAGCTAAAGAAAGCTTGGACTCGGGCTGCTGTAAAATCTCCACTCCCGTGGGCTCCGATGCAGTTACGAGATCTTCAACAGGATAGTCAATGTTGGAATTGATGACTCCGGTAAGAGACTCGCTCACCTGCATATATATCTTGGCGAACTCATGTTTTTTGTTGTTGATCAGTTCCTCGATGTTGGAGCGGCTGAAATCGAACCCGGGCATCAGAGGTCTTGGAAAGGGATAATGTGGTGAAGTAGACAGCTCGCCGAGTTTTCTCGATAACGCTCCCGAGTTGTAATCGCCAGCAAGCGTAGCTAACTTCGGAAAAGCAGGAAGATGGGGTAAAACGGAGAATGAAGGAAAGCTGAGTTTTCCCACTTGTTCTAAAGCCTCGGTGATGGAATCATCATCGGACTCATCCACAACCGTGTTTAGGTTGTCCTTGCTCTTTTCAACCTCAAAATTCAACATAGTAGCCTGGAAGCCACAACAGAATTCGGAGGAAAAATCAGCAGCCTTCTGTTGCCGGATCTTAGTCCCTTATGTCCTCTGAAAGCCTGGAGTTCCCCCTGGTGTGCTCCGTTATGGAAGAAGGAAAGGCTCTCTTTTCAACAAAGATTGTCTTTTTTTTATACCCACTACGCCCCTGATTAGTGAGAAAAAAGTCCACACATTGTAAAATAAATACAATGAATTTTTATGCATACATAAGGAGATTCTTTGCTGTTGTGAGATAATGCCAGCAGATAAACTAGGAGATACAACAGCAAACCGTATATAACGCAAGGTTCAACTAACTGGTTATCATGGCTTTCACAGACTACATCCGTATCAGCGGATTCAGCGAGGACATGAAGTCCAAAAACTTCAGGTGAGTAAAGCTCTCTCAACTACAAGCAGCCCTTGACACAATGATGGGTAATTGTACACCGAGATATGACTGGCTGGTGTAACACAGTAGTACTAACAACTGAGAACCAGCTTGTATGGCCAATGGGTCGGCATCTTGCTGATTTTCCTATCCGTTGCTCTTGGTATCGCAAACCTATTCCACGCCAATATAGTGCTTGTCTTTGGTATTATAGCGATAGTGCAGGGAGTAGTGTTAGCGTTTGTGGAGGTGCCATTTCTGCTCAAGGTGTTCCGGGTTCCTGACTGGTTCATTCTGGGTGTACAGAAGGTGGATACTAATTACTGGAGGGTGGTTTTCTACGCTTTGAACGCTGTTCTACAATGGCTCAGTCTCACTTGCAAGACCACATCGTTGGTGGCTCTGGCTGCGCTTTTCAGCATTGCTGCTGTTTTTTACGGCCTTGCTGGTGTTCTGAAGCAAGATTTCCACAAGTCAAACGTGGTCGCAAGTGTGGATGTTGCAGAGCTGCCAATCGACGCCCAGATTAGGGAAGCTCTTTGAACAGAGCAGGAAAGTATGTACCAATGACAAAGTAAACGTAAGCTCCATTCTCTATGGTTGACATAAAACTGAATAAACAAAAACAAAAAGAGCCGAATGGAAGGGGAGGAAAGTAGAGAATGATTCGCATTCTATGGAGTGAGCTTGTGTATTTTCTTGAGATGCTGCTTCAAGTTATCGTTTCTGTTGAACCTCTTACCACAGTCAGGCTGAGGACATAGAAACGGTTTCTCTGACGAGTGAGATCTCATGTGGCGCTTGACATGTTCCGGTCGCTGGAATTTGGAGTGGCAAAGAGGACACTCATGTATTTTGCGGGTTTCTTGGTCCGACTTCTTAGTGCGGGATTTGGACCGCGAGGATTGAAGTGGAAGGTCCAGTTTCTTCGGAGGGTTAAGAGTCGTTGAAAGGGGGCGGGACTTCACACCCGCCTTTTGAGGACTTTTGTCCGTCTGCTTTAACGTTTCTGGCTGCCCTGATCCAAGTCCTGGAGTTGAGGACGACGAGGAATTAGGAGGAGTCAAATAGTGTAATCTGGCAGCCTGCAAATGGGTAGATGGTAAAGATTGATGTCCATAATGAAGATGAGGCAATCCTGCAGCAGAAAGTCCAGCAGGGACACGAGCAGTCGCTGCTGCTGCCACTGGTGTTGTAGCCACGGCCGCAGAGTGCGGCTCCAGATCTTTGATCTCCGGTAACTCGCTAATGGAGTATGTGGTGGTCCCATAGATGAAAGAGTTGGTCGACCTGAGAGCAGCAGTCTTAGCTTCCTTTGAAGTCGCGATATCACTAAGGTTCATGGACGATCTGGATCTGGTCAGTCTTGCTCCTGAGTGGAAGTTGGCCACTGGCATGGAGTTTGATCTGATAAGGGTATCGTAAGGAAGAGCTCGATCATTGCTGGCTTCTGGCTCATCCTTAAACGATAGTATCTCAGGATTCAAGGCTTCGACATTGTCTGAGTCAATCATGAGGGGAATGTCGTCAGGGCTTCCTTGAAGAAACTCGGGGTTGATGAAAACGTGAGAGTCGTGGGTATGCACTGCAGTGGTGGCGTCACTTGGTCTTGGGATTTGTAGCTCTGACAGCTTTCCACCGAACTTTTCTTTCATAATCAGTGAGGGCGTGATGAAGTAGGACGACTCCTCCTCATCCTCATCCTCTTCTTCTTCTTCTTCTTCTTCTTCTTCCTCTTCTTCCTCCTGGTCGACCATGCCCTGGTCTCTGGTTCTGAGTTCTCTGCTGTAGTTCTCCACAGCATCCTTGGCCCTTCCTGGGGTTCTGAGAGGTGTGTTCAAAGGGGAATCTGTGAATCCTGGATCGGTCAATAAGTCCCCATGCTGTAACTGCATTTGAAGATCAGTATCCAGGTGTGTCAGCGACACAGAAGTGGAGATTGACTTCTGTTTTCTATGTTTTGTAATCTTCGGAGAGAGAAAGGAAGGAGGAGTATAAAACGGATTCCCATTCATTGGAGATTTTTCCACCAAAGACAAACGAGACTTGGACCTCTGATGGGATGTCCCAAGCACTGTAGGACGGCTTTTAGGTGTAATATGAGACAATTTCTTGGCAGGGGACATCTGTAGAGGCGTAGATGTTAAAGTCAACGAGACCTGACCTGCAGCTGTAGAAGATGAAGATCTTCGTCTTGTCAGATAAGGGCCTGAGCTGGCAGCTGAACCGGAAGAAGACGACGATCTCAGTGGTGTCCTTTGAATATTAGAAAGAGAGCCAATTGAGGTGGACTGATGCATCTGAGTAGGGTTATGAGGCAGAAAGGAATCAACGGAGTAAATAGTGGAGTTAGAGTACGACTCGGGAAGAGCTGAGGGGTATTGGAGAGAATTTTCTCTGTTTGAAGTGGCGGGGACGAGGTCAAGGAGGTCATCTGGGTGAGGGTGTAAGTTAGAGTGACGGGAAATGCCGTGGATATGAGTGGCTAATGCAGCTCCTGGTGAGGTAGAACTGAGGTCCAGAAAATCGTAATTTTCCAGTGACTGGCCAGGAAGAGAATCTGGGAGAACTGGAGAAGAAGAAATGGTAATATTGGAGTTCGAAAAGGACTTGAAAGTGGATCCATTGTTGGGAGGAGGAGATGACGACATCATTGCAAACCAATTGAAGATATCAGTCAGATTCTGAAGCGTTCTAGAAGGTTTCGGAAGGAGATGAGAGCTGGCTAAGGCTGCAGAGCAAATATTTCGGTGGGAAAAAAAAGTCAAACGTGGACGGTGGGACACAGCAACACCGGAACAAGCAGAGTTGGCTGTGTTGGGTGTATGCGCGTAGAGGAAACTAAGCAGACGAATCTGGCAGTGTTGAGCTCGAATCACGCTGATCGCAGAAACAAGGACACAAGCACTTGCTGTGTTATGTCTGTGTGTGAATATCTAAATTTGTAAAAGATAAAGTTGTATCTGTCGCATTTTCTCAGCGCAGATATTGTGACACCACAACTACAGTAGTGTGCAAAATTCCAGCGGGTAGAAATTTTTTCACCGGGGGGGGCAGTCCACTCGGGTCACTGCCGGGAGTCACCAGGGACAACCGACCTTTGGGGGACCGCTACGTGCGGGGGCGTTACAACGGGTGAATACTGTCTAATCAACTGTAGAGGATGCACCATGGCAACCATGGCAACACTGGTTGCTATGGAGCACGCGATGCTACATCAATTCGATGGGAGGGGGCTTCAATACAGCCAGTCTGGCGCACTGGAGGTTGGCCGGTCCCAACATCTTGAGAGCTACGGGGCCGCAGATTCCCACCGAGATGTCCTGGCTCTATACCGTATTCGGGTTCGCGGGTTGATCCTAAGCCGCAGTCCAAGTCTCTCTTCCTGTTGGCCATTTAGCCCCAAAAGAGTAGGTGAAATCTCGCTGTTATGACGCGTGCTAATGTAATTCCTAATCGGGATTAATCACTGAACATTTCGCGTCACATAAAGTGGGGGCATTCTGGCGCATCTTTACTAGGCTTATATTATTGAAAAGAAAAAAATACTTTTTTTAGAAGAGAACATGTTACCCTACTTTAGGTCAAAACTTTTCATTGGCTCATACCCCCATCTTGCAAGCATGGCTATGTCGTCATCCCATCCACTGCACATGGTTGTAAGCATCCGCTCGCCTGTGAAAATAGCGTTCACTCCTGTCTGGAAACACAGCAGCTGCTCCGGTTCCCGCATACTGTATCGTCCAGCTGCAAGACGTATGATTGACTTGGGCATTAATATCCTTGCCGCCCCAATAGTGCGTAGAATAGCTTCGAAATTGATCTTCTTGTACATCTCTGTACCGCCTTTAGTATCCTGGCTGGCCTTCAACTGTTCAGACATCTGCTCAGCCATGGGAGTGCCATCAATAGCCACTAACCGGTTGATTGGGACAGATTCAGGATGCTCTTCTAGCGTGCACAGTGTGTGCAGAAATGAGACATGATCCTGGGGCGTTTCCCCCATCCCCAGAATCCCTCCGCAGCACACTTTGATAGACTTCGTTCTGCGTACATTTTCTAGTGTCTGTAGCCGGTCATCATAACTCCGAGTACTGATCACAGAAGGATAATACTCTCTCGATGTATCGAGGTTATGGTTATATGCTGTGAGGCCCGATTCCGCTAGAATCTGAGCCTGGTCCTGATCAAGCATCCCCAGTGTCACACAAGTCTCCATTCCGAGCTCGTCGTTTATACGCTTGACCATTCCTGAGATCTTCTTCAAAGCCGACCGCCGCCCTTCCATGCCTCTCCAGGCAGACCCCATGCAGAATCGTGTAGACCCTTTTTGCTTGGCCCGTCTCGCTGCCTCCATCACGGTGTCCACATCTAGCAGTTTCTCAGCCTTAAGCCCAGTATCATACCTGGAAGACTGGGCACAGTACTTGCAGTCCTCCGTGCATCCGCCGGTCTTTATAGATAGTAGAGTACACAGTTGGATCTTGGACACATCGTGGTGCTTACGATGCTGCACCTGGGCCCAAAAAAGAAGATCGTTCAGTGGGGTGTTATAAATCTCGGACACCTGGTCTTTGGTCCAGCTGTTGATGGGAGTTGCAGTATCCAGGGCAGAAGTAAGAACACTGGTGCTGCTGTAGCGAAACCCAACTGCAAATCCCTTCTTAAAGCAACCAACCTTAGCTTTTATCATGACTATTACGAGATTACCTACATTGGAATTCCTCCAGTCCTGATTCGCTTTTAAATTTTTGGGGATGCCCTTTATATAGTCCGGATCTGTCGAAACCTTAGGTCTGGTCGTCGGGATATTCAGTTCCCCCATACTCCCCGATCTTCACTCTCATTGCGACTAGTGTGAATCATCTGAATCATCCTAAATATTTTTTGCTTCCGTACACCGCATATTTTTCGTCCACTTCTGGCCTCAGTTTGCGTCGATCGACGCCAGCCGCTAAACCGAGATCATCCGTTTAAAAAAAAAAACCACATCCACCCTTTACCCAAGAAAATAGCCTCCACACTCCAAAAAGCGGTCAATAGTAGTAAAAAAATGGCTCGGCTAAGTGTGGCGGCGATAGACGCGTCGCACCTGAAATTGCCGACCGCGGCCCTATTCGCTCGAATAGCGACCGTTGATTGGTCGGATCTTGCTAATTCTGGTCCAGAACCAAAAATCCTTGCCTGTCTGCCACGGCAAAACGCGGGCGCGATCGTCATTCCCAATTTTTCAGCCAGGTTGTTCCGCTACAGCATGTCCATCAAATATAGCTGGTGGGTTTCATTCTTTCCTTCTTCTCTTGGAACGGCCTCAATTGCAAGCTGAATCAAACGTTCAAGCACCCACTAAAGCACATCTCTGCCCTTTGCAAGACGGTCATCTCAACAATGCTTTTCAAATCATCTGTCAGACAGTTCTCCTCCTCGGCCTCCTCAGCGTACAAAGTTACCGTCTTGGGTGCCTCAGGTGGTATTGGACAGCCCCTCTCCCTATTGATGAAGCTGAACCACAAGGTTACTGATCTCTCTTTGTACGATCTGAGACTCGCTGCCGGTGTTGCTGCCGACGTTTCCCACATCCCAACAAACTCTACCGTCACTGGTTACGGTCCGGAAGATGACGGATTAGCCAAAGCTTTGAAAGACGCAGATGTTGTGTTGATCCCAGCCGGTGTTCCAAGAAAGCCTGGTATGACCAGAGACGATCTTTTCAATACCAACGCCTCTATTGTTAGAGACTTGGCCAAGTCCGTTGCTGAAAACGCTCCCAACGCTGCTGTGCTAGTGATTTCTAACCCTGTCAACTCCACAGTTCCAATTGTCTCAGAGGTATTGAAGGAGAAGGGAACCTACAACCCAAAAAAGCTGTTTGGTGTCACGACTTTGGACGTTCTCAGATCCTCTAGATTCTTGTCTGAAGTTGTTGGAACTGACCCAACTCAAGAGCCTGTTACCGTTGTCGGAGGCCACTCCGGTGTCACCATTGTTCCCCTCATCTCCCAGACCAACCACAAGAACCTGCCAAAGGAGAAGTACGATGCCCTAGTCCACAGAATCCAGTTTGGTGGTGATGAAGTTGTCCAGGCCAAGGGTGGAGCTGGATCGGCGACTTTGTCAATGGCCCAGGCTGGTGCCAGATTTGCTTCATCTGTACTAAGCGGTCTAGCGGGTGAAAAGGACATTGTTGAGCCATCCTTTGTTGACTCTCCTCTTTTCAAGTCTGAAGGTGTTGAGTTCTTTTCTTCCAAGGTAACTCTTGGTGTCGATGGTATCAAACAGGTCCACACTCTTGGAGAGCTCACCAATGCTGAACAGGACATGATTGCTACCGCAAAAGAGACCCTTGTGAAGAACATTGAGAAGGGTATCAACTTTGTCAAGCAGAACCCATAAGCTGTGGTGAAATCTACTGATCTATCCTATATATGACTTGTGTTTTTGATTCTATTGGTCTTAGTTTACTTACATATGTTCTTCCAATAGTATTCGTTACTAGCTTCAGGGTGTTTCATGAACACTTGTGACAACCTTTTCTGTTGTAAGTGTTACCCGGATATAAATCTCCTTGTACGAAACAAAGGCCTACTGGAACGCTCTTTTTGTGACATGATGGGCACACCACCTTATGAAATGAAATCCTTTCTTGAAGTTGGTACTAAACAATCAGCTCTCCGGCCACAAAATCCTACTACTCTCGCTTGTGCCCCTCAAGCGTTCTACCTTCCTGATAATCTTAATTTTCTTCCGCAATAATATAATATAATAACCTATACAGCTCAATCTTTTGATATAATACAATTTGATTTCCCCCCTACACCACTAGACATTATTGGTGAAGGCATTCAAAGGAGTAGCACTGCGATTAGAATCTCCCATGGTGTTACCGCGTCTTGACCGGCTTTGAAATACAACAAAATTCTCGTCAACAATGTCGGACATCACCTCAGTAATGTAATAAATGCCTCCATTCGATGTCCAACTCACAGAGTTTTCTCCATATGTGAACCTCGAGGTCTTCATTCGGTTCAAGATGGAGTCTAGATTCGTCCATGATACAGTATAACCTGGAGGAACTATAGGCTTTAGACTTATTATCTTAGTGCCAGTTTTCACGTTTGAAAGAAGTTCTGTCACTTTCTTTGAGAGCTCCGTATCAAACAAATAGTTGTTCACTAGGATAACATCTGCACGATCAACCACCTCCTTTACTGCAGCGTTGTCAATGAAAGACTGGCTCAGGAAAAACTCGATCGGTCCTGGACGAAGACCCATCAGATGACACCTTTTCTTGAACTCCTCTGTTTGAATCTCGCACAGCTTTGATGCATGGTCCATGATCTCCACTCCATAACTCTTACATCCAAACTCAAGAGCGGACTGGATTGTGCAATTTCCAACTCCAGACCCCAGATCAATAAATATAGAGTCCTCAGAAAGCCCACATTGATGGTACACCATCGACAAGAACGACGGCATCAGTTCTCCATACACATAGTTTGAAAATGCTTTATAAGATTTCAGCTTTCTTGCGTCAGGTAGGACTCCCCTCTGATAACACTGGTTAAGAAGTTCATAAATCAGCGTCACGGGATATGACACCTTTGAGCAAAGATATTTGGTTATCTTCTTGGAATCTGCAAGCTGGTCTACCAAAGAATTGAACTCTTTGATGGCCAATTCTATCTCTCCTATATTTTCACGCTCAAAAGCAGCAATATAGCGACCTATTATGCACTCAGTGGGCGCCTCAAAATCTATCACCTTTTTGCGGTGCTCTTCAGGCATATAAAAATATGCTATAAGTTCCATGTTTCTACCGATTTCATCGAAAGGATTGAAGTCGGTCTCGTTTCTGGAGAGAGCTAGAATATATTTCTCCTTGTAGTGGAAAAAGGGGAAATGAAGCTCAATCTGTAGCGGCGGAATGTTGGCATCGTCAGTGACATAAAAGTCGATTCTGTTCTGTACAAGCTGGTATGCACTGATCACACCCATGTCCACAGTACTCTCGGCCATTTCTGTGTTGTCATACACAAAGTCGCAAAACATCCTGTGTTTGAGCTCAGCCTCGCGGTCCAAATCCAAAAACCACAAAGTCTCTTCCTCATCCTGTTCGGGCTCAGGTTCATGCTCAAGCTCAAGCTCAGGCTCATGCTTATGCTCAGGTTCTGGTGTGTTTTCCTCTTCAGTATCGTTAAAGCTACTCTTCTCCTTGTTGCGTCTCTTATCTGATTTTTTGCCCGAAGCCTTTGGAGAACTCTTCCGAGAGGACCTGCTATTCGATTTTTTAGGCTTTGTCTTTGTTCCCTGCTCCTCAATGGTTTTCTTTTTCAAAGTCTTGACTTTACGAGAGCTCGAGAAATTGTTTTGTTTTCGAACAATGATTTCCGGTTGATACCGGTCAACTTCTTTAATCTCCCTTTTCTCATTCATGTCAAACTTCCCTCCCACACTGGTGAAGTGTTCCGTTGCAGCAAGTAGCATGTCCAGCTGCGATCCTTGGTAATACCCTTGCTTCCCCATGCTTCCATTTTCAGACTTGATTACGCGTTTCTTGACAACATACGTGCCGTCTGCTATCTGCTGCTTCCGTAGTAAGTACTCTTGCCTCTTCCGATCCTTTTCGAGCTGTTTGGCCGACGATTTCGAGTGATCCTTAACCACTTTGCGTTTCTTTTGAGGCTCCTTGATAGCCACTGTATCTCTCACCTTTGCTTTCTCCATCTCATACTTGATACTGCTTTGTCTTGTTCTGCCACCACCCGTGAGTTGTGTCACATACCAGTCTGAATCCTGTAGTAGTCTATCGAGCCCTGAACGCGTCTTCTTGGCCCTTTTTGGAAGGACCTGAGCCTTGTCGTTTGACTCTTCGCCAACACTATGCTTACCCTCGCTATCTATCTCAGCCACAAGCTCCTTAATATTCATATTGCTTCCAATACCAGAAGCAGCGGACGTGTCAGGAGGAGATGGGTTCAAGGTGGTTGCAGGTGATCCTGCGGGACTTGTGTCATCTTCGAAGGTAGAAGAGTTCGTCGATTTCGTGTCCGATTCGCTCATAACCAACCTCAATTTACACTTTCAGGTAGGTGGTAATTATGGAATCACCCTTGAATCTATGCCGATTCTCTTGTCTCGCTTCAGCTCCTTTTGTTGCCTCGTGTTTCATATTTTTTCCACTAAGTTTTCCTGATCCTTCAACAACTTCCCAAAAAAGTGCTCGCTCTTTGAAGAGACAGCAAAGGTCGTGTATCGGCCAATATGTGCAACCTTCGAGACAGTATTTCTAAGCCTAACTTTAACCCAGGGCTTGGTTACTGGATAGATCTCCGGGGAATCAGATCGTTTATCACTGTGCTTGATAAACAGGTAAATCCGGATATTGTATCCTGGTCCAAGTAAGGCAGTTGCAGCAGCTTTAGCGCTTCGAGTAGTTTTGCAAAAACGGTGGAGTCTTCAACTAGTGAGAGAGCCCTGAAAAGCTTTAAAAAATCTACCTCAAGTTGCTGCGCACCCGAGATACTAAACCTGTTGCTGTAAACAAAATTGGTCTCGAAATAATGGCAAACGAGAGCAGAAAGCTCAATTTTGAGATGTAGGAAGTCGCTTGTGCAAAGAGTTCTCTTCAGGTATAAGAGATCTCTGGAAATTGCAGACACCGGAAGATCTAAATCAGCAGAGCCTGTAGAAGATACCGTCTTCAGAGTGGACCATGACTCGGCTGAACGGAAATAACTCTTCATCGTGTGGTTTAACTCCCTCTCGAAATACGCCATCAGCTTCTTTGGCAGTGATGTCATGATATCCTTTTTGTAGCCATTGATAACTGAGTCGAAAAAAGTGGAATCCAAATTACTACTCTCGTTTATTGAGCTCCAAAGTTCAACAAAAAGTAGGGATTCTCCCCAGCTTGCCATGGCCTCGATCATATATTTTGAGGAACACCACACGCGACACAGTCGTTCTAGTACAGAGATATCACTCTGGTGAAACTTCTGGGTGTTACCAAACGTAGAGTCCACCGAGCTCAGTCTTTGCTTCAATATCGAGAAGTAAAAGTTGAGAAGCTTCAACTGCACCTCACTCAAAAACTTCATTTTATACTTTGTAGGAAGGTTCTCGTAGTTGTTCGTAATGCCCTCCAAGAGATTCTTTAAGTTTATTGCTGACTTCGTTGGTTTGGTCTTTCCATCTTCGGCAAAATCGTAATCAATCACAAAAGCGTCTTTGCTGCTTATTATCTCGTCATACCGATGATTGACAAAATCTTTCTCATCTGCAAGCCATTTCTTGAACACCTGCTCATCAGAGAGAACTAGATCAAAAGTTAACAATCCAGAGTAGTCATTGCGCAACAACGACTGTCGCTGGAAACGATACAACTTTATCAAAGACTGATCAAACTTCTGAAGCTCCACAATCAGATGACTCAAAAGTCTTTCGTCATCAATTATCAACTTCAACTGCGTCTTAAATTTGATTCTCACGGGAGCGAGAAGAGCGGTAATGAAACAAGTCTCCAGAGAAACATCGTGGTAGTACTTGTGGAATGTTTGATGAAATAATTGTTTTGCCACAGGCAAGCTATTCCGTACATAGCCTAGGAAATAGTTGAGGGGATACTCTGGCTTGTCGGCCCTATTTGTTTCATGAGACCCTTCGAAGTGGTAGATGAATTTGACTTTGAAGTTTGTTGCAAGAGAGTTGAACGCCCACATTGCCGATGTTGGTCCAGCCACAGCAGATCCAGTAGACTCCTCGGCGTTTATCTGATGATGATCATGAACAATCTGAATGCGTAGGAGCTGCGTGAAGTAAAAGTTCAACTTTCTGTTATGTTCGATGTCTGTTTGGTGCCTTTTGGAGTCCGGGTTACTAGTTTCTGGTTGCGCGTCCCAATTGTCAAGGAGATTTGTGAATGTGCTGCTAAGCCTCTCTACAAATCTGTCCACTACAATTCCACTCAGTCGCTTACTCAGCGCCCATGAACATTGCAGCAAGGTGGTCAGCGCCTCTCCATGTGGCACATTTAGAGAGCTGAATTTATCTATCTGTTGAGATATTTGTTCCAGTTGATCAATGTTGGTAATGAGGGCTGAAGCCGAGACATCTGTTAGCTCAGACAGCCCAAAATCGTTCACCTGCTTGTTCAACTCTGTATACTGAGCGTAAACATCAGCCACGTTTTGGAGAGCCACTTTTTTAGTGAGTTCTTTCCTCACCACCCTTACGAGCTCAACGTCTTTGTAGATACCTTCCAGTCGTTCAACCTCAGCCAAATCATCGTTTTTGGTGGCGTTATCTAAGTCAGTAAGGAGGTTATGGAGCTCCTGACTGTTCTTTTCCGATATATCGTTGCCGCGCCCCGTCAATTCACCAGGGAGCTTTGCTTTGAGACATGATCTGTCTGTTTCGATCTGAGAAATGACCGAATCCAGAGCCGCTAAATCATCAACAGACGAGAACCATTTGTTGAGAAAGACGTCGCTCATCAGTCTGCAGAATATGCTGTATTTATTATGCGGCGTTTGATCTTGAGAATGCTCACTTCTTGCGAGTTCGAACCTGAAACTAGTCTTGGTTTCATGCTCTAAAAAAGATGGTTAAATTAAATGCTACAAGAAAAACAAAGAACATCTATTTGAAATCATTAACTGGTGCGAGGTGTAACTTAACTAGCCCCAAGAAATGGTGTACGGGTGTGGAAATATCATAGAGGAGATTGCCCTAAATTTTCCCTCTCCCTTTATTGATTTAGTTAGTAACATCTTGTGGTATAGGTAATTGTTTACACTACAACTGCCACTCAATTAGTAGCGAGACTGCATGTGTGGTTGGAGAATGCCCCAGTGTGTATGATGGCCGACTAGCCAGCCGTATATTGTGATCCTGCATTTGACGGCGTGGTATAACCTGGAAATCTATTTTAGAAATACAGAAGAAAATAATACATCACTATACAGTGTTACTTTTTTTTTTTTTCAGAAACGAGGCTGTATGAGTTATTTCTATGTAGAACGAAATGCATTAAACGAGACGTAATAAAGCTCACGATCATTCAAAAGAGGAGTTCAACAACCGTATACAAGGCACAGAGGATATCTTGACTCTGGAAAGAAGGTTTGTGAGAAAGAAACAGCCCGAAGTTTTCACTAAGAACAGAAAATGAGCACGGCAGTAAGTAGCGTGGAGAAGAGAACACACAATAAAATACCGGAAACTAACAAGTATCAATGTGGATGCAGTCTAAAGAGTACAGACTGGTTGTTGTGGGTCCTCCTGTAGTGGGAAAGTCTGCACTGACTATCAGACTGACTCAATTGGAGTTTGCCAACGAGTATGACCCCACCATTGAGGACTCTTACAGGCATTATTGTACAATTGACGGAGAACATTCGTCACTGGATATTCTTGATACCGCAGGCCAGGAGGAGTACTCCTCCATGAGAGATCTCTATATGAAGACAGGGGAAGGGTTTCTGTTGGTTTTCAGTCTTACAGATCGCAACACTTTTGAGGAAATAGCCACCTTCTACAACCAGATTATGAGAGTTAAAGGAGAGCAGGTTGCATATGCGCCAATGATTCTTGTTGGCAACAAAGCAGACCTTATCGATGAGCGGCAAGTGTCTGCTGACGAGGCAATTGGTCTAGCTTCACGTTTCGGTTGCGCCTACATAGAGACCTCTGCCAAATCGGGAATTAACGTTGATAACGCTTTCTACGGGCTGGTAAAGATAATAAACCACGGGGGTTTCTCGGGTGCAGGACTCACAGGTACGTTGTATCCAGATCCTTCAGAAGATGCTGAGAACTATAAGAAAAAGTCGGCGACAGGCAAAGATGGTGATCTAGGAGCAGTAAATGGCTCAGGAAGAGGATCAGGACATAACCAAGTGCAGCAACAGACAACTTCTGCAGCAGTGAACGAAGAAAGGGCGAATACTGGAAATGGGAAGACGTCCGAAACTGCTGGCACTAATACAGGGACAGGAGCCGGTAAAGGACCTAGTGGAACCGGAAAGGGAGAGTCTGGTGGTTGTTGTATTATTATGTGAAGTAGCTTACTACATAACTACTGTATGAGAAATTCATCCGTATTCAACCAACAGAAGAGCAACAAGAGAGAAAAAGGTAGTTACATAGCTACAGTGCCATGCTGTTGCGCAATTCAGGCCCAGCAGTTTCATGAAACATATTTAAAACGCAGGCTCAGCAGACTTGGAAGCCTCTGCAACGTCGGCAACTTTCTCCTCGACCGCAGCAGCAGCAGACTTGTCTAGCAAAATATCCGAAGTAGTGGTAGTAGCCCTGACGCTGGAGGAAGCAGAAACGTCAGCCACAGGGTTCTCACCAACGGTAGATCCTGCAGTTCTGACAGGAACCTTGGACTTGATGAAATCGCCAACAGGACCTAGCTTCTTCTCCACAGACTCCAATGCGGGACCTGCTTTCGCTTTGAGTAGCGTCAACAGCTCTGCCAACTTATCCTTGGCCAGCTTTGTAGATGTTACGATAGCATCATCGATCTGCTTCTGGTTCTGCAGATATATTGGGGGGGCTGCAAATGAAACCACAGTTGATACAAACGCAAGAGTCCATAGACTGAACCACGAGGTTAGCTTGTAAAGGATATAACTGACTCCGGCGGCTTTCAAAGTGGTCTCGATATCCTTGGCATACACGATCTCCTGAGCTCTGATTTCCACTTTTTTCAACACAGTGGTCACGTGAGATGAGTATCTCTCCGCAAAGTCGCCAATAGCAGACTTGTATGCCGGCTTGAATCTTGTTACAAATCCCTGTCCAGTCGCCAGTTTTCCTGCATATTCACCAAGAGCAGCAGCTATGAAAATTGAAAGATATCGTTAGTATTTAGCAATTTTAACAACGCCACTTTCGTACAATCACTTACCTGCCAAAGCAAACGCTCCAATGTAGAATATAATGGTAAGCACACTAACGTACTTGAATAGGAGCAAAGAGCCAACAATTCCCCCAAATACTCTACCAGACTCGCTAGGAATTTTCCATGTCAGCAGATCATTGCTGGATCTCGTCAGACAGGCTCCTCCGCAGCAAGCTTTTTCGCTTGACATTTTTTCCAAAAGAGGTTTAACACCTAAATTCTAGCTTTATTATGTTCTTTCGCCAATCAGTTACACCAATTGTTCACGTTAAGCACCTACTTCTGTGTGATTCTCTTTCTAACACGTCTCTTGTGAACAAAATCCCTCTTGCGTGCTTCATTTAATTTCTCTCAAAGATAACAGGGGGGCACAAGAGGCAAAAAAATATTTTCAGGATGTATTGACACTCATCATATATTGACAGCTTTTGCTACCTATTGCAGTTGGTCTTTAACTAAGCTCGCTCAGTGAACTTGGTGTGAATGTTTCACCTTGGAAACAGCTTTCTTGAAACCTTTAGAAGCGCTCCGTCGATAGTATGTAGCAGCCATCACAGTGTTTTTCTGCACACCAAATCCTTGCTCAAAACACATACCAATCATAAACTCTGCCTCAGCAAGACGACCATCATCCGCGGCCTTTCTACCCCAAAGAAATGCTTGCATCTCATCTTTAGATAAAACCCCTGGAGCCCCCGATCCGTACCATTTTGCTAGTCCTAAAGCAGCGTAAATATGATCTGCAGCGGCAGCCTTCGAGAACCAGTAGACAGACTTTCGGGCATCCACGTCGCTCGGAATGTTGTCTGTAGATTTCTTGTCAGAGCGGAAACTACTCGTTGGAAAGAATCCTTGCGCGTAGTAGAATCCTAAAACCGCCTGGGCTTCTGAATGACCCAGTTTCGCTGCCTCTAGATAGTACCCCAACGATTTCTTGCAGTTCCTATATATTGACAGCTGCTTAAGCTGCTCAATGGTGTGCCTGGTTTTGGAATTGTCTTTGTCTAGACACAACACACTTAGATCGGTTTGGTGTAGTTTCGCCAAAGTGTATAAAGCTCCTCTGGAGTCGCTGAATGAACGGGCAGAAATCAAAGGATCTGATCCCATAACGTTTAGGTCTTTAAGCGCCCCAATGGACCTTTCATGCCAATACATCGACTTGGAAACATCTAGGGGAAAACCACTTACCCCAGCAAAATACAACATTCCTAACTGGCACATTGAAGAAGGATCCCCCAACACGGCACCTATGTTGAAAAACTGACTGCTGAGTTCCAGATTCTTAGTACAGCCAACTCCAGCCTCCAAGCAGCATGCTACTCGGTAACATGCTACAGGATCTTCCTGCTTTATGGCCGCTTCATGGAACAACTTGAAACCTCTTACTTCATCTTTCGCAATCACTCCAGGGTGGATCCCACCAGAATATATGTCCCCTAGATAAAGTCTAGCACGGGTGGAGTTGGGAGATATCTGGACTAGCTTTTCCAAAACCTTCACCCCTGTTGTCAAGAATTGTTCTCTCTGTACACTGAGAGACCTGAATGGGAGAGGATTTTTGCGTAATTTCCCATCAATAGCCATCTTGGATATAAGGTCCGACCGTGAAAGCGATTCCAGAAGTGTGATTGCCCAGTCAAATTGAATTGAAGGAGTAAATGACTTGTAATCTCTCAATGCTTCGTCTCGGACGGTTCTAAATCTCTGTATCACACCTTCCAATGTTTCGTCAGATTTGGAGGGCAGAATAGGCTCTATTATCTGGTCGTGGAGCCTCTTGAAGGACTTGGGCTTAACGTATCTGATTGTATTCTCAATGAAATCTGAGTTCTGGATGGCTGCAGACCGGACCGCAGAGTTGAATGGTTGCGCATGTGATTTATTAGGGGATTCGGGTACGATGTTGTTGCTACGTGACTCTACTCCGCGAGCCTCTTTCTTACTGGATGTAGGTCGGTCACTGTATACACTTGAGCTGAGACTTGAACCACTGGCTAGTCTTTCAGCAGATCCTGAAGGTGGGTCAAGAACTGAAGGGTACACCTGGGAATGTTTCTTTTCAGAGAAGTCTCTTTCGAGTGTCGGATCAGCTGTCTGCTCAGCGATTTCTGGAAGAGGGGGAGGCAGTTTTCTCTTGGATTTTGCTCCGGGCTCTACTGTCGACTCCGAGACTTTTGGAGTGGCACCAAAATGATCAAGTTGGAATCCTGCTTTTTCAAAGCCAGTACGATAGATAGACTTGGAGTATGTCAAACTCCCTGACTTTTCTAACTCTTCGTAAGAAGGAGGCAGATCGTCCGTTGCCGTTTCAAGTTCGATATCTGTTGTTTCAGAAGGAGAGTCGCTTTTCGAGTATTCTTTGAGAGTTAAGTAAGAATCTCTCTCAGACTTTTCATCTGAGCTGAAGGTTAAAAATGAATTTGTAGCGGGGCTGCTTGAATTTGACTTCTGAGACTCAGGGGGAGGTGGTGGCAAAGGAGGAGCATCAGTAGGAGAGCGCAGCTGTGTTTTTCCTGACAAAGGTGAAGGCTCTATTGCGCTGAGAGCTGATGACAAGGCCAAGTCCTTTGTGGGGGCAGACATGCTGCTCGAACTACTGGAAACTGAAGTGAAAGAGTCATTCTTCGTCTTGAGCTCCTGCATTGCTAGCAGTTTCTCAAGCTGCTCAATTTTTTCTTCCAAATTGCTGATTCTCTCAACGTCGGTACCACCAGATGCCATCGATGCTTTACGGCTTGAAGCTTCTGAGACATTGGAGCTTGACCGTCGATGCATACCCACAGTTGCACTATTAAAAGAAGAGTTCAGCGGTACTTCAGTACGTCGGTCATGAAAATCATTGGGCGTTGTCATCGACTCTTGGCGCTGCTGAGAAACATGCCCAGAGGGTGCTCGCCTGTAGGTATTATCATAGAATGTTGGCTGTTGAGAAGACTGATGTGAAGGCATAGCATGATGATCGTAAGCAACGCCAGGCTGGCGCTGGCTCAAATTATTGGTGATAATCTCCGGGTGTACTGACGGGCCATTAGGAGCGATTTCATGATAAGGGTCAGAAGGATATGAGCTCCTTGCCCGGTCCGATCGGTAGTAGGGCTTCTGATGTACTGGAGGATAGGGCTGAAGCTGTGGCTGAGACTGGCGAAATGGAGTAACCATTTGCTTCTGATAGTGGGGATTATTCGCTGGGTGTCCATATGATGGCTGTTGTAGCGGGTGGCTTATAAAGTTGTGAGGCTGTTGTGCATAATCGGGGTGAAAATTAGATGGATTGAGTTGTGGAGGGAATTGCGGTGTGCTCTGGGAGGTCGGGAACGATCCTCCGTTCATGAGGTCTGCTCTTATTTGAGCCTTCGAAGGTTGTCGGTATGTCATCGGCACCTTTAGTGGCAGCAGGAGCAAAAGAGAATTAACTAGTAAATAGTCAAACTTCGGTAAAGAGGCAAAAGGCTAGTAACGACGTCTAAGATAGCGTTTAGAGCCAGCAATGATATCCAAGTGAGTGTATAAGGGTTCAGGTAACCTGAATAAATCTCTAGGATTGATAATGTTTCTATTATTAGCCAGATGTAGTTATAGGGCTTACACCTAAACGGAAGCGAAAAGAGCCCGGACCTGTTTCAGCACTCTTAGCAGAGTAAACGCTACACCTGCAGGATCCAAAATGTAATGACTGGGCGGTCTGAGGGTGACTTTCGTATTGGTCTTACCTTTCTGGGCTTCTTGACACCAGTTTGTCCTTGTTATGAAACGCGATTTCTTCGAAACACGGATTTCTCATAGCGCAAAAAAAAAAACGTCGGGGCTGGCCACATTGGGCATGACAGGACGGCTTTGAGCGTGGGGGATCCACTGTATTTTCAAACTTCTGTTAAGAGCTGGGGGAGGACTTGAATTCGACAAAGACGAGATAATGCAGGAACTGTGAGTAGATTCCTGGCTTATTATCATGGAAAAAGTTCAAGAAAAGGCCTCCTTGGTTAGATACACTTATATGTACTCCTGCGGAAGAACCCCTTTAGTAATATTGTCCCAGTGTCCGAGTGGTTAAGGAGCCGCCCTGCTAAGGCGGTGTGCTTTGCACGCGCAGGTTCGAATCCTGTCTGTGACGGATTTTTTTTTAATTATTCTATCTTTGAGTTACTGTGGCTTTGAGAAGTAATTTTTTCAAACCGAGAGAAGGGGAGTTTGATAGCAGACAGAACAACTGTTTTACGTTCTAGCGAAGTGCTGGACCTACTCGAAGCAACAGCACTTCTGTTGTCAAAATGGTGTGCAGCTGTTGTGAGATGGCCGTTGGAGATTTGTCTTCTGAGGCAGTCTCAGAGGCTGATCGTCTGGTAACTTCCAGCTCTCCAGATCATCCCGCTAACCTCATATGTGAGCTTTGCAAGACTTTTTACAACAATGGCTGGGTCACAGGTACTGGGGGAGGAATATCCATCAGAAAGGATAACCTTATCTATATTGCTCCCAGCGGAGTTCAGAAGGAGAGAATGGTGCCTTCGAATATGTTCGTCATGGACCTTCACACCAAGCAGTATCGAAGAACACCTGAAATCTACAAGCCTTCAGCATGCACGCCTCTGTTTTTGAGCGCCTATGAGATGAGAGCCGCTGGAGCGTGCATACACACGCATTCTCAGAATGCTGTCATGTGCACCCTTCTATTCGATAAGGTGTTTGAAATCTCGTCAATTGAGCAGATCAAGGCCATTCCGAAGATCGTCGAGAAAGGAAACCTATGGTACTCAGACAAATTGATAATTCCCATCATTGAAAATACAGAGAAGGAAGAAGATCTCACAGATTCCCTTCAGAGAGCCATCATCGAGTACCCAGGTAGCACCGCAGTTCTGGTCAGACGACACGGAATATATGTCTGGGGAGAAACTGTCTGGAAAGCCAAGATCTACAACGAGGCTATTGATTACCTACTAGAGCTGGCTGTCAAGATGAAACAGTTTGGAATTCCCACCGTGGCCTCAAGTCAAAAGTAATAGGTAGTGATTTGTATTGTACATGTGTGATTCCTTGCTATGTGAGGGGGTTCTTTGTGGTATTTAGCTTTTCTCCATAAACTGTGCTGTAATCTATCTTTTCCTCTTCTTCCTCATCAACCAACCCGATGCACACAATTTGGTCGCCTCTGATTAGATACACACCTAATTTAAGATCCGTCTTAGCCTCATTTTCGTGAAACAGTCTCTCCACTGTCGAAGACAGCACAATGTTTGTGGTCTGATCATATCCTTCTAAAACTCCTAAAAAAAGTCGTCCGTCCGTTGTTACAACTTTTACTTTCTCTATTTTTGTCTTCCTGTTAGTGAATTGCTTCTAATTATATGGATCACTTGAGATAACTTACGCTCTAGGAATGATTTCAGAGTAGACATCAGGCGTCAATACATATTTCACATATAACTCCTTTCCAGCTGTATGGTCGTCACTCACTTCCTTTTTGATTTATGTGCGACTGAGTTGTATATACAATTCCATACTTGCATATTGAGTCTTCTAAAAAAAAAAGGGTGTATGCATCCCTACACCATGAAACACCAGTAGGATTTCCCTGATTCCATTTTCTTATCCCTCTTTTGAACAAAGGGAAAAAGTACCTTTGAGAAACGGCAACTAGAGCTAGGATCTAGGAACTGCTAGGTGATAGCCAAACCAAGAGACAGAATGTATAACTCCCAATTATCTCCCGCAAATACAACCCAGTCATCCCGCACTGGGAATTCATCTTTTCTGCTGGACCAAATTACGCAGCTTACTGATAAACAAGAGGATGGCGTTGGAAAACAAGCTCATACATCTTTAGGCGAAGATTTTATGCTCCAGCTTACAGAAAATCAACAGCTATTGACAGGTCAGTCTGATTTGGCGGCAGATCTTCTTAATCCATTCAGGAACGTGACGGAAGAGCCAAGAGGGACAAACGCAGAGGTAGACCCAGAGAATGAGGAGTATTCAAGGGATCACAAAGAACTGATCATGTGGGCCAGTAAGTTGGAGTTGGAAAGTACAGACCTTAGAAGTCTATCTGGAAAATTAATCAAAGATCTGAAGTCAGCGACAGATGACCTGAGGAAGGGTGTGAAATTATTCAATAGCGTGGCATCCTCTTCAAGAGATCTAATGAAAGAGCTAGACTCTAAGCTTGAGCTTTTTGCAGCTCGTTATGAGAAATTGCTTTCTAGTGAAACTAAAATTCAGCAGTCTCAGGAACTAAGCACCTCGAGAATCATAAGAAATCAGCAACAGATGATGGAGATGATCAGCAAACGATTGTCACTCCTGGATGACCTCAGAGCTAAGAGTCAGTGGTCAAACGAGTCCAGCGTCAGTATAGACTCTGCTACACAAAGAAGTAAAACCCAGTACACCAAGCAACAAGTTATACAGCCTAGTTCCACAGTGAGACTTGGAATGCCGATATCAAAATCCACTTCATGGGCCTCGAAAAGTAAGCGATCTGCCATAACAAAGAAATTATATACTAGTGCCCAGCCCTCAAAAAGATACCTCATGTAAGAGGTAAAAATCTGACATATTGCATAGTAATCATATCACATGGAAGGACTATTTTCGTCGATGATGGTTCGATTTAGTCCTATCTTGAAATTTATGCTTCGGGGAACTATTTGCTTCACGAGATCTAGGCTGCCAAAGTACAGATGATAAGCGGGCATATATCGGTCAACAAACTTCTCAACTTCGGCATCGGTCATTCCTAGTCCCTTGGTTTTTATAAGCTCGTGCTCCTGTTGAAGTCGCCATGTGTATACATTGCTCAGCTTCGAAGTTGTCAAATAGATGAAGTGATCAAACTTTGTCCAGAAAACCTCGTATCGTCGCAAGTCATTATTCAGCTTCAGGATATGAGAGTTCATTATCCTATCAAATTTGGGACTGCAAGCTGTCTGTATCCTATTCCAGCTGTTTAGAAGAGCATCATTGTTTTTGTATGCCATATATCCGTTAAACCATCCTTCAAACAACACCACATCAATTTTCCTGCTAGTGATTGTCCATTCAGTTTGTACAGCCCGATCACCTTTACCACCATGCAAGGACTTGTCATATCTGGGAATAAGAATGCAGCTGTCACCGGCCTCAATTTGCGTGAAACACTGCTCCAACAAGCTTATGTCATGAGTACCTGGAAGCCCTCGACCCTCTAAGAGCATGTTTCCCGGGTTCGACAAAGTCACCCGTTGCTGATCGTCATAAGTCAGATAGAAGTCGTCCATAGAAAAGCTCACAATGTTCAGTTGTGGGAATTTCTGCGAAAGCTCCTGCTGGACCATGGTGCTCAAATATGTTTTTCCAGAACCTTGGGGGCCTTCAACACCAATAATCAGAGGTTTCCAGGGACTTTTAGACGTACAAGCCTGCAGAATGAAAGGGTCCAAGTACTTCAGCGAGCTCTCTATTACCGACATGTCTAACGAAGGGCACTTGGTGGGTGCAGAATTCAATAATCATCTTGGGAAGAAGTTGTACGTAGAAATAGCCTTCCATTATGACAGAAAAAATTATCTTGGTACCTAGAAAGGAGGGGTTAATAAATGGGGTCTAAAGAGAGGAAATTATTCATTTATCTATATACGTGGCTAGCCAGACACGTTAAATGGCTTTCAACTCTTTCAGCTTGGCCACGAGTTCATCAACAGATTCTACCCTAACTCCTGCGGATCTTTCAAGTGGCTCTTCAATTTTGAGAGTCTGCAATCTTTTCTCAAGCGAAATCCCGAGGTCCTCTAATTTAAGAGTTTCAAGCGGTTTCTTTTTGGCTTTCATCATCTTAGGAAGGGTGACAAACTTTGGCTCATTGAGTCGTAAGTCTGTCGTTATAACCAATGGAAGGCTAGCTTTCAAGGTTTCAATCCCACCATCAACTTCTCTCTCAACTTCGACGCTGAGATCATCGTTTACGGTGACTTTTGAAGCATTAGTGGCTTGTGGCCAATTCAACAACCCAGCCAACATCTGCCCAGTTTGATTGGAATCATCATCAATTGATTGTTTCCCAAGAATAATCAGGTTTGACTTCTGAGTCTCCTGTATCTTTTTTAAGATCTTTGAGACTTGCAAAGGCTCCACCTCTTCGTCACCAACGTTCACAAGGGTGGAGGTATCGGCACCTTTAGCAAGAGCTAATCTCAAAACATCCTGGGCCTTGGTAGGTCCTATCGAGACCGCATGAATACTTTCAACCTTGTCCTTCTTCGCAGACTTTATCTTGATAGCTTCTTCGATAGCAATGTCATCAAAAGGATTGATACTGAATTTGACTCCTTTGGTTTCCACTCCAGTTTGCTCCTTATTTATTCGGGGCTTTAAAGCAGCATCGATCACCCTCTTAATAGGGACAAGAATCCGAATCTTGGTAGACATCCTGTTCTTCTTGATCTTTTTTGAACTCGTGAATATCTTGAATATCTTACGGCTCTTCTGATTATATTCGATGACTATCACTTCGAGTTTTTATTTGGTACACATTTAATTCCCGAGTTCTTTTTCCCGGAGCTCGATAAGTGTTACCCGCCCAGATATTTTTAGATTGTATTATAATCATCCCGCCTCTATCTGATAACGGTGTAGAGACCTTATAGCAAGGCTACTTCGGTTTGAGACTCACAATATCAAGAGGCAGCAACCGGGGGATGGGTTGCGCCATGTTGAGATTACCCCTCACGTACTATGCTAGTAAAAGTCATCGTTGTGTGTAGCAGTATTCAAAACGCAATATTCCTTGAGAAGATTGTAACCATAGAAACAATCCTTAGACGGTACGTTGAGATACCCTGTCTTTTGTAATGAGCTGAAACCATTTCGCCACTATGCGATTTTTACCAAAAGTTATCCACAGTAAAAGGCCTTATGTTCTTTAAAGTTTTCAATAATCGTTTATGTTCCGTGAGAACCCTCACTACTATATAAATACTCATAACTGATTGAAAGTCCGAGATTTCGACTTGATCATTTCAATTCGAGCTTTGAGCTGGTTTGTTACTTCTGCAGCCTTTCTCCAGCTGTCATCATTGGCATCGACATCGTACAAACCTGAACTGAATTTACTGCGAGCCCCTCCACCAAAAACGTTTTCTTTTTCCGTCGTTGAATGAATGCTTAGATCAGAAATTCTTCTATTGAGATCAACTTTCACATCTCCAACAGCAGAAGAGTGGTTGAAATCGTCAGTGGCAAGGGCTTCCTTTCCATTTGAGGGTTGTATCCGTTGAACTTGTCTCTGAAGGTCTCGAATTCGTGACTCACTCTTCCCAAGATCGCTCTGGAGCCTTGAGATCTGTGTCTCCTTGGACTTCAAACTCATAGTCACCTGTGTAATCTGTTCATGGTACTCCTTCAGCTCGGCATTCAGCCTCTCTATTCTATCGTCTCGAGCACTGAGGTCTGACTCTAACTGTTTCTTTTCTAGCTTCCATTGCGCCTTATCGTTCTTTAGCGATTCCAGCTGCAGTTTATCAGATGTCGTGAGTGGGGCAGTGTGAAGACCAGTTCCTCTGTTCAAGGACGGTAAATTACCAGGTTTGAGAGCCTTTGATGTGAGGTTCATCTTGGTTGACCCGTTTGTTGATTTGAGTGGAGAAGTGGCCCCTCTTTTTGTAGGAATAGACTGTGTTTCTACAGGAGCCCCCGACAATCGCCGTGAAGTTAAGGTTGGAAATACCGCAGTGATTCCTTTCCTCGATTCACGATCCACATGAAAGGACTTATTTTGTGCTGACTCGTTGGATATGTTCTTACCTTCCAAGTTTACAGACAAGTTGTCTCCCCTTGATTCTAAGGTAGAGGTAGCATGAACTTCAACAGACTCGTAAAACTCTTCAATCTTCTTCAATCTCTTGCTGTCAATGCCCTCCAAGTAAGGTTTAACGGCTCTCTCCCCAACAATCCTCATCAGCGTGCCTATAATTTCACAAGAGCAGTCACGGACAGGAGCAAGCGAATCAGAGAGGAGCTTTTTACAGGCCTGCATCAATAGCTCAATCTCCTGACGTTTCGGAGCGACATTAGTCATTCTCAAACACCTGCTAACAAATTTTGAGCTCTCAATTTTGAGAGGAGGAGTCTTATGAGTCATAAACGGAATTGTAGGCTCTAGTATCTCGCTGAGTGAAGAGTGTTCAAAGTAGGCATCAAGTGCTGCAGATAGAGCCTCAATGACAGAGGCTTTCTTTTCTTTGAGTCTGTCCAAAGTAGGAGAAATCAGAAGCGGAATGTAGCGACGAAAATGCGATCTTAGTCCTTCAGCCAGACTTCGTATTATGATTGCTGCCAGCGTCACGACCTGGACGTTGGCATCCTTCAGACATTTGCTCAACACTCGGACTACTTCAGTGAAATCTCGCTCCTTGATCTTCGCCACCTTGAAGTCCTTTGTTATTTCTGTCAAAACTTCAACTCTATCTTTCCATTTAGGAGAGTTTATTCTATCGTTGAAGTCCGGGGGTAATAGCGATAGAACATCGACGGCATCCATCAAATCATAAGCATCGATTTTCGGTGGCTCAATGACAGATACGATATCTTGCATTTCCACATCACCATCATTCTGAGCAGCTTGTGACAGTAGTATTTGTTGCGACTTAAGTATTCGTGTAGGAACGGGAACTCCTTGGATTTTCTCGAACTCCTTAGTCAGATCTTTTTGCTGAATGGGTTTCAGCTTTTCAAAGATCAGCGTTTCGAAGCTGTCTCCAATGTAAGACCTGATTACTATAGAGAGCTGTATCGCTTCAGATCTCACATTCTTATCTGCATGACCAAAAAGTTGAGGCAGAGTGTCAAGCACTAGTTTCGGAGAGCAAACTTGGCATCCAAATGATTTGTAAATATCTGTCAAAACAGCCACACTGGCTGCCACAAGCTTAGGAAGTCTAGCTGATAATGATGGAACGACAAGCTCAATTACTGGATCTGCCGAATCTAGCTCGACGTACCATAGAATGGCGCTGACGGAGTTCTGTTTGGTGCCAGCTCGAGTGGAACTGAGACCTTTTTCACACAACGCAGGAATCACCGCCGGCCTTGTTTTCAAACATGCCTCCACTCCACAAAACTCTAGAAAGGAGCAAAGAGCCGAGATTCCTGCCTCCTGTGCGGCAACATTGCTATCCATTACTATTTTCTTGAACAGATCAGGATTCTTCAAAAACTGCTGGAAACAAGCATCGCTCTCGGACCCTGAGTTTTTGAAGCCGTTATTTATCTCTTCATACGCATGAAGGCGAGCTTTCCACAACTATTACATTGAACCTAGCTTGTTAGTGAATGTCAAAATGATACAACGCGTCATGTGTGTGTCATATTACTTACCTTGTGAGACAAACGCTCATTAAGCGGGAGTGCCGTAAAGTCAGAATCCTCTCCTTCCATAGCAACAAGCTCTCAGACGTCTGTTAATTGTTTGCGGGCTTCAGCTCAGGTGTTGGCCAATGATTTTACTCCCTACTCCCTTCTGTCGGAGCCTCTTAGTGTCCTCTGTTTACAAAAGAAGTCTTATTTAGCTGAAACGAAAACAAAAAAAACACCTAAAGCGAAAGAGTCGTGGATTTACAAACTAATATCGACGCATCGGTTGTGCTCTCTTACAGCGTCGAAATAATGTGAAGTTCTAGACCTTATCGAAAAAATTATAAGAGTCAGGCAGTGCGTATTATGAAAACAGAAATATTATTAATAAATCACCATGATCAAAGAACCTTTTTGACTAAACCAGAGATATAAAAGCTAGCCTTATAATGAACCCATAGACAATCTTTTCAGCAGATAATATACGAACTGAATCATTTTGGTTAGGAAAAAAATAAGATTGTGAATAGGATCCAAACTCAAACCATGTCGCTACAAACGCAATCAATTAAAAGAATCGAATTTCTCCCTTTAGAGCAGATTCTTCGTCCCATTCCTCCTGTTCTGGACCATGAAAAGATTGATACCATGGTCTCAACACTGAATGGAGTACCTATGGCTTCAAAGACTTGCCAACTGGAAGACATAGAAGCTGGGGAGCTACCGCCTGTAGATGTACTAGTCGTTTCTGATAACGGAGTTAAGAAATATTTTGCATTTGGAGGGTGCCATAGATTCCAGGCATATGAAAAATCAGGCACCAACATGGTGAAATGCAAATTGATGCCATGCACTAAGCAGCATTTAGCTGGTTATCTTGGAGCATCCGTGAACAAGTACTTTGCGTCCTAAATAACGGGTTTCTAGTATGAATAATGATGATTGTCTCAAATTTTTATATACAGCTGACTCTCGATGCTAGTTGTGTTTGGATTTAGTTCTTGCTTTTGCCTTCGTTACTTTCAGCGATTTTCTGGTATTGGAACGTATGATCCTTTCCTCAGTGTCGGTTGCGGTTTTTTTGATCCGTCGTGCCTTCAGTTTGGAATCCACCGTAAAGCCACAACTCAGCAACAAGCTGAACCTTAGGTCATCTATACCAGTGCGGTAACTGAGTTCAGACTCCTTGTTGCTGACTGAGTTGACAAAAAAGTAGCGTGGTTTGATCTTGAGATCCCCAAGAACCGACTTCTCGATCAAGCTGGAAAGATGAGCAACTCTTTGTTCCGTTTTTATTTTATCGATCTTATTGAAAATGACATCAAATTGCACTCCCGACTGAGTCAATGCGTCAATTATGGCCTCATCGTACTGATTAGTACCAATGTTCCCATCCAAAATCAGATAGCAATTTCGAAGGACCCTTCTGTTCTCAAGATACTCCATTGTAAGCTTACCTTGCCACTCCTTTCCTTTCTCTCCATACCCTGGAGAGTCTACCAGCCGAAAAAGTCCACCAACGTTATAAAAATTGAGACAGGGAGTATAGCCAGCGCTCTGTTTCACCCTAGCATATATTGTAGCGCTCTGTTTGTTGCTACTGAGCAACGCGTTTATGAGTGAGGACTTTCCAACATTGCACCGGCCTAAGAAAATCACTTCTGGAAGATAATCTGAGACAGAGTCCACCAAAGTTGCCTCTACCTGTATGCCAGCTTCCTGAGTTTTCATTCGGGAACTTTCCCCCGGAATATTGCCATATTCGTAAATGCTCCATTCTATGTCGACTGCTGATTCATTGATCAATCTGCTTATATATGACTTATGCACCGGAGTGATATGCGGCGTTTGGATATCAGAGAGCTCACTGAAATAGGTATTCAAGTATTTCCCATCAATTCTAAGTCTGGGTGAGCCCTCACCAGGACTCTTAATGGAATTTTTGCGTACCTTCGTGCTATCCTTCAACCCACTTCTCTCATCTTGTTCTAGAATCTCAGACACCTTGTTTAAGTTCCTCAAAATGGATGACTGCCTCGATGACGTGCACAGCTTACTCACAAAACAATATCGGCATCTGAAAGCTGCCTGAATATTTAGATTCATCATCTTGCTATCAACCGCACCACTCACCTACTGTTTCCTTTCGTGCGCTTTATATATACCTTTCGACTTGATCTAAAGAGTTCAAGTAACAAAATTCTCTTTACACCGATCGACGGGTCGAATAATCTACCCGTCTCCCTTTCTTACCCCTCGCTGTAGGCCAGTTTTGATATTCCGCTTCGGCATTTTTTTGCATAATAGCCGTGTTAATAACCTGCGCGAATCTATTATCAGCGCCAAAAAACACATCCCAAAAGATTCACGAGACAGAAGAAGAAAACGGCTTGAGATAACGAGGGGCAGTTCTGGAAGAAAAATAAGCAGTGCACAATATCAAGTAGACGAGGTCTGTAGTGCCTTTGGTGAATTCCATAGTATGAGAATAAGATACCTAATCGGAATCACAAGACGTCTGCGACTGATATCGAGTTTACGAGAATAATCCCTGTGCTAAGGAACTGCCTGTGCTACCTCTGACATACAAATGTCTGACGAAACCGGTAGGGAACAAAATGAAAAGGCTTCAAACGAGACTCATGATATTGAGATAACGGTCGAGACAAATACCACAACTCCTGATGTTCAACAGGAGAAAATGATAGAGAAACCGGTCTCTATAGTAGGTGAACCAGCCTTACAAGAAGGGCATGATGATTCGGAAAGACGTCCAGAGGTGTTCAAGTCTCTCATTCATGAGATTCTATGCTGTATACTACTGACGTTTGCGCCAGCAGCTTCTTCGATGTCATCATCGTCGTTCCAAACAAGTTTATCTGCCACTTCACTTTACTTTGGTGTGGTGGGTGGAAAGTTGACTTGGTGTGTGTCTTCAGTCATGCTGGCCAACGGAGGATGTTTGCTGTTAATGGGTGGAGTTGCCGACGCGTTTGGCCGTAAAAACGCTGTAGTCTTTGGCTACATGGGATTCGCCATCTTTTGCCTGATTGGAGGCTTTGTTGAAGATTTTGTGACTCTTTGCGTTTTGAGAGCTCTACAGGGTGCAATGGTAGCTTGCAGCACACCGGCAGCAGCAGGGTTTTTGGGATCCACATATAAGAATTCCAGGAGGAAAAATATGGTTATGAGTTGTTTCGCTATTGGGGCGCCGGCAGGAGGAGCCAGTGGGTTCTTTATTGCCGGTGTTTGTATTGCCATTTTCAACTGGAGAGCAGTACATTACTTTCTGGCAATTGTTTTTTGTTGTCTTTCCATTGGCGTGTTTTTTTTGGTACCGAATGACAAACCCATTGACTGGAAGCTTGCCTACAAAACCCTGTCTACCCTTGATTACTTTGGAGCTCTCATATCAATTTCAGGGTTCACTTTGATTTGTTTCTCTCTCACTCAAGTTGACGTGAGCCTTCAAAGGTGGGGAACTCCGTATATCATTGCTCTGTTGATTGTTGGTGTGGCTCTTGTGCTGGGATTCGGACTGTACGAGACATACGTACCTAAAAACCCTCTTATGCCAATGAAAATGTTCAAGAACTGGAACTTTGTACTTTGCATCATGATCACCTCACTTTGCTGGATGAGTTTCTTTGGGATATTGAACTATAACGCAGTACTCTACTTTGAGCAGGTCAGGGGATATTCTGCCATCATAACTGCATGCTGTTTCCTGACACAGCCAATTTCAGGGGTCATCGTTAACATTTTTGCTGGGCTTACAATGCACCTGATCCCTGGACGCTATTTGATTTCAATAGGAAGTGCTGGGTTCCTGATTGCTTGCATAATATGGGCAACTAACTCCATGGATAGAAATTACTTCTTAGGCCCATTCTGGGGTTTTCTGTTTACAGTTATCGGCGCAGATCTGATCTACAACGTGAGTAATAGATGCGCTCTATCGTCTGTTGCCCCAGGTTTACAGAGTCGTGCAGCAGGAACCTTTAACACAGCCATACAGTTGAGCTCTACTGTGGGACTTGGTCTTTCTTCAACAATAATGTCTTCTAAAGACCCGTACTATGGCCTGACTACTGAGTATGAACATTTAGAGGAGTTATTCCACGCTACAAAATACGCCTACTATCTCGGTATTGCATTCTGTGGAGTGGCTCTATGCTTGAGCACTCTTACCAAAATTGGCGTTGTTGGCCTCAAAGAAGAACAACAAACCATCGTCTCCGACGACCAATAATCTATTCAGATTTATTCATTGATTGCATATTTACGAAGGCCTTACGTATTCGATACAGCAGTAACAAGAACACTTCCAGCCTCAACCTTGATTTGTGTTTCCTTATCATCACAACAAGTACAATCAATTACCTGAATTGAGGTAGTTTCAGCCGATTGCCTGTCTAGACATAATGATGAGTGTTTTTTCTGTTTGGCCTCACAGTTGAAAGTCGCGGTGCAATATTCACATTTGTACTTCCGATTGTGTATCTTCAGGTGCTTATTGAGATTAGACGATTCACTGAAGCTTTTGCCGCATACTTTGCACACTAAAGGCTTTTCTCCCGTGTGCATTCTGGAGTGAATCGTCAATGATGACGATGTCTTGAAGTTTTTTTGGCAGATATCACATCTAAAAGGTTTCTCTCCTGTGTGAACCCGCAGATGCTGTTTCAGCATCAGCTCGAGAGAAAAGCTCTTGTTGCAAAATTGGCAGGTGTGAGGCTTGTGCTTTGTGTGTGTGTTCAAATGTCGGACCATTTTCTGACGTTGGCCGAATGGCTTCCCTCGCGAACACCTGGACCAGTTACAATGGTATTGGGCTTTTCCTGACTCAACATGCTCTTCAATAAGATGAGACGTTAATTCTCCAGTGGAGCCAAACTCTAGACCACACAAAGATCCGCCTTCTAATTGCCACTCACATATATGCTTTGAAGAATCGATGTTCTCGTTTTCTAGACTAGTGTCTTCAGCATTCAAGGTCCTTTTGTCTGCCTCTAGCAAGATACCACTTGATGCCCCCTTTACAGGCTGGACATTTCCATGATATTCTGTATGCACAAGTAAGTCATTCAGTTCACTGGTAGAAAAGAGACAATCGAGCCACTCACACTGAAATTGATCAGGTTCAGTCTTCAGAAGGGCTATGTCGGAGCTCACATTTTGAGAGCTCAGCAAGTGTTTTTCAAGAATATGTTTATTGATCTCCAGTCCATTGATTGTTTCCTGGCAGTCGTCCCACTTGCACTGCAACCCAGGCGCTGTGACTTGACCAATGTATTCGTATTTGATCTTCTTTGGTGCATTCGTCTCAGTGTTGTTGTGTTGTCTTCTTTTGGTTGAAACAGTTTCGTCTTGTGAGGATGTTCTATGGTGGTGATGGTGACGTTGATGTGTATGGTGGTTATGATGCTGGTGATGGTGGTTTGAGTGAGCTCCTGCCGTTCTAGGAGCGCGGTAATGACTTTCTGGTACCTGCTCAAACTTAGGGGGAATAATTATGTCATGTATGACATTCCCGTTGAGTTGATCCTGGAAATGGAAGTGATGATGGTGAGACTCTGAATTAATACCGGAGTGACGGGGGTGATGGTGAAGGTCTGGCTTTGTGCTGTTGGATATATGATATGTCGAATCGCCTCTGAGGTTGCTTACTTTTGATGAGTTCATGAGATCGTGAGAAAGCAGCTCAGCTTTTGTCAAGGCAAGCTGGCGTTCCAAAACTTTGGGCCATTGAATGTGTCCATATTTTTCACCATCATGATCCAGTTGAGGAGACGCAATGCACTCATCATTGTTCTGGTGAGATGGCATTGCTGGCATGTTAGGATTGAAATGATTGGGGCCAGCCAAACACATGCAGCCTTCCAAACCAGTTTTTAGGTCCGAGCCTGTGGGTGTGATATCCCTATTAGCTGTCGGAGTGAAGTCGTTGCAGCTCATCGACGGTGTGCCACATAAGGGCTGATCTACCATAGAACGACTGGCAACATTTTCGTTGCACCCATCAAACTCCGCTAGATTATCAATGTAACAACTGTCAAGACAGCAATCATAAGGGTCCTTGATTTGCTTTTGAGATACAGAATGAGCTTGAGAAACAGGATCCTGGTCGCAGCAACTTAACCATGTGTCATATTCGCACGCAAAGGAGTCATCAGAGCTTTCAGAAGCATTTTTGAGATGCGACGGCTCGAAGCAGCAAAGTAAGAACTCCTCGACTGACTCCCCATGATCTGTATCTATTGTGGGTAAATGCATGGGAAAACCACATAACTTTTGAAACGGATCATCCTTCTGGACTGTTTCGTTTGTTCTAGAAGGATTATGTGCTGTATCAATGTCCCCGACTGACGCTAATGCTTCCTTAGACATTATAGAACCCTAAAAAAACCCCCGAGGTTGTTATATTTGTACGCCAAGACCAGCCCAAATACCTAATTATTAAAAATGAGCTGAGTTATTCGTTTGTGATGAGAAGCAGACGCAGTGATATCACAAGCGTAATAACCAACGATTATGGCACCTGTTCTTTAAGAAGCAGGTTTCAATTATTCTGGCCCTGTTCTTCAGAAAATTTGCCAGGGGCTGAGCAGTATCTTGTCAGAACATGGGGGCCGACTTCCAACGCTGCGTCTGCATGTAAAGCAGTTGTACAAAAACTACCTTGATGGTTACAGTTTTTTTTTTTTTGGTCTTCAATAGACGCGACGATCACGAGGTGAGCCCGTTGACCATTTCCCCAATCATCTCCAAAAAAACGACCTATTTTTCGTTTGATCAAAATGTATGTACAGCCGTTCACAATGGCCTTTATCGTGTTTCTAGTGATACTATCATGGAGTGTGCAGTTGTGATACTTCCAGTTAAAGATTGGAGTTGAAAGACCTGGTGCGCAGCTTGATTTTTGACTTTACTAAAGTAATTTTTGATGCGGGTAAAAAAATACAATCAAACAACATAGCAAGCAAAAAGATGAAGCTTTTTCAGGGTTTGGGTATTTGTAGAAACTTAAGTGTCTCATTCTGCTTTAGGCCATTCGACCAACGGTAACCTTTTCTCTTATCATTCAACCTGGCCACCATCTATTCCGAGTTGTCTGGCCGAAGGAGTTATTGGTTTCTTCTGTCTCTTATCATTTGAGCTTTCGAAAGCATGTTGATCATCTTCAATTTTAGTTGCACCAGACTGTGCAGTCATAATCTTGCTTGTTAGGATGACAGTACCAGAGACTTCTGGCTATCTAGGTTCTTCAGGAGCTGGCCATATTCAGTACTGAAAGAATGATCGCCCAGTCTTGTAGATAACTTTGCTTTCATCGGGCCAAATATGGGAAGCTTTTTGACGTCTATGAGAATGTGATAGAGCAACTTCAGCGTCAGTATTGTTTCTTCGTTATTGATATGCGTATCTATGAGGGAATGTAGAAGTTTGAGGTATAATGAATTGACATTCAGTCGAAACTGGTTCTCAGAAAACCTCAGAACCCGTATTATATCCAGATACCTCGAGCGGTCACTGAGATAATCTGTGACGCATACTATGGTGTCCAAATCAGGAGACAACTTAGGGGCTTCACCCCGACGTTTCGACACAGGGTTGAATCTGCTATTAAAAAATTGTAGTCCCTTTTGCAAATCAAGACTGAGAAGATGCGACAGAAGTATGTTGGATTCAACCAGATTTAGTGCTGAACCCTTTTCTTTGAGGAACAATTGTAAGTCTGCGTCAGGATCCAATATAATATCCGTTAGTACCAGATCGCTAATTGGTGACAAATCGATCACTCCTAGCTTCTTGAGGTGTTCAAGCAACCTTGACCGAGATTCCTTCAATGTGAGTGCCCTGAAAATCACCATATAGGTAGTGTGGCTAAATGGTAACCCAAACTCCATCATTCGATTCAAATAATGAGTTAAGTAGTTCATTTTGTTTTCAATGACCAGAGTGCCACTTTTATGATAAACTGCAGCCAGGATCATATTGAACATCTGCAAAGTAGGTGTGATACTGAGCTCTTGCATTTCAGTTAGTATCAAATCCACCTTGTCAAACTCTCCTTTATCCATATAATATTTGATCATATGGCGATACAGAACCCGCGTCTTGGTGAACTGTGAGTCGTTGCGAATAAGCTCTATCATTTTATAGACTTGCGTATCCTGACTGATATAAGTGAAGTCGACCAGGTTAAGTACATAACTCTCAAACTTAGGGCCCGACAGAACTGCAGGAAGCGGGGGGATTTCAGACCTAACCCTTTTGACAGTAGGTCGCAGCGACCTCAGCTCTTTTTCGTTCAAAGCAGTGAGGGTGCAGCGCTTTCTTCGCAAAAGAACAGACAAAAGTAGCTCCTCATTTTGCTTTCCAACTTCTGCAAGGAATAGGGGACTTGAACTCACACGAATGGAGTCTTTTTCGTTCAGTATATCGCTTGCAGAGACCAGGTTCTTGGTTGCTTCATTCTTATCACTTATGTAACTTTTGCTTCCCGTACGTCTGCATTGGCCAACAATACGTGTAGGGAGAATAAAGAGTTGCCTCCATCTAGCCGCTGCTACAATGTGAAGCATTGAGCCACCAACGCTGCCTTACAAGACAAGCTTTAACGCCTGACTCAATAGTGGACAGAAGCTTTAACGATATGTTTTACTACGAAAAAACATTCAAGTCTTAGCTAGTATTAGGAAAAACTACATGTGCTCAACCCCTCCAAAAAGATTTACATTAGTAGTGAGAACAACTTGTTGTAATCCCATTCAGAAAACAAGTGATATATACAGTACATTTGGCCATATGCGGTGAAGACCAGACCATTCCGCTCATGGTGACTGGTTAAAAAATGCCAATAAGTGCAGTACAAACCTTCGCTCGGCTTCTTTCGGAGGAACTTCCTGATCCGCTCCTTATCTGGCTTCGAATTGAACCATTCTTTTGGTTCTGGCTTTGTAAAGCACTCGGTGTCCACACTCTTTACATCTAACAGGCTCTTTTGGTGATAGAGAAAAATTCACAGCACACTGAGCACACACATACTTCACACCATAATCCTTTAGGGACTGAATGCCTGAAGCAGCATTTCCCAGATTTGCAGCAGTTGGTGGAACGAACCCTTCTCTGCTCATTGCTCCCTCAGAAAAAGTCAAGCTCAGTTACGATCACTTCTCTTCTCTATTCTTGGTGCAGCTCTCTTATTTCTAATCATGATTATTTGATATAGTTAGAAAATTTTCAGCCTGCCGGGTGACTACATGTACGACAAAGACGATGTGACTCTCGAAAATATTTCAATGTGCCAACAAAGTTTTCCAGTTTAAGGACGAGGTGTATCATTAGTCTTGGGAAATTCTGACAGTAAGAGAGCCGCTTCTCGAATACTCTGGACCCAGTTCGTTCAAGATTGAGTTTTCAAATAAGCTACCTTATTCCTGATCGCTGACAATTCCTGGAACTGCGTTCTAAGAAAGAGAACACTCTGATCACTCGAGAGAACAACATCTAACTTTATCCCAACCACAGCATTCGATCCATCCAGTCGCGTCCAATCATGAACATAGTATGTCGAATATAGCAATAACCCTGATACGACTGAGTTCGAGATCTACTGGCCGACCCACATCATTACCAATGAACAAACTATGCCTCGCCGACCTTCATATGTTGTCTCCTCATACAGCTTCGATTAGTATTAGAAACAACAGCACGGGAACCGGAATCGACCCCTTCCTACCAAACAGCTTAGCCAAGACAGTTAAGCAGCGTCTTGGCGATTTCCTCGAAATATCAGCTGTAAGCTCAATACGGCAAACCGCCGGACGTGATCTAATTGAGAAAGATTACGAGACTGCGCTACAAGGAAATGAGCACAATTTGATATCGCAGACATCAGAGAGGATTATTGGGCTTCTTAAATCTGTCACAGATGACTACTCGGAGTTGACTTGCCGTGAAAGTGACTGTTATCGTCTTTTCAAGGTGTTCTGGCTAAAATCCAAACTACCGGAGCGCATACATACTTGTGATCCACAAGCTCTGAGCAGGTACGTTGACGACTTGACCAAATACAAATACATAAATTTGTCTGGTAAGGTCAGTAAGATACTCAGGAAGTTCTTATTAGCGACAAAATACAAACAGTTGAGGTCTTCAATTGATTTTTACAACAACATTATTGACTTCTTTTCCAACAAAGATGACGATCATATGGTGCGAGAAATCTTCTACACGATGCGGAAAGAAGAAATCATACCCAATGCTATGACTTACAACATTCTTGCGAAGAACTATATTGCAAGCTCGCCTTTTGTGCTACACCGTTTACTGATATGGGAGGCCATCTTAGAAAACATGAGTAGATTGGGCATTAAAGCTGATTTGTGCTCGTACTACCTAACCTTGAGCCTGATGCCTTCTTTTGTAAGTGCCAAAAAGGATTTGAAACAAGAAATGATCCAACATAAACTCCATTTAGGATGGAAACAGTTTTTTGACATCCATTTGAACGACATGCTGAATGAAAATGCCTCAATAACAGAGTTACTAGGTTTTTACAACAGATGCGGAGATTCCGTTGACGTGAACTGTATGAACACAGTAATCTTCAAGTATCTACAAGAACCAGGTGGATTCGAAAAGGCCTGGTCTTTTATGAACAAGCAGTATCATGGTAGAGGTATCCGACCCAAAAACTCTACATTAACAATCTTTTTGAAGTTTGCAAGAAACCAATCGAACCTTCAGCTGATGATATATATTATGAACACTATGAGTCAGATTTTTGATCTGGTTAATTACAATTCCAGCAGATTAGTTTTGCGATACCTTATCAAGTTTGAGGAATTCAAGCTTCCTCATTGGTATCCACTCATAGCAAAGTTTGTACTATACTATCATATCGATAATTCGATAGATAAATATAGGAGATTAGACGTGTTGGTAAAGCAGATTGACTACAAGATCAAACTAAACTTTGGATTTGGTCTTGACTATCCAAACAGGCTCCCGTTCGAAGTTTGTTTATTTGAGCAGCTCCAGAAGCTCGTCATCTGCACAGAATTCGATCCGGAATCGACGGAATATATCATAACGAACAATGACTCCCTGCTTAATGACAATAAGGATGAAGGATGGATTGAAACAGCTATAAAAGATTGCAACCAGAAGGCTAACGATGAAACGCCGTCTCACTATTAGACTATATAGAACAGTTTCGACCTCTTGTACATACATGATTAAACGAAGCTGATGAATACCTTGGAGAAGCTAGCTTTAGACTAACTCACTCGCCACAAAGTGGCTTTATCAGTATGGCGGTGCAGATCTCTAAACGCGTTTTTTTTTCCAAACATAAATACCCAATGGTGCGAAAAATGAGATAGAGGGGATAGTACACATCTTCTTCATTCCTCAGACAGGCAATTGAAGTAGCCATGTCGTACTATAACATAGACGAGATTCTTGCAGACAGCCAGGTATGTGATTTGAATATTTGATGACAGCACTATATCAACATCTATTAACGGAAATTTCACTGAACAAGCTACTTCCTTGCAAGTTCTCGCTTACGCTTCCAGGACTAGGGTACTTGAACAGCCAGCCGGGAGGGCCCATCAAGAAAAACACCAAGATCGAGCTGCCTATATGGCTTGCTCAAGTTTTGGCCGTCTGTTCTCTTTCTCCGTCATCGTCGCAGGACGGTCGGTTTTCACAAGATAGCATGGACGAGGAGGAAACGTTTCTGAAGCTGATAGAGCCTGAATTTTTCTCAGTTGCATTTCTGAATTTCATCAAGTCTAACTCTTTGAAGCTCAACCTGAATCCCTATATGTTCTATTACAAGATCGTGACGAAATGGTCATATATGTTCAGTGACGCCGAGCTTGTGGATCTTATCAGCAAGATGCTGGTTGAGCGCTCCTGCGAGATAAACGATCTCAGCTATAAGCAGAACGATCACTTCACAGGAGTGAATCTCGACTTCATCAATTGCATGGACAGCTTCGAAAAGCAATTGTTCAAAGTTAGTCACGAGTCCTATAAAAACTTCAAGACATGGTGGCTAAGTGAGCCCAGCTGAAATCGAGGCCTAATGAGAACACTGCTCAAGCTAGCACATTCGTTGCCTACAGATCAGCACCTGGTTTGAAAAGAGTTATCATTCACTGACAGCGCATGAATATAACAATTTCATACCGGTTATTGGCGTCAAGAATGATATGCTATTTTGTTTTTTCCTTGAGGATATGAAGATACAAAAAATTTTACTCTGAAAAGTTCACTATTTAGTTTGACTTTCTGGCTGGACAAGGTAAATATATGAGATCACCTACAAGGCACAATAGTTCCAGCTATGTCAAAGCCGTCGATTTTGGTACTTATATCCGGAAATGGCTCAAACCTACAAGCGCTGATAAACGCTTGCGACTCCGGGATAATCCCCGGAAAGATCAGCTATGTCTTGTCGTCCTCTTCTAAAGCTTACGGGCTCGAAAGGGCTGCGAAGGCCTCCATACCCACAGAAACGCGGGAACTGAAAACGTACTACCAGGGAATCCCCAAGGAAGATCGCGCGACGGCGCGTGCCCAGTTCAACAAAGACTTAGTGAGTCTTATTGTGGACCAAATCAAGCCCGATGTGATCGTCTGTGCTGGATGGATGCTGATTTTCTCTTCTGACTTTCTCAAACCTCTAGAAAAGGCAGGAATCCCTATCATCAACCTGCACCCTGCGCTTCCAGGACAGTTTGAAGGAACTGCTGCCATTGAGAGATCGTGGAAGGCTGGCCAAGACGGCCAGGTACGCAAAGGTGGGTGTATGATACATTACGTCATCGAGGATGTCGACAAGGGAGAACCTCTAATTGTCAAGGAGATCGATGTTGTTAAGGGCGAGTCACTGGAGAAATGGGAGCAGAGGGTGCATGACCTCGAACACGAAGCCATCATCCAAGGAACAATCAAGGTTTTACAGCTCCTACGTCCCGCCCCGTAACTATTTACACCAAGTGTAGTTTATATGCGTGACTATCAGCTATCAAGATCCATACGGTCATCACCACCGACCTTTATTTCGTGCTCCTTCACCTCGCACAAATTGTAAATGCTTTCTCTAAGTACAGCAGTGGTTCCTCTTCCAAACTTGTATGATCTGGTTTTCTGCTCTCGTATGTTAGGTGTCAGGTAATTCCGGTATAACTGTGCATCTTTTCCGACCTCCATCACACAAATATCAACATTAGATCCCGAACCCAGGTCGTTCCAAATACCGGCTTCGATCGCACTAGCACACAGTTTCATTGCCTCCTCCTTAGACATATCTTCTTTCCAGTCTCTCTCTAGAAAAGCCATTGCTGCTAAGGATCCAGATCCTAGAGATTGGTAAAATCCCACATCTGTCGATCCATGGGCCTGCACCGAAAATAGATGCGCTCCTTTGGAGTCAACACCAGCCACAATCAGATACGCTCCAACATGACCCTGGTATTTGAACAGATGTTGCTTCAACATTTGCAGTGCAGAAACCACACGCGGCTCTCTGTTCAGGGACATCGAATGCAACTCCAGGTTAGACTGTATTAGCTGTGTCACCATCTCAGTATCTGCTGCCGTTCCTGCTCCGGCACACCATATCTTCGGCGCAAGCCTGTGTAGCTTCTCACAGTTCTTGTCTGCTACAATCGGACCTGCAGTGGCTCTTGTATCTGCTGCTATCACTACCCCCCCCTTGAAAAGACACCCAACAATCGTAGTACCTGTAGAAGTAGCTCTGGGAGCCTGGTACCCATTCTGGGTGAGGAACTGGTTTCTTTGAAAGTTGTCAAAACTGAGACCTACCATTATTAGCTGTTAAGATGACTCAGGGGCTTCGAATTCAGACTGAACAAAGCGCTTTCTATATAACTGTCCAACGCCATTGGTATTGATCAATATATTCCTTTCTGCTCTACAATTTTGACATTTTCGCCACTCACCTCACCAACAAACTGGGTTTTGCACGATCATGTTATCATAGAAATAATTATTCCTGAGTGGTAAAGAGAAAAGCGAGCTCTGGAAGAATTATCACCGCAAGATTCACTCACTTCTACCAAAGAGCTGAGCGGCAGCTACTTTGATCACTGATATTGCATTCATATACTAAAGCGCACCATAATGGGCGTTTGTCTATCATGCCTGAGGGCCTCCGTGGATGACAACATCTATGACGAAACGTCTCCACTACTAGCTGACAATCTCTCAGCTACAGCGGCACTACAGCAGCAGCAGGATCTGAGGCTGGAACAACGCAATAGAGAGCTCAACAACATTTTGAACGCCACGAATGAGCACCTCATCGATCTCACGGGCTTTCTACAGTCTCAGACACAGCCCCTGTTTCTAGAAGAGCAGCAACAACCTGCGGTTTCTGCTACAACTGAATCCACTAATGGGACAGTGTTACAATCTTCCAATTCTCTTGATTCTGTTCAGAGCGCTAGTGAGCAGCATCACATTCAAAACCCAGCACAGTCACAGTCTGTCCTTAGTGGTCAACAATACGACCTAGCATCAGCAACAGAGGCGGGAATCGCACAAATAGACGTTCTTGAAGATGCTCCTATAGAGGCTGAAATAATGCAGGACATGCCTGTACTTCGCGAGAAACTGGGATCTATGTATGATAGGGTCTTAGACATTGACACATCCAATATAGGACCCCTCGTGGTTGATATAGAATAGCTCTGTGTATGGCCAGAATGTAAAAGTGAAAGATGACTCTGTTATGACGAAACAGTAATCCATACCTTAATTCTCTCCTTCAAATAGTCTTTTGCATCTGAAACAATATTGTTGTTAGCAGCTGAGTTGGCGGAATTAATAATGCTACCACCATTGGCACTCGGTGCGGCCGTTGTTGTTGTTGCTGTTGATACTGTTGCTCTCCGCCTTAGTTTGTGATCCTCCAATTCACGATCTTCACTATCATCGCTCTTGATCCCAGATCCACTTGGAACCTTCAGCTCATATTCAATCATGTTCAGTCCATATCCCAATCTGAATTCATACTTCGATGCCAAAAAGCTTCCTTCGGTGTCACTCTCATCGTAGGTTATAGATAATGGCGATGGCTTCTGAACCTCATTGTTGATCTTCAGCCCGGTCAGGTATTTCTGATCAATAATCCGATTCTGTAGCGTTACATTAACAACCAACGGCTGTCCAGCAATACTAGAGGGAAGACTCACAGCATTCACGGTGCCTGGCTTATTGTATATCAGCTCAAAAAACTGTACAATATCTGTCTGTAAATACTGCTTCAATCCAGATGAGATTGAAAGATGACTAATGAACGACTGATCCGCCTGCGACTTTAGATGGCTTCTGCGGATAGAAAACACATCGGACTCCAACACTTCACTGGCATCGTCTTGTGGTTCATCCTCATCTTGTTGTTGTCCATCTTCTTCTTCACTTTCATCATCTCCTTCATCCTCAGACTCTTCAGCGACTTCATCTAGATCCATAACGTCGGGCTGATCAACTCCTGTCTTGCCTTTCGTTGCTTTTATCCTCTTACCGGTGAATCCCTCTTCAGCATTCTTGGTTCTCTTATTCGTCAAATTCAACTTTAGTCGATCGCCAAACTCGTCATATGTATTAAGTCGTTGGTTGTCTTCATCAAAATACTGTGGGTTCTCGTCCTTGAATCGCTTGTATCTTCTATCAAAAAAAGATTCCAGAACCTCAGCATCTCCATGAAGAACACTGCCTTCCTTGTTGTAAGCCTTTGCATTTTGAAAAATAAGGCGGATGTGATCTCTAAACTTCATCACTCCATATCTATCATTGCTATAATAGCCCTCGTTCAACCGTTTTCTGACTAATCCGAAAGACATCCCTTCCTTAACCACAGAATAGTAATCAGGGTATTCATCTCCATCTACCAGGTCCATGAAGGGCTCAGACAGTTTTCCTCTTGCAGGGGTTCTGTAACCTACCAGACTCTTGAGCATCGCTCGAATTTCAGGGATGTAGTTGAAAGAGTTTGCCTCGGATAACCGGAGCTCGTTTTTCACTGTGACCCGTGGCCTTGCTTTGTTGACTGAAGTCTTGGCGTCCTCTGCGGAGAGGGAGATTGATGGCACCACAGCCGTCTGTGGGGAAGCCACTGACGCTTCCCTCGAAACTTGGTCAGCCGAAGACTTGAATAGCAGGATTCGTTCTTTCACAAAACCAGCTATACGCTTAGCATCTTTGGCAATAAAACTTTCTGGATCGTTATAGGCGTTAGCATTGTCAGCTAAGAGCTCGAAATCACTCAAAAACTCATCCACCGAGTTGTAGTCGTTCTTCTTAACTTTGGCTCTGATCTCGTATAGCGAAATGGGATTCTGTATGACCTCGTAGTAATCGGGGTAAACCTTTTTGGGAGGAAGCTTCAAAAAAGGGGGCAAAACGCTTTTCTCCAGTCCTTCATCCTTGAGATCTCCTACAGCTTCCAGCGTTTCACTCAAAAAGGACTTCAGCTCTTCGGAAGGTTCATCATCGCTGTCTTCTGTCTCATTCGAGGATTTATGTTTCTTATTATTCAACGTTAGAATTACGGCAGGTTTTCTTTTCTGTGCCATTGTTGTGTGTCAGATGCAATCCTTCAATATCAAAACGTATGCCTAATGTTTAATTACATACACAAATATACATCTCATGAAAAATGTCTCTGACTCGTGTCGGGTCTTTCAAAGACCTCCATCCAGCATTCACAACAAAAAAGTCGGTCGACTTTTCGACGCTGCATTCACGTTCTGTGTTTTCTTTATTTGTCTGCCATAATCAACCAAGGTTTTTCACCACAGGTTTTTCCTTGCAACTCCATTGGAAGATATCGAAACAAAAGACTGAATACTGTTAAATCTCAGAAAAGAAGTAATACAGTAGACTTCAGTTACTCCGAGCGTTCAAGCTTTAGTCGCGTATATCAGAACTAGTATCGGGAACCAAAAATGGAGAAGTTTGAGGTAAGTTATACTCGATAAATATCTTTTTATTCAATGCCAACGATCCCGTTACTGACATCAACTCTTTCCTGCCCTACGTAGCTTATTGACCAGGATCCGGAATTCACAAAGGTGGTCAGATTCTTTAGACCTTCAGACTATCTGATCTGGGCTGGCTCGACTCTGGCTGCTCCCGCGTCTCTTCTGCTCATGGAGAAGTACGAGCCCGCAATAGGTAGAAAGTTCAAAAGACCTCCACCAATGTTTTTGAGGGCCGGAGCTTTGCTGGGATTCATTGGTGGTTTTATTCTAGCTTACAACAACTCGACAATGAGATTTTGGGGGTGGAATGAAAACACAAGAGAAGTTACCAAAGATAGATACGAAACTAAGAAATTACTTAGTCAGGGGAAGATTCCTTACGGAGAGTCTTCCATGTCTCCCTATCTGCAAGATGTCGCCAGCAGAAACTCCAAAAACTCACAGCTCATGCTTGCCTTTATTCCTTGGTTTAACTTAGCGAATCATCAGAACCATGGTATTGACTTGAAGAAATACTACGAGGTCAGAGATGGAGAAGAAAACTGGAACTTTGAGCTTCCTCCGCTAGACTCGATTAAGGGTTTAAATGTTGCTCGATAGTATATTTCATGCTGTACATCTTATGAAACTCTACTCGGAGCTGATTCAACTCGTTACATACATCGATCTCCCTATTTATTTGTTCTATATTCCAACAGGTGAATTATGATCAGTAGCCCATTACAGCATTTCCGATAAAGCAGTACTCAGTCACCTTGTGCATCTGGTTTCACCCCAAAGGTCATAGGGTCTGTAAACTCGTCGAATATCAGTGAGTAAATGTCATTCAGCAACTCTGTTTTTTCTTGGGCTTCGCACACCGAGCCCTCTTGATCATGTTTTATCTCTTCCCACTGCATGCAGTTGTCACGAGAGGCCTCAGAAGCACCACTTCCCTCAATATGTGTACCATTTGGAGACTCTAGTGGCTTTTCAAGGCCGTAAGCCAAGCTTGAATCAGAGTCAAAGCCTCCAGAAGTAGATTCGTAAGCTTGAGAGATCTCATTAATGGAACCATGCGTATATGGCTGTGAAGCATCATGCATGATGCTGTCTTCCTCTGCAGTCTCTAGGTTTATGAAATTCTCAACGGTTAGGCACGTTACGTGTTTCTTTCCCTTTTTGGATCTGTAAGGCAACCTTAGGTCGCTGTGTTTTGAACCAAGACGGGAAAGGCCGATCTTAGTCTTTGAAAAGGAATCCGGAGAGCTGAAACCAGACCGTAGAACACCAGCATCACTGAAAAGGGACTTAGTAGTAGAGTTGGAATCAGTAGATCTCGCAATGGTACTCGTTTTGATCTCTTCTCCTAAGCTACTGTACCGCTGTCCCATAAGTCGATCAATAAGATGGATGAATTTTTGTCCAAGAGAATTGTATCTCGACATTACTGTTAAAGCGTTCTTTGCGGTATCAATGTCTTCAATCCAGCTAGTTGAATGTGGTGAGTCTGGCTCAGAGCATATGCACGCGATCGGAATTAGCACCGCCTGAAACAAAAAGTACGTCGCATACCATACCGCTATGATAGAGATATGAGATTTTGCCTCTCTCACAAATTTATCAATTGAGCATATAGTCTCGGAAGCAGCTGTGAGACATATTCTTCTGCTTTGCTTCGCCATCTCTTCTTTGCAATCTTCTAGAATCTTCGGGTTGGAAACCCCCATGATTCTTTGCCAAATAAAAGGTCGGAAAAGAACAATTTGAAAGTTTTTATACCTCCAAATCAATCTATTTCGCGCCAAGCTGAACCACTCTGGTATCTCAGAGGTTTCGTTGAAATCAAGGTTCGGCTTCATGCTCTCCAAGAAATAAAGTCTTGCTTTGGAATCATCCTCATCAAAGTAAGACGGCAATTCTGAGATGAACAATCTGAGTTTCGTGTTCATCTCAAGACATTGTTCAAGAGTCGGAGGAGGCCTTGAAATAAGCCTTGAGTAAAACGGTGTTGTCAGTAGCGTGAACTGTGTCTGTGCGATCATTGCGGAATAAATTGTAGGATATGGTTTGTTAAGTAACTGTGAATCAAACTCAAGATACCCACCATTTTTTCCAACCAGCTGAGATAATTCACTCTCATCAATATTATTGACCCTACTAACATCAGTTTCTTCCAGAGGTGGCAAGTTGATAGGTCTTCCGAAGGTTATCGATGCGCCGGCATCAAATATGTACAAACCCCACCACAAACGTCTTTTTTGCTCCAATTCGAGGAACTCTTCTACGCTCATCAGGGAACTGTTCTTATCGCGTTGGAATTCCTTGTGCATTCCCAAAGACAAGGCCATTCTTACCGCAAGTCCGAGATAACTCCAGCCAGAGTTAGGCTTGTTTCTCTTTTGGGCATAGTTACTCAACAACGTCAGAGAACTGAGTAGTAAAATGTTCCCACTTTCAAAAACATTCCCGTTTGACCTCAAGTAAGTTTTTGCTCGTTGATAATATATCAGATCGATGTTGGAGTTTTCTCCATTTATGCACCAGCATCCAAGTGCCAATACAGTGTTCAGCAGTGATTGCCAATGGCTCTCATTTTTAATTGGTACCTGGCGATTGAAATACTTCAGAAACGTCTCTTTATGAATAAAGGGGTAAGATGTGTGATAGTAACTGAAATATCCAGCAACATATTGTTCTTGAACAGGCATCGAGCTTAAGTGCAGATCGAGCTCCTCGATTCTTTTATTGCGCTCCATATTGTCTAATCCCACCTTGAATCCATCCACAATTTCTTTTTTCAGGTAAGGGTTAATTTTGAACTCGGCGAGAGAAGCAGTTGAGTTATCTATATTTTCTCCACCAGAAGCGAGATCCAGTTCTTCCATAGCGACCTCTTCCACTTCATCTTCTTCTCCTTGCCGTTTACTACCGTCCTCAATATTGTCTATTCTCATCACCCTCAAAAAAGATGAGCTGGAGCCGGCTCCTAAAAATCCAGATTTTGTCGTCGGATCAACTCCCATTCCATCAATAGCGCCCGAGGATGGGGCAACCGCATGTAAAAAAGGAGACGTTGATAGCGATGAAGATCCCGTTTTTGATGTGTATTCAGATCCCCGCCGATTGAGTTGTTGATCTGATGGGTTCACATAAATAGTTGAAGTTTTGTGTTCGTGGAAAGATGTTGTTGAAGATGGGGAGGAAGCAGAACCATTGAATAACAGATCGTCGCCTTCTTCGTCATCCTCAGACCAGTCGAAATTTCCATTATTGGACACATCGTTTGCGAAATATTCAATGGGGATTTCCGGAACATGAGAATCGAGGTCAGTCTCCGATAGATTAGTAGACAAAGGCATTGCGGGAGATGTGATTATAGAAGCCGCTTCAGATACCAAAGAATGATGCTGGCTTGGAGAGTTGCAAAGAGAAGCACTTAGTGAATCGATTGGCCTAATCCCACTTAGTAACGCGTCAACGTCCTCTTCTGGGAGCAGTTTCTGAAATAAGGCTTCCAGCATCCTGACTCTATTTTCCACATTGGTCAAATGAGCCCTGGTAAGTGGTGATCTCACCGCTCTTGGAGAATATATGCATTCCCACTCATGATCGATGCATTTAGTACATCGCGGATATTCCTTAGAACATTTCAGCTTCCTTTTACGACAGGAGTCACAAGCCTGTTCTATTTGAGGGCCACGAAATCGATGTTGGTTCGAGCGGAACCCTTTGATTTTTTGGTGGCACACTATCATCTCATCATCATTTCCAGGGACATCACTTGGGCTTCCTGAGAAGATACACTCACTTCCTTCGCTTTCAGATTTCTTGATGAGACTGTACTCCTGGCCTATCAGCTCTTGTTTGCGATCTCCTGAATCCTTTAACGAGTAGACTGATTCCTCTTTAACGTTCTTGAGAGGTAGTACATGGTTGTGGTGATTGTGATGAGCCAAATGCTGGGGCAGATGGCCTTGAGCTGTGTGCTGGTGATGCACAAAGTAGGAAGAGGCTGAGTGAGGCTTGGTGGAAGATTGTTGCGATGTGTTTCCAGAAGGTACCATATTGAAGGTATTGTTACAACTAGCAGGTGTGCCAGTAACAGGTGAGTTCTGATTTAACGGACTTACGCATCTGGAGTCCTGGATTGACGAACCTCCTGTTGAGAGGACCGCTGGAGAAAGTTCTTCTTTGATCATAACAGAGCGTCAACGAAAAGAAGTTACAATAGAGTCAGAGAGGATTCGTTGAACTGCTGATTTTGTTGGAAAAATTATCAACCCCTCGGGATCTTTGAATCTCAACAACAAATCAGCCTGATTCTCTATCTCCACCACTGATAAACCGGTGAACTGTTTTTTCAGTTACCCACTATTTTTCTTGTCTTCAAGTTAGCTTTTCCGCACAGAACTGCTGTTTTGCTTATTAAAAAATAGATCGATGGGTTGGTGCTCAATATTTTTGTTCGACTTCTTCTTCCCCTCAATTTTTTGTTTTTTTTTTTTGTTCCCGGAGTTCGAATAAATTTCTTCGATTTCTTAGTGACTCAAAATAGTCCGAGCTTTTCCGAAGATCATTAATTTAAGGTTCGTTACAAATATTAAGCTACAGTATGGCGATACGATATATTTAATTAAACCTGGCAAGCTGGTGCACTGCGAAACCTACCACATGGGCTCGCGTTTTCGTCATAATGGATATCGGCCTGCAAAATTTAAACCCGTGATTTTTTTGATATTTTGGGGAATTACTGTACCGAAATTCGCCGTAAAAGAGCTACTTTGGGCCCAGCGAGCAAGAAAATCATCAATTGACAAAAGCCAGATTAAACAATAACATTATTGGTGTTGTCGTACAAAGTGAGGCAAAAAGATAATACCTCACAAAGTGACTAGGGTCTTCCACGAAAAAGATAATCTTAGCTCGAGCCGCAAATCGAGATTTCACGGTCCTCTACTACAAGTACATCACAGAGAGAAAAGGAGAGAGCGTGTCAGTAGACCTCCCTGAGAAACTGATGAGTAATTGAATTCAAGCAGCGTAACACTGAACACTCTACTCCCTCCTTGCTTCGTTTCCCCTTTTGGATACCTGCACCCTTGCCCCGCTTCGGAGTTGAATTCGGATAAAGTATTTAGATCATTAATTTTTTGGAGAAAACTACATAAGAATTTCGGTTATGTTTCTCTCTGAATGAACCAAAATCGGCTTTACAGAAGAGAAGAGTGAAGACCTGTAGCTCCTATTCTTCCGCTGTGTACTGCTTGTGTGTTCTAACTCATAAAACAAAATTCAAGCACGTCAAGAAGAATGATCCCTAGTCATAGGATATGCAACAGCTGTAGATCCCATCGTTCGCCCGCCAAATCTTTGTAAACCTCACTTGTACTGCCCAAGATAATCTTTTATTTACTAAGGCTCGGCTAAACCATGTCTCCTAAACTTGATATCATGAGAGTTACTCTAACTTTTGCTCATTGTTGAAGTAAGACAAACTTGGATCGTAAACAGCAGTTACGAAAATGTCATGTCACAGCGAGCTTTCGCAGGTTCCCTCCATAATACCTTCAAACAGTGGCTACTGAATCAAAGGCTCGCTCAATCACACAATAGTCAAGAAACGACGGAAGCATCAGCTTCTATTCACTGTCAACTGCTCTCTATTTTGTAAGCAGAGGCTCTTTGGAATGAAGCTATCTTGTTTTGGTCAAATATTTCTGCTGCATACATATACCAGTGCCCCTTCTCAGCGGAAAAAGCTCGCTCGAACTTTCCCTCCATCTATTCTTACTTATGGATCTCCCGTGCAATCTACAGTGCGATGTGAAAATTATTGTTTCTGATTTGAAGCCAGTTGCTTTGACACGTGAATCAACCTTAGAATTGATCACGTGTCTCTTTTATTTTTTTTAATTGTTCTCCGAGAGTTTACAATTCCAAATCGTACTGTACTTGTTTAGTTGACTACAGCCTTACTTCCCTACACCAAAAAAATTTTAGCTAAATTTTAATTTATAATTTAGCCCTCCTATTGCCATACTCAGGATACACTATTCACTTATAGCCACAGAAGTATATTCTGAGTCAGCTAAGCTGCTCCACATCATGATGAATGTATTACCGAAGTATACCTGCAATAGCTGTGGGCTTGCCTTTGGTGCTAGTGAGGATCAACGACAACACATGAAAACCGAATGGCACAGATACAATCTGAAACGTAGAGTGTCTCAACTGCCACCAATCAATGAGCAAACATTCAACCAAAAAGTGTCCAATTCACATAACGATTCAGATCAATTACATTCTGAGAGAGAGAATAGCAATAGACAAGTCACCAAAAAGGAACAAAGGCGTCGCGACAAGGAGGGCTTGATAAACAAGAAGAAAGAGTTGATAAGATTAGCAAAAGAGAGAATGGATAGTACAGGGACAGCTATTACACTGCAAGATGATGGCTCCACTTTGGTAGGATCGGAACTGACCGAGAAGCCGGCATATAAGACACAGTCGCAATCTCACTCTGATCCAGAATTAACTCCTAAGGAGCTGCAGGAGCAACTGATGAATGAAAAAGTCTTGAATAGAGTGGAGATCCCTACTGATACATGCTTATTTTGTAACAGAGCCTCTTTGGATTTGGATTCCAATACGGAGCACATGTACAAGAGCCATGGATTATATATTCCAGAGGAACAGTATCTCACTGACAAGAAGGGTTTAATCAGCTACTTAGGCGAAAAAATTGGCTTCGGTAACATTTGTCTTGCTTGCAATTATCAAGGACGAAATCTCGAAAGTGTGAGACAGCATATGATAGCAAAGGGTCATTGTAGACTGCCTTATGAGTCACTGGATGAGAAGCTGGAGATCTCAGACTTTTATGACTTCACATTGTCTTACTCTGATGAGGGACAATATCAGGCTCCGGTCAATCTAGTTGATCCTTCTGATGATAAGGACTGGGAAGATGTCAACAGCAGCGAAGATGTTGATGACTCCTCGAGTGAGGAGAGCGTACCCCACGATGATCTATACTCAAATGGACTGGAGTTGCACTTGCCCGGTGGACTTGTAGCGGGGCATCGGTCTCTTGCTAGATATTATCGCCAGAATCTGAGACCGGAGAGAGAACTGACTGAAGGACAGGGAACCATTGTAGCCGCCGAGACTAAGCATCTTGCAGCGGCACCTGATAGACTCCAGCTACAAACAATGAAAAGAACATGGGCAAGGCAAGAAAAGTCCAAAGATATCAATGATAGAAGGGCAGCGAAGTTCATCAACAACCAGCCCCACTACAGAGATCAGCTTTTACAATGATTTCGACTAAAGAACAATAAAGCTCTTTTTTTTTCAAATGTGGCTGAGTATCCAGTGGGGAAGAAAATTCTTTGCTGGTACCTGTGGCGTCTTCACCACAGTTTCTCATCGTTAATCGTCTGCCCCATCGAACTGGTCGTTGTGGTATGTCAACATTGAGATGTTTGGATTTTAGAGAGAGGTTTTTGCCATGTAGGAAGTACGGTTCTTTAAAAAATAATTAGCTAAGGTTGGTAAGCATATCGATAGTATGCTTCTTTTTTGAAGTGAGCTGTAGAGTACTATGGTCCAGAAAAAGATCCCAGGTCTGCAGAAATTCCACTCCAATAGCGTCAGGCCAACAAAAGCGACATCCTGTGAATCGTGTCGCAATAACAAGAAGAAATGCAGCAAAGAGCAGCCGTCCTGCTCCTATTGCAGAAACAAAAAGGTTCGCTGTGTATATCATACACCAGGGGCTATGGCTTCGGAGAAGCTGTTATCGCCAGATAATAAGGCTCTGCCACCGATCACAGAACATTACATACCATCTGAAGCTGTCTCCCCCGATGACTCCAGAAAGCGAATGCTTATCTCGACGTTCGTCGATTCGGAACCAATTCATGAAAGTTACCAGCAGTCGTACCCCTTGTTACAGCCTTCCCTTACACAAGAACCGCATACTATCCCCAGACAATTCTGGCCACTTCACCCCCGTCTGAGTGACCAGACTTCCACCAGCTGTAAGGTCACCCCACTGCTCCGCACAGGTAAACTTTTCACCAATATCTTCACCTCCTCATTGTATAGAGAGGGAGCGTCGCTGGAACAAGACTTAGAGGTGCTACGGAGCTACATTCCAGAAAAAAGAATTGCAGACGCTATGGTTGACCGGTATAGAAACACCATCCATCCCATAATCCCTATTCTTGATCTTCAAAATATACATCCGCTTTACGAAGCCTTTTGGAGCGATAGCTCGATTGCAGATATCGAGTTCTATGAGGTCCTTTTCGCAATATTTTACGCTTCATCTGTTTCGGAGTACGAGGAGTCAACTGTTTTGAGAGAATTCTCTCTAATACAAGATGACCTAATAGCGAAAATGAAGTACTATGTCGGCGCCGTGGAGATAGCCTTGGCGATGCACAATTTTCCAATGAGCGCAACAGTCACAGACCTTCAATCTTCGGTGATCTTACACTATGTTTTACGTACAGACTGCCGTATTGATGATTGCTGCTCGGTTGGGTCCCTGGTCCGTTTGGCTCAGCTACTAGAGCTAAATCGGGATCCTTTGAACTTCCATGAGTTGACTGACTCCAAAGCAATACAACTACGAAGAAACCTGTGGTGGCATATATATTATCTGGACTGCACGACAGCGTTATCCACAAGGATGACCCCGGTTATCTCTGACGGTGAGCACGACACACTATTTCCTAGCGAATACATCAAGAGCTCATCGAGTGAATATCAGCTGGATCCTTATATTGCCTTTGCAAATGGGAGGTTCAAATGGGCAGAGTGCTGCAGTAAGATCCTGCGTTGTGGTTATCAGATTGTCTATCCCGATGAAAAAAAGCTATTTTCCTTGAGAAAAGAGATGGAAAACCTCTCGTTTCACTGCTCAGCTTCCATCCAGCGGATCCTAGAACCTTCAAACAGCCTTCTTCGGCAAAATGTATTTATTTCATTCAGCACCTCCGTTCTCTCGACGCTGGCAGATAGATGTCATATTCTTCTGAACCTTGCTCTAACCTTCAATGAAAATGCCTCAGTCAGAAAGGAACCCAGTGGGAAGAAGAACAGAGGACCTGATATGTCTTCTATAGCTACTTCTGACAACTCTGTCAACGACAGTCTTCTTTCTGAGAAGCAGATTCATTTGTTGAGCGAGTTCATCAATTATGGGTCAATGCCTGTGAATAAGCTGTTTTTATGGGAAATTCGAAAGTTTCAGCCTATTCAGGCTTTGCTTTCACTTTTGAAAAGCTTGATTGTGGAGGTAAAAGAAAGACACGATAGTGCTTATAGCTTGGACCTGAACGCAGTCCTGAAACGAAATCATAAGGTAGCTGTTATATCAGATTCTATGAGTAAACTAGGCTATCTATCGGAGCACACATCCACATTATGTAAAGAGCGATGGGCTTTGTTACGTGAACTCAAAGGCGAAACTTGGGAGCAACTTTTCAGAGGCAACATAGCTGAGACAATGCCTAGCAACACCTCTCCGGACGAGGCGATATTTTCTGAAGCCACCGATTCCAGTTATAGCAGCGAAACCTATCATCTGACAGACGAGGCCTGGTGCGAGATATTACAGGGACTTGACAAGCTTCACAAAAGGATTGATGACAATGTTAATAGAAAAATATGGGACGATGATGCTGGTCACTATTTGGCATAATGATACTAGCTATAGTATAATCCCGCTAAAAATGTTTAGATCATTGTAAATTAGATTGCCACGGACAGGACTAAAACTGATAGATGTTAATTCCAATTTTCACCCGATAGCACCTCAATTTACCATGTATAATCGATTTCCCGTCTGAAGTTTCCTGTATAGGTTCACTTCAGGTCGTAATCCCTCCAGGACCACCTCCTATCACTGCTACTGTCTCAATATCTTTTGATAGGAAACCTTCCCGTTGGCCATTTTAGGACACATGATCTTTGGCGTGACGTTTGCTATCAAAGCGCCTGAATCATGATGGGATGAGCATCACTTTACGTTATTACGAGTTTTCCTGGTTGATATGGCGGATCGATGAAAATCCCTGCGGAACGACAATCACGGAACCATGTCAGTTATATTTAGGCGGGCTTGAGCAGTGACCCCGAGCGAGTAGCGCAAGGCACCTGGTCCCTGACTTACGTCGGCGATGAAGCATGTGATGGCGACAACAACATAAGGCGAAGGGCACCACAATCTGAAAGCCACCAATACCATGCCACTTGAACAACGGAAGACCCCGCTGGACTTGCGGACCTTTGCAAGGTCCGTAAATCGCCCCAGAAATTGCCAGATTCTTTATGTTCCTTCCGCGTATTTTGAATCAAACGAGAGAGTTATACCCATCTTTTATGCATGTAACCCCGAAACATAGCGCTGCTGGTATACTGAGACAAATGAAGATGTCTAATCCCGAATGGAGCGGTTGATTCATTAGAGCTAACAACGGATTTGATGCTCTTCACAAGCCCTGTTTAATTGATCTACTCGGGAAGAAGGGGGCTTGGAGGGTACATACGAACAGCAGCTGGAATTCACCATCTTATTGATGAGTTTTTAGGTACGATAAAAGTCTTGCATCAAGCTTTTGTTCAAAAGCAGCTATTCCGACTTCAAGGCTTCGAGAATTGCAATTCTGAGTTCATAGTATGCGTCTAGAAAAATAGCCTAAATAAGAAACAACTCGGCGACTGTATACGAGATGGCTAATTGCAATTTGAAAGAGAGTGATTTGGAGAATAGGAATGTATATGGACATACACGTTGACATTTCAAATATTTGCTAGGACCGCTCGCTTGGTGCTCTGTTGGTGTAGACTTCGTAGCGGTAAAACTCTCCAGCACGCAGCGGCTCATGTTCCAGAATATCTGAATTGTGAAACTCCTCTCAAAATAGAATACTGAACAAAGAACGATAAACCAATATTTCCAAATGGGGAATTATACTGCACGATATTTTAGGAAGCAAAAGCGTTCATATTCAGCCAAGTGTTACTTACATACGAATGATATTTTTTTCTGCATTGTGTATTCAGTGAAACTTTTTACTCAACATAAGTAGCACATCGCTCCTCTGTCTAGTGTCAGATTGATAAGCTCCTTGCTACAGCCCGTTATTGCGCCTCATAAAGATGAATAATCAGGTAAGTCGGTAATAAAACCATATTGTTTTCTGGTTGGGAAACTGCGATCCAATGATAGGTGAAATGAAATTCAACGTCGGCCTCTCCTCAATTCCTCTAAGAAGACGAGCCTATGAATTGTTTTTAGACATTCATCGTAGAAGTTCATGCTCATTACTCAGTGTTACTAACATGATTGTGTTGTAGGGATATTACCAGCAACAGCAACCATACCAGCAACAACAGCCGGGTTACTATCAGCAGCCTCCATCTCAACAGCAAGGATACTATCAATCGCAGCCTCAACCAATGTATGTTCAACAGCAGCATCCGCAGAAGGATAGTGGTTGTGGTTACTGTGGTGGCTGTCTTGCCGCTTTATGCGCCTGTTGTTGCCTGGAAGCATTGTGCGGTGGCTAGATTAGGCACTGAATTGTTATTTGTACTATCAACTATGTCCTACATAACTTTATCCTTGAGGGACTCAATTTATTTCTTTTGAACTTCTTTCCTCTTTCTCATCCCCATCTCTCAGTATTGTAGTAAAGGAGCATCGCGATGGCCTGAAGCGGCCAGCAACTTCAACCGTCCACTTGCTTCTGTCTCTCTTGGTTATCTTCCAGATTGATGTTGTTGCCATTGTAGACCTCGCGGGATCTGTCCAGATCGTCTACTGTTCTGATCCTCGATGATATGATAGAGTTGCTACTCCCCACAGAAACCAGTTTCGGCGAAGTAGATCGAGGAGCACCAAGATGCGGGGTGAGTGCTACTCCGGAGCTCTGAAGGAAGCTAGAAGGATTGGATCCACTGATATCGAAGTTAGAAGTTGATGAGTTCAAAATCAAAGAAGAGTCCATCGGGGACGAAGTTCTGGAAACTTGAGAGCAAAGTTCAGGTGATTGGATCGATTCATTTTCTACTTCCATAGAACCCGTAGGCATACACGTTGAAGAGCCCGTGATCACTCCGTTGTCGGTGCGCCTCTGATCCCCCGTCAAGCACTGATCGCCACGATTATTTTCTCCATTGCAGTCACTCATCTCGACTTCTTTTGGCTTACCTGAAGACCAGAAGAGCCCATATAATCGATCCTTTAACCATTCGAATCGTGACCCATAGTTACTGACTTCAGGCTCGTGAGGCTGTTCAAATGGATCTATGGGTTTCAAGATCAAAGTACACCTATTTAAATTCAAATTCAGCAATGTTTCATGTTCATCCTCGGTGGAATACGTTTTCCGGTCAATCGTTTTGAAAAATCTGAAAGGAAGGTGCTGATACTCTTTGCGATTTTCCAGAATATAGTCTCTTATCGTAGATAAGCTATCAGAGTGTGGATATTTGAGTCTCAAAGTTTCACCATCAAAGAGCTTGAGCTGAATGGTGTATTCTTCTGATAACTCCAAAACTGTATTACGGAAAGTTTCGTGAACTGGAACATCCGTTGTAGTAACTTGGCTTGACTGCAACTCAAGCTTTTTTTCCTTTCTATCAAGCTTCACTAAATTCAGTATCCTTTGTTTCTCTAAGCGGTATTGTTTTTGTCTTTCAGCCGTAGTCTCATGATATTTTCTGGCAGCATATTCCGCTGTCTCTTGTTTCAGGGAAGTGGACTCCAGCTGACTATGAGGCTCGCTGATCGTAGATAAGCCAGGGGAAACCAGAGTGTCGCTCGTTTGAAGTTCACTAGTGTTTTCTCTAAAGTGCGACTCTGACGATCGCAGAGGCACCACTTGAGACTCAACACTTCCATTACGATCACTGATCGATTGTGTGTCCCGGAGCTCCGTTTGACCCACTTCTCGCTGCGTTAAGTGGCCTTCATTTAACAATTGTACTCTTTCACTTATTGCTTTCAATCTCTCATCAAAATTGGACAGTTCTGATTCTGCTCCAATAATATCAACTATCTGTCCACTGAAAATCACCAACACAAAGGGCACCTCTGTTTCAGAATACTGGGGGAACAGTTGTACGAACCATTGAAAATCAACTGATCCCTTTCGAATTTTCAGGTTGACAAAGTATCGGACCAGTAGATTACGGCTTGTCCCCGACAGTTCAGAACCAAAATGACTACAGAACCAGTCATGTGAGTTTTCCGTGTCATCCGTGATAAGCATGAGTAAAGCTTTCTGTTGGTTGAGCGATCTTTCAATTGCATTAGAGACTTGTGACTCGAATACGAGGCTCAAACTATCACCTTCATCTTGCTCCGCCATATTAAGGGATTCAATCCAGACGTCTCACGCTGCACAAGGAAACTAATTCAAGAGCATATATCCTATCCAACTTCTTCAAAATCCGATTCCTTCTCGTCAGAAATATATTGCGCTCCTTCCTACCTTCATCTTATGTCTCAACACTTGCCCCCCTAAAAAACTCTGTCAGGATTATAACAGGTCCAGCAAAAAAATGAGAAGCTGAAGAATATCACTACTGAAATCTTACGATGTCTCTCTCCGGTTACGATGTACATTCCCCTTCTGGGAAGATAACTATGCCATGCCCCGTACAATTAATAAATAGGACCAGACTTTTGGCCGTATACGTATCTACTAAATAAGCTTACTTCTGTTGATTCTAAACCAATTAGAAGAATACTCAAGCTTAGTAAATTTAGTCATTATGACGCAGAGTCATTCGACAACACTGAAGAGTCTGAAGGACTAGATTTCATTCTCTCACAACCGTGATTATTCTTTTCTGATACCACCACTCGAATAAGCCGAATACTTTTGCACTAGTATCCACTGTCAGTACTGTACCTTATAATTGTCATGATGAAATAAATGATCAAATGGACCTACAGCTCCCGTAACAAAATAAGCCACTCCTTGGTTAAAGGGTTCTTCAAAAACAAAAATCCGTCAAATAGATTGTGATTTTGAGTGAAACCACCTTCTGGCAATACTTTCATGGCTAGGGTGATTCCTGATCCAATTGCCTGGATAAGTCTTAAGACAGTCGATATGCCCTAGAGTCTTGTGGGATTTTAATCGGAGGTTTTTCGCTTAAGACGCAATGTTATAAGCAACAGCAAAAGTTCGCAGAGCAAAAGTTGCAGCAAAAACAACTTAAGGAGTATTTGCTGATTCGTTCAGGACGGCAAATCTAGCTCCTGGGTATGCCATCCAACAGAGATCACAGCAACAATCAAGGTTCATTTTTCCACCTCAATATATATCCACAGGGGAAGAAGGATGACATTTTTTGACAGTTAGGCAAAGCCACCTAGAGTGAATTCTTTGCTACCCGTGAAATTATGTTTAGTTCAAGAAAAAAGTTAGCTGTTGCATTGCCCCACAGTATTTTGCGAGCATGGGATGAGAACTCAGTATAATGCCCTAACTTTAGAAAGTTAATTCAACTAGTGGTATGATCCCTCTACAACCAGGATCGACCGGCGACAAGAGCCGTGACCTGAGAATTCTAGGGTTTCCCCGACATACTGTCAATCTCTTTCTTTTTTTTTTTTTTTATTAATCAAAATCCATGTGGGGTGCAGTATTCTTAGCCGTCGATAGTCGCGTCGATAAAGTTATGCAAAAGATTAGCTGGCTCAAATACAAATGTAAACAAACACTCAAACATTCATGTTTCATCAGTCAACAATTGCTCGCTATCAAAAAGTCACGTCTTCGCAGAAAAATCTACTTCTCTTTCTCAGTACTAGGTGTGCGTAAAAGTGGCTAACTTCGACGGCCATTTCTGCACCTATCAAAGATGCTAGTGGAGGAGCTGGTCATTGATGGATTCAAATCTTACGCGGTCAGAACAGTTATATCTTCCTGGGACCCCCAGTTCAATGCGATCACCGGCTTGAATGGATCAGGAAAGTCTAATATTCTAGATGCCATTTGCTTTGTGCTAGGTATCTCAAGTATGTCCACTGTGAGAGCCGCCAACTTACAAGATCTCATCTATAAAAGGGGGCAGGCGGGGGTAACGAAAGCCTCAGTTACCATCACTTTCGATAACAATGACAAATCGAAGTCTCCTATAGGATTTGAGCAGCACTCAAAAATAAGTATCACACGTCAGATAATTCTTGGAGGGGTGTCCAAGTACCTGATTAATGGCCACAAAGCTCAACAAAACCAAATTCTCAATTTATTCCAGTCTGTCCAGCTGAATATAAATAATCCCAATTTTCTGATCATGCAAGGGAAAATAACTAAGATGCTGAACATGAAAGCAACTGAGATTTTAAGTTTGATTGAAGAGGCCGCTGGAACAAAAATGTATGAAGGCCAAAGAGAGAAAGCAGAGAAAACAATGTCCAAGAAAAACCTAAAACTGTTGACCACCGAAACTTTGCTGAAAGAGGAGGTGGAGCCTAAGCTCCGGCATTTGCGAGAACAAAAACGAATAGTTCTGGAATATCAGGAATTGCAAACAGAGTTGGAAACTCTCTCAAAAGCCGTTGCTGCTCACGATTACAAAGAATTTGCTGACAAGGTGTCTGAATATGAGGACCTGATGAAAAAATCAGAACTCGAACTCCTCGCAAACAAACAGGAGATGGAAATACTTTCAAGAGAGATTGGCAATCTTGAAATAGATTTGGAGGAGATGAAGCTCAAGAAGCAAACTGAAATCGATAAAGGGAAAACTTTGAAGGAGCTTGATACTTCAGAGACAAAACTCACCAACGATATTACCCGGTTGGCAACTGCACAGGAAATAAAGGAGCAGAACTTAGAAGAGTTGCAGCAGCAAATCAGTGCTGCATCTGCTAGGCTTGTGGAATTGAAGGCTAAGGTAGCCGATAAAAATGATTCCTACTCTGATCTCGAGCGCCAGTACATTCAGGCAAAGGAGAAATTGGACAATGACAGGCAGCGTTTACAGAAAAAAGAGGAACTTCTCTCCACTCTGGCCACCGGGATCTCTTCGAAAGGCTCCACTGATGGTGGTTACATTGCACATCTTCAGGAAGCACGGAATCTACTTTCCCACATCAATGTTACCCTGGAGAAAAAGAAGCTTAAGATTCAACATCTCAAAAGAGAATACGATGCTAGAGAGCCCAAAGTGGTGGCAGCAAAACATGAACTAACTAAAACTGAGAATAGTATTGCTTCCAGGAGGGAAAATATTCAAAAGTTATGTGATTCACTCAGAAAACTTGGGTTTGATCCCGAAAAATATCAGACTTTGAAAAATGATGAAAAGAACCTTAAACAACAAGCTAAATATTTGAGTCAGAAACTTCAGAGTTTCAAAAGGAATAATCCCAACTTTGATTTTTCCTTCGATTCTCCAGCACCAGGCTTCAAGCACAGTTCTGTCAAGGGTCTTGCTGGAGAACTTTTTGCGTTGCCCGACTCAAACTCCAAATGTTCTACGGCAGTAGAAGTGTGTGCTGGCGGCAGAGTATTTAATGTTGTTGTTGATACTGAAATCACAGGTTCTTTGCTGTTGGAAAAAGGAAACCTGAGAAAAAGGGTCACCATTATCCCATTGAGTAAGATATCGCCTAGGCTAATCAACAAGAATGCGTTAGCTGCAGCAACTTTTTTGGCCCCTCAAAAAGTTGAGCTTGCCCTTAACTTGATCAATTATGAAGCAGACGTGGCAAGGGCGATGGAGTACATTTTCGGAAACACTCTTATATGTGACGACCCTGAAACGGCCAAGAAAGTAACGTTCAACAATGAGATAAGGACTGCATCAATCACACTTCAAGGTGACTATTATGATCCGGAAGGAAGACTTTCTGGTGGGTCCCGCAGGTCTACTACAAGCCTTCTTTCTGGATTCCGAGAATTCAATGAAATGAAAGAAAGTCTGATCGCAGTTCAGTCTCAGATCACCCAAGTGGAAAGTGAGTTACAGATGCAATCATCGCTCAGCAATGAAACTAAAGGAGTACAGCACGAGTTGGATATGGAGAAACATCAAATTGAGATACTTTCTAAGCAACTGGTAGATGGCCCAGCTGCTACGCTAGTAAAGAAGAATGATGTGGACGTTAGTGAAATAGAGAAACTGAACAACAGTGTAGAAGAGCTGAAAAAAGAGGCCGTATCAGCTCAGGATGATGCCCGCCAGATAGAAACTGATATGAATGAGTTCAATAGTGACGGAAGCAGCAAAATGCAAAAATTGAGGGGCGAGGTCCATCGGCTCACAGAGCAGATTATGCAGGAAGACAAGCTATTGAAAATTAAGCAGCATGAGTATCAGAATTTTCAGATTGAAAAAGATCAACTCTCCAGCGACATTGAAGTACTGAAAGTAGAGATAGCTAATATGGAAAATGCTATCAGAGAGACAAAACGGGAGCTAATCCAAATCAGTGAGGAGATAAGCTCAACGAACATTTCGCTGATCGAAATGAGGAATAAAATTGAAAATGAAAAAGAGAGGTTACTGGGCATTAATGAGGAGTTGCAAGAAACCTCAAAGGTCTTAAATGACAAACGAAAGCTATTCAATGAATCCAGCATGAAGTTATCAAAGCAGCAGAGAGTTGTGACTGATGTTACCATCTCATACCATGAACTGAAACGCAAGCTGCAGAAAATCATTGAAGAACAAGACTGGGTTCTTGATGAAAGAGTGCTCTATCAAGTAGTAGAACAATACCCCAATATCAACGTGAAAGACTGTCACCATAGAATAGAACAGTTGTCAAACAGAATAACTATAATGAAGCGAAAAGGGATCAATAATAATATCATGACCCAAATAGAACAGCATGAGAAACATGAGAGTTTGTTGAAAGCCAAAGTGAGGCAGATCAATAAAGACAAGTCCAAAATCGAGGAAACAATAAAAAAGCTAGATGATTACAAGAAAACAGAGTTGATAAAAACATATCAAAAAGTGTCCCAGGATTTTGGGACGATTTTCTCCGATTTATTGCCACATGCTTATGCTAAGTTGGAGCCAACAGACTCTAACGATGTGACTAAAGGTCTGGAAGTTCGTGTGAAATTAGGGAGTGTTTGGAAAGCTTCGTTGATTGAGCTATCTGGGGGACAAAGGTCCCTCGTCGCACTGGCTCTTATAATGTCACTGCTTCAATTCAAGCCTGCACCTATGTACATCCTAGATGAGGTTGATGCTGCCCTTGACTTGAGTCATACTCAAAATATTGGCCATCTCATCAAGACAAGATTCAAAGGTTCTCAATTCATAGTGGTTTCGCTGAAAGAAGGGATGTTCACGAATGCAAATAGGCTTTTTAAAGTTCGATTTCAAGAAGGTACCTCAGTCGTTACAGCAACATAGAACCCTGTTCTCCTGAATGAATATGTTTAGGTTTATTCTATAAGTCCGCATCACATCGGTTTGCAACCGGCTTCTTAAAGTGTGATCCAAAGATTCATCAATTGTAGTTTTTTACCCATTTTTTATACGCAAACCCATCGCTTTTCTTCATGAAAACAATTTGATAGGTATATCCTCCCAACTTTGGAAGAACCATAAGCTTAATAAACCAGTAAAAAAAACCCACAAAGAATGCTAAGTAGCTAGCGAGAGTGAAGTTGTAGTCCCCAGAAATGAAAGGGGTAACCACTACTGAGAGTGATCCAGCCAGGCAAATGTAAATGAGAAAAGCTGGAGCACGAATTGGGGCGTATACGTTTCGAAGCTTCTTTCTTAACCTAAACAGCAAACCTAAACATAAAACTGAGTGGAGTAGTTGGTTGGGGTAATATTGTATCGAGATGACATAATTGTAAACAGCATGCTGTGGAATGAGTATAACTAGGCAACTCATTACACAGCTGACAAGGATTCCAAATATGGGGGTACCAAAAGGTCGGTTGGTGCAAAGTATGTCAGAAAATGGTAGAAATCCTTCCTTGAATACCTCCTGACACACAACAGCATCTGAATATACAACAATAGCAACATTTGTGGCGCAACTCACAGAGATCATGATATTAATCAAGAAAAGCCCAATCCCATTCCCATATACCTTCGTGAACAGCAAAGCTCCCGCTAATTGATTGCTTCTCAATAGCTCATCTTGAGGTATAACAAGCAAGTAACACAGATTGAGCAGCAGATATGTTGCCAGAACGAAGATTATTGAAATGGGGCCTGCGACACTTATCGTCTTGATAGGGTTTTTGATCTCGTTTTGCACCATATGGGATGTCGTCCATCCTCCAAAGGAATGAATACACTTCAAAAGAGCACTTGCGTAAACAGATCCAGAAAATGAAGCTAAATCTGGCAAGAAAAACTTATCAAGTGATAAATGGTTTGGTAATTTGGTGATATCTGTTGGAAGGAGCAAAACATAAAAACATGTGAAAAAAATCACCCCCAAAAGCAACAGCTTCAGAAATCCCATCACGTTCTGGAAACTGAGCCCAAACCCTTTATTTGAACCATGGAAAACGCCACATATCACTATAAGAGCGCATGCAAGTGCTTTGGTTGCAGCCTCATCGCTGCTATAGCCCAATGAGTATCTGAGGTACTCTCCGAAAACTAATGCATTCGGAGAACAAAACGAAAATAATACGGTAAAGAGCCCAAAGATAATCGAAGCCATAAAAGGCGGGGCTGGAAAAATATATTCCATGAACTTCTTCGTGCCTCCACTTACGGGTAGATAGGACCCCAGTTCCATGTATAGATATAACCCACAGTAAGCAATTATTCCCCCAAGAATCCAGCAAAATAGATACATCAGATATGAGCCTTGAGAATCCTTTAGAATGAGGCCGGGTGTGGCAAAGATGCCAGACCCTATTATCCTTCCAACAAAAAGGATAAACGTGGAGTAGAGTCCTAGGCGTCTATTTGCAGGCAGTGAAGTATCTAGAGGAATCAGTGATCGTCTCACTATTTTGGGAGCCTTTTGAAGATCTTGCATCACATCCGGAGATAAATTATCGATTGTGCTTTGCTCTTCGGATAACGGATCATAAGTTATAAGACGGTCGAGCATCCTATCTTCTAGAGCTGTTCACAAGAAAGTAAGATACGTTAGTATCAACGGATCTATACGATCAACTTAACATACCACAGTGTGCTGCATCTCAATGTACACTAGGAACATCAGTTCATGACGTAATTAAGTTTTTTTGAGATATTTCGAAAGGACGGTCGTGTTCAACTTCAAAATGTTCAGCAAAAAAGATAGATCAGCCCCAGCATGGTTCACTCAATCTGTGTAATACGGCTATAAACACACGAAGAATAGGGCGTTCACTCGCCAACATTATAAACAGCTTGGCTATTATACTGATTGACATCAAAACTCAAGGCATCCAACCAGAGCAGGAGTGTCCCGAATTGGAAACGGTCGAGAAAGTTCACTTATCTTTCAACCAGCTCTCAATTTTTAATCACTGTGATAATCAAGCTAGTAAGATGCTGGGTTAGGTTAGAGAGTGATGTTCTTACTCATACTTTGACCTGTTATCTGTTCAGCTGACCAATGAGATTGTGAGACATATCATGATTTCTCCGCCTTTCATTAGTTCAATTTTGCCCTGACTTACGTCAATATTCATCATATTAGTGGAATTATGCTATGTACATTAATATGATATACATATGATATACATGAAGTGAGCGTCCGTTCCTCGATTCTGCCTTAATCTGCATTATTCTCGAAATATTAGGCCTCCAACTCTGGTTGACTTGAGCTTGAGAAGGATTTTAGCAAAGTTGCGATCCTCACTTTCACTCACTTTTCTCAACTTTAGCACAGTAATGAAGAATATCAAATTTATACAAGCAACAAGAACAAATGGCCCTATGCTGCTGATATCACCAAGTGTACCCCCAACTTTTGTAACAAATAGTATGCCAATGCCACCAACAAACGATGAGACACCCGAAATGGACCCTTTGAATTTGAAATAATGATCTTGTGATGTAATGTTTGAAATCATTGTCATTGATATCATTACAAAACTAATCTGAGCTATACCAATCAACATGGCTGAAATAACAACAATCGAATTTTTCTCAGGGTTTGACACCAAAGACATAGAAAGAAATCCGAAAATTGAGATCACGTTAGCTAGCAGCAACAGACGTGCATGGTTGTTCACTCTATCGATAGCTATGCCTAACAATGGAGCAAAAATAAGAGCCACTGTATTTGTGATTCCGGTTAAAATCGATGACAGGATATATGAATCTGGGCAGTGCACCTTATCAGCGTCCAACGTCGAACATTTGCCAGAAGAATAAAAATAGTGATTGACATAAAATGGAACATATAATGTGACCGTGACAGTGATACACCTGGATACAAAGCCTCCAAAATAGGCTAAAAGAATGGTGGGGTTTTGGATAGAAAGTCTTAAGCCCCGCTTTATTGATTCCCAATAGGTTTCTCTCTTGTTGAAAAAACCATCACCTCCATTGACCCAATCTTCCTCAAGAACAGAACCTCCATCACTCACATTGTCGGCATCCCTTATGTCTAACTCGTCAAACAGTTCATCAATATCATCTTTGAAAAGCTTCTTGTCGTCTTTGTATGCAAGGAAAAATAACAATATTGCAATGAGCATCGACCAAACACCAACCAAGTAATATGAGCTTCTCATTGCCTTTCCAGCGGGCTGTGTTTCACCAAAGAACACTGGAAGCCTTAATAGCACTAAGACAGCAAAAACTGCACCCAGTCCACTGCATACACCCATAATTGATACCTTTTTTCCATCACTTCTTTTTCTATTGATGTTGTCTACTTCATCTAAGGGTGCCCAGACTTGACCGTCCATTCCTTCTTGTGACCTGTCTGCCTCCGTTGTTCCATCAAATCCAGCAAATCCACCACTAGGCTGGGCTGATACCCCATTCGATACGACTTTAGAAGTTGAAAAACGGGGAAAGTCTTTGAACCTGAAATTGGAATTGTTTAGCTCGATCAGCATGACAGTCAACACACCAATTGCTGAAGTTAGGCCAAACGAAAATACCAGTCTCCAGATGAGCATCCACGGATAAACGTTATCTCTAACGAAGTATCCGAAACCAATCAAGCTGATGCCTATCAGAAGAAATCCAAAGCAGGAAATATATCGAGACCCTATTCTGTCAGACAAAACACCTATAAAGGGAACCAAACACATCGATAATAGCTCATCATAGAACCCCAATGTTCCAATATAGCTCCCTACATTTGAGCCAATACCTAGTGCATCAGTTATAAAGTATGGTTGAGTAGCTGACATGAATACTGCCAGCATAATTGAGGCAAAACATGCCAGCGCAAAGCCAACAAAGTTTAGCTTCGTGTAGTTCACTATTTTCTGATCTGCTTCCAAAGTTGTCATTTGTATCTAGTTCTAGTATCTGGACATGCTCACGAGCTGTTTCAGCATTAAGAAAAATCTTAATGACTGTTTCAATTCAACCAATGGTTTCTGAAGGGAAGCAACTCAAAATAAAAATAAAGATTTAGCCGAAAGCTGTTTTTCTTTTTTTTTTTTTTGGCTCGGTTTGATGTGATATAAAACCGTTATCTCCAATCTTGGTTCCGAAAAAATATCAGTATCTCCGATAATCTTATAATTTGAGCGGGTGACCATGGAGGACTATAACGAGAACAGATCAAAACTCCAAGCACGCAACTAATATCTTCATCCGAATGAGAGAGATTCGAATCATCAAACAAGTAGAGTAACCCGGTCCCCTGACAACATTCAGTCAAATTTACTGTCCGGAAATTTCGAAAAGAGTTTTTTTAGTGAGACTAAACTGTTATAACAAATAGAGTGAGACCGTAGTACCTGGATTCAGTGAGCCCTCTTCCAAGCTTTCACCGAAAAACTCTCATATTAGTAGAACACCTTTTTTGAGAACCGTCACAATCAACGCGTTCTGAACAAAAAAAGGAATAAATAGCCTTCATTGAATAACTAAAAAATTGCCTATTGGGTAATAACAAATTACTAAATAGATTCTTCTTCTCAATAATGGATGTGACAACACCTTTTCGCTTTAGATTAAAATAGACCCTCAACTCACCTATCCAAATATTTTCCAAGTTCTATTAAAAGCGAACTTCTAACTGTTCACAAAATATATAGTTTGCACCAACATGTTTTTTTGTGCTTGAAAGATTCTCTTCCCAAAAGACAAGCGCACATGATTGCCATATAGGTTATCGTACACATATGGAGAAGTTGAAAATTAAAGAGTTTCAGACAAACAACTCTGAGCACTGTCCCATGTCTATAAGTTGATAAGATAATGGTGTTAGTCCGACACTCAATAGTGTGCAGACTTTAGTAGCCATATCTGGGCGCTGCGACTCACACAGCCTCACCAACAACATATTGGTTCTTCAATTGAAAGACCTCATATCTGTAAAGGGGGAACAAGTTCAACAAATCAAAGACAGGTGGCCTTCTATAAGAGAAATTCCTGTATAGCTAAAAAATTTCAAGTATATAAATAATCACCTCTCCTGAGACTGTCTTTTGAGGAAGAATGATGGAAAGCCAAATCTCGAACCTTGATATAGAACTTCACTACCTCTGCCGTTCGTTATTAGAGTGATAGCCCGTTACGTTATTGAAATAACTCAAACTTACCAATTTCCCCAATCTCTTTTCCACGTTCAACACAAAGCTACATCTCAGGTAGGGGATATTCTTTGCTCGCACTCAACTGGTAGTGGTTTAGGGGGCATACGGTTCTCGAGCGTTTCCAATAAAAATCGAGAGTAATATGATATCATTCATACTGTTGGTCACATGATGTAGGGAGCGAAATCTTATCTTTCAGTGAAGATAATTTGTTCAGTCATTTGATCTAGTTTTTGGTAAGTGAGAGTACCTCAAGAAATAAGCCTGTATGATGCGAAGACATAAATATTCCAGCATCTGGGCGGTAGGAATGAAATCTCGGAAGGGTTGATTGCCTTAACACTGAACATATTTCCTAAATAGGCCTCACTAGGGCTACCCAATCTTTAGCTGGTGAGATATAATAGTGTCTGTTCATTCCTGCTAAGTAGAGCGTTACATGACTTCCCTCCTCCCTGAAGAAAAACTCTTTTTTTTCAGCGTTTAAAATAGACTATAACGGTTGCTGGTATACTTATTCTTTCCAAGAACTAGCGAATACTGTGAGACTAGTAAGTACCTTGTCTTCCTCTACTTCATACGATACGACTAACACTTCGACTGACCTGTGCTGTTTGTTTTCGATTCTATTGTGTTAGATAAGAATTCAATTTTGGTTGAATAAGTGTGTATATATAGAGGAGGCTTATCTCCTGGATTCAAGCGTAGATCATATCATGTTTTAATGTATCATCACTCTTTCAAAAGCTAAATTATCAAAAATGGGCTAAAAGTAAAATTATTATGGCACCCTACTTGTTTTTATTATTGATATTTAAACCAGAAGTTAAAGAAAAGAGGAAACAAGGGCTAGAAATGACTCTTGAGTTATCTATCAATGGATATAAATGTTATTTGATGGTATTCAAGTATCTTCCAATATGTGAACTACTAGCATTATCCAACCCGTTCATTATCGAAGTTATAGCTCTTTGACTTATCAGTATGACTCAATATTTATTTCCTCACTTACCTATATGTCTTTTTCAAGTACGCTGAAGGGACAGGTGACTTTTGAGTAAAGGCGTAAGTTCCTTCGTTTTAAGCACAATTATTTAACTGGGAGTAGCTCTATCTCTTTAACATTTGTGACATAAACGGAGAATTTCATACGTTATCAGTCAGGCTATGACTCTCATGACCTAGGAAAAACAAAGGTATCAATTCCTCTGTGTTAGCTAGATCTTAGAAAAAATAATTTACTCTCAACACTATACTTCAATTTAGTAAAAGACCTGGAACGCATAAGATGTAATAAGTATCAACAGCTTCAAAAAGCTAAACTTGAAAGGCAAGCAAAACTAGCTCATGATAACTGCCGCAAGTTTATAGGATATTTTTTTTTATTCACAAGCTAGATCAGTTCATTCGTTAAGGATATAGTTGCAGACTATTTATATGTTGAACTAGCCAGTTCAACTTTTGATACATTGAATGAAGAACTAACTTTTCATCTCCGTTGCACAGGGGGGAGGGCTATTAAACATGATTTGTACGATTATTAGTTAACCAGAATAAAACTAGGATTGGATTTGTAGCTTCCTCAAGGCCAAAGATAGGAGAGGGAAGAGTCTCCTCAATTTATATTGGAGAGGCAGAGGTGTGACAACAATATTGCACCATTCCACAACACATTCATAGCTATTGTAGTGGAATGCACAACCAGAGAAATTAGTACAGTTCCTGCTACAAATATGTCGAGACAACTTAAGGCATAGTCATATGGGTGAATGCCTCTTTCTCATGACTTTTTGAAAGTTTAATCATAGTCCAAGTTTAGGTCAACGGTTTAATATCTTATTTTCTCTAAGGGATGAGATCTTGTGCTCCACATAATGGGTGGTATAGCAGTCTGACTTATATCATGTGACCTTCCCCGTTCATGTTACAGATGTGTCAGATATAAAGCCACTTCCAGTTGAATAAGTGGGTATAAAAAGAGGGAGCATATCCCTCTACTTGATCGTTACCTGTTTTTGGGTATAGATGAGAAAGAGATTGAGGGAAGTGAGGAATTCATGTTGAGTTGTATTGATGAGTTAATGAGGTATCTGTCGCATCCATTATATATGAAGAATGAGATACTGATACTGAGCTAAAAACAATAAAAAGTGCCTAGAATGAACTTAGGGAACTGTTGAAACTCAGATGATGCCAGGACTAACAAGTTTCACCGCCAATACCTACCTTTCAAGGTGCTGCAAGATTAATGTTGAGAGTAATAACGTTTTTTTTTTTTTAAATCCAGATAATACTTAGAATGAAAGTCTTTTTCTCTCTACGTCATGCAACCAACAGTCTGACTGATATCATGTGTCTGTCTGGTTACGCTACAAATGTTTCAGATATGAAGCCAACTCCCGGTGGGATGAGTGTTAATAAATAGAGGGTATTTATCCCCTCGAGAAAGTTGTCTGTTCTCATACATGGAAGAGGGACTGAGGGATTCGCGATGTATTGTGTTACTTTGGTCAGGTAAAGAACTCATCACAAGAGTGCTCAGTATGGATAATGGTCGTAGTCATTATCATGCGAAGATACATAATTTCGATCAAGTGGCAGAATTTTCTATCAAGATCCGTTAAAATACTGCTCACCGCTTCTGAGACTCCTCCAAAGGCATCTGATTATCATCAAAAGCTGATGAGAATGCTTTAAGTAAATTTTCTGGCCGCATTTTCACTTTCTCCCTAAAAAACATAAGTGGCAGATTCAAAAAGAATATAAGCTCAAGTCGCTCTCAGACTGTTTTTTCATTTCTTACATTTGCTATGGGCAGAAAGAAGATGTCTGATTCCCTATGGGGAGGATTCCACCACCACCGATGAGTTATACTTTCGATATCCTGGAGCTGAGTTTTGGAAGGCGGGTATTTTCCTTTTTTTTTAGAGCTGTTACCAAGAGTGATAATGGTATAGGTGCCCTTTCCATGATATAGTTCAAATCACAAAACATCTTACTACTTGGGTGAGATTATCTGACTCTCAGTTCACAACAAAAAGGGTTAAAAAGTATTCGTTCGTTAAACCGCTCTCAGCTGAAGTACAGTACAAATCAGAAATGTTGAACGTTTCCGAATCATTTGTAGTTCGACGGGAAAGAAATGAGCTTCACGATTGAGCTGGTGAGAGGAGACAATTGAAGTGGCGGTACAGAAACCCTGGGTCATTCTTAAGAAGATTTGAGCAATGTTGGATCAAAAATAGGAGCTTTACACGCTAGTTTAAGCGGGCTTTTCTCAGACAAAGAAAGTATTCAGCAGCCTACTATTAAATCCTGCAAACAGTAGGCAAACCTTGAGCAACTACTATTCAACTACCACCAAAATATGTGATCTAAACTTTAAGTTTTAGATGTTTACAATATCAATTGGACCTCCATAGAAGAACTTGATGTTAGCTGATAGTTTATTGGTGGTGTTTCTCAAAACCTTCGGCACCAGCTTCATGAAAGCTGGTCAACCTCTGTTGAGGTAAGTATCTTCAAAACTACGATTTCCCCCCAACGCTTCTGGTGAAATTAAATACTTCGCTCAATGCTTTTGGTGAAGTGCAATACAGTCTCCATGGTTTGGTCAATACAGGGGAGATGTAAAATTTTTGCTAAGTGGTTCACTTAATTGTTTACTTGTTGCTCCTGTTTATAGGTACTGCCCGGGACATCAGGCACATTGAAAGCTTGGTACGATGAAGCGAGCATTTATAGCTTATTTGGTTTGACTTTCGTTTTATTATTTGTTCTGTTGACTCATTGATCCAGTTATAGCAAATGTTTTCACTATGAGGCATTGCCTCCAGTTGATTTTCAGTGTTCTACAATCATAAAACAGACAGCAAGGTCAGTCATTGTGATAGATCACTCTCACTCTATACTCTGAACATCTGAGCAAGAGAAAGCTACCAACAATATATAGTTTACGTTCTTTGGGCAAATTTGAGCAGGCATAGGTCCAGTTCTTTCAAAAAGGTGGAGGTTATCCCTTCACTGGCATTAGGATATGATTTTTCATGGACGGAAGGGTGGGGTGGGAATAAGGATGAATTGAGCTATTATGATCGACAGGAAAGTTAAAAGTTGGAAAATGAATATAAATAAATAACTTAGTAATTCAAATGGTGGAAAGATTTATGAGTTTCGAGCAGAAACACTGTGAGATCAAGAATAATAGCTTTCAGGGAACCTTCTGAGAAAGGAAAGCCAGACGAATGCGGAGAAATTTGTTTCCTCTTCATATTGTGTACACCCAGTGTTGATCTAACTGATAGCTGTTTACGTATTCAGTATTGCTCAATTAATATAACTTTCTGAGCCCACTCTCCCCTCCAAATATAAATCAATCTTGCTTTGTAATGTGAGCTTAAAAGTCACACAGTGGCCACCATACAATAAACAAGGTTGTTCATCAATCACGTGATGGCATCTCATTATAATATCCCATGATGTAGATAAACTGCCTCACTACATAATTGTTGTCATTGAAGGTGTAGATAATGAAATAATTTGATGGGTTGTACTACTATCCCTTATTGGCTAAATATACATGACCAGCACTATTTATGTCTGATGCTGCCATCCGATGCTCAATAAGAGCTACCTCAGACTTAAGTCTTAATTTTGGAGCACGTTCACCAAAGCTAAGTAGATGTTACCTTAGTCCCAGTATTGCCCAATGAGGTTGTATGTTATTTTTCCCATAGGATGAGTTTGACAGTATGTTACCATTTCGTTCTGATTTCCTCTCTGGCTCCCGTTGAGATTTTTTAGGGTTTATCTTGTAACGAGAACAAACGTGGACATTCTACTCTTCTGGTCAGTTGGTGAGAGTATTCGTATAGTGATGATCGCGGCGTGCGCCATGTTCCTGAAAATAACTTCTAGAAGGTATGAGATTTGTAAGCTCTAACTGAACATGTTCAATTCAAACCAGGAGTCCCCCTCTCCTTTGTATTTATGATCAAAATGACAAGGAAGATACAGTCAGGAGCTTAGTCAAGTTTTAGTAATATCTCCAATTGTGAGCTCTCTGATTTTATCACAATGTATACCGGTGCAAATCAGGCTCTTTGCAAATCGTTTTCGTTAACCAGGAAACGTGCTTTCGGATGGAATCTGTTATGCACCTTCTAAGAGATTAATGGCTTTTTCTTTTCAAAAGAAAGTCATCTTTAGTCGAAGACCCGTTCATTAAGTTAGCGCTCAGTATTTGAATTCAGGTATATGCGCACAATATGGATTACTAGCATTATCCCACTATGTGAGCCCTTTGATTGATCAACGAAACACAATTTGTAGTGAATTCCCCAGTCGCTCTTCCATGTATATAAGGGACATATGTATGTATAAAGATCTATCAACCCTCAACTTAAGATAAAACTTCCCTTTATTCCATGCACACTTATCCCACTGGGAGTGGCCTCATATCTAGAACATTTTTACCTTAACCAACCAAGCACTGATAATATGCTTTCTTGTCTCCTGACATCTTCGGAGACAATAAGACATCCAATTGTATGATCTAGATTTTTAGACAGCATAATCATAACTTTGAGGCGACTGAGAGGTAATGACATCGAGACCAGACTGGTCTGAAGAAACGAAAAGAAACGATTTTCCTCAATGTATTACAATGTTACATCGAGCGCCTTTTGATATATATCTGTATATAGGGGTTTTGGAATTCTTTAATCAGTGTTTAGCTAGCTACTCTCTTTGTTTGATTCGCCTAACTCAGGAACACTAGCATAAGCAATTATGTTGAAATTGTAGAAGTAGGGAGTGGCAAGATTAGGAAGGATAGGAGGAGAACTGACTGTCTGCGTCATCTGAAATGTTCTGGTTTTAACAAACACGAGCATCTTCGAATATTGGCATACACCACTGAAAATCAACTTCAACTAAGGTCCTGTTTTGCATGACCCTGTCCCTGATCTCACTATTCTTGCATTATAGACTTGCTGAAAAATTGATTACGTTGATATATGTATATAAAAAGGTCGCTGCAGTAAGGTTTTTTCTGATTGTGTCGAGGTTAGGAAAAAGTGAAAATACGGCGAGGAATTTATCTGTCGGGTTCACTTGACCCAGTTAGATATGCTTCTATAATTCACACTGGAATTACGCTGTATGGTGAATCACAAAAACTAATGGGGTTTTTATCACATGTTGTTATTGGATACTGATGAGTCTACGAGAAACCTAAGACCTGTAGCTGCTTACAGGTCAGCCAAGAGATTTTGTCTAGATCTGAGATTATATGTCAGTTGAATCTGTCAAACTTGACAATGATTGCAATTTGTTATATTCAGCCTAATCTCTCACATTGAACATCGTATGGTTAGGTAACAAACGTTTCATGACTAGGAAGATCGTATCAGGTGTCACTAACTCACCCGCCGTGAGAAATGCGTTAGTCTGGAAGGTGCCTTACTTTTTACGTTTTGTTGAAGTTCATTCATCTTTTCATGATATGGATTACTTCTAGCGTTATCTATATTCACTATCATAGTGACATCTAGTGACACCTATTACTTGGTTGATGTAACTCAATACGTATAACTTTGAAATCTGATATTCTCCCTTCCATGTACAAATCTGTATGAATGCCAACTAGAGGTGTAACTTCTCGCCATTTAAACCCCAATTTCTTCATTAGCATACTTGAGGTGGTCGAGAAGAAAGTATTTCGCCTATTCTATTTCTGTCAAGTTGAGATTTATCCAAAAGACGAAACGGATTATATTAATGTCGTACTAATCGTAATGATTTTGAACTCAATGAGCTATAAATCTAACTCTTTTTATGTAGAAACCAGTTAGCCCTTGAATACTTAAATTGGTCCCCTAGAAAAACTTAGGAGGGAGACTTTACAACGCCATCTAGAAAAAAAAATTGTACGCGGCATCAGACAGAATCCCACTGATGAGACACTTTTGGTAGACTGAGAAAGAAAAAGAAAGAAAAACTACCTTCTGCCCCTTGGTAGGATTCCTGAGAACGACGGCCAATACATTGTAATAGCTATCACAAGTCTACAAGTCCTATAGGTGTCATGACATCTTCCATTCTAACACCGGATGACAGTAAAAGTCCTGAGAAGACTGATTGTCACGTGATAACTGAGGATATTGCAGCACTGAAGAGCGTTCGTTTATATTGAGAAACAAGAGGCCTCCCACAAAGAAGTGACTGAATAGTTCAAGAAGATCACAGGATGCCGCAGTAAAGTATATGCTCCCTCTTCCATATTCAGACGGGAGGAGAAAGAATTAGGAGTAAGCTTCAGATAAGAATGAAACCATAATAGTGAATGGCTACCTAGTCCTGATGAGTCTATTCCTTCTTTCGGTGCGCCGCTTCGTACAAAGATTCAATCAGTGCCGCAATAACAAATTCAAAAACTTAACGGGAAGCGTTCGCAAGATAGGTTAGCACAAGTGTTCTATCACCTTCGAAGAAACGTTCCCCGTAAGACAGCCGATTTTGAGTTGACTCAACTCGTGGAATTTCCGTCAAATACCAATCCCTCTATATTGAAGTACTTCAAAACGGGGCCCAAAATTTTAAAGGCGTTTTTGCGAAGATCTGAATTGATCCTATGTGGGGAATAATGGGATTGATAATCTAACAGAGGACTTGCAATTCTCTTTGCTCCGCCTACTCTGATTCTCTTTTTTCTTCATTCAGCCCAAATTTGAATGGTGTCAAAGTGCTTCAACTGTAACCTCTCAGAAAATATTTTATAAAAATCAATTATTAATGTTTATTATTTTGGGTTCCAACGAAGAAGGTTAATGTGAACCTTGGGTAAAAACCTAACTAACCTAACTAACCTAATGATGGTTTTGGAATGCAAGCTGGAGCGCTTGATAGTTGTGTAATATCTACAGAGACACTGTGAATGCCAAAGTGTTCCGTAAAGACAACCATTAGCGACTTGATCAGGGGCAAATCGTAGATAGCAAGAAATAGACTTAGAGGAGAGTGCGAAACTCAAATATGACCATAGTGTTAAGATAGTTGGAGAAGATTTTTTTGAAGCAGAACGTTTCTAAGCTATAAGTAGGGTAATCTTTTTTAAAGTCAGATGAGTAGAAACGTCATACGTGGTGGAATAATATGGGTTTAAAAAGGTGTTTGTTGAGCTCAAGGAAGAATGGCTGAGCTAGAGAGAGATTTATTGACTCTCAATGGACAATATG